>JAQHUG010000074.1:7964302-8145992 GCA_028555095.1 Dicrostonyx torquatus
AATCAGTTAATAACCTAATGTAGACTCTCTGTGTGATTTTCTTTCGGGCTTGCCAGCTGTGGGGTACCGGGCAGGACACAAACCCCAATGAGCAGGCCCCTCATTGTTACACTATAACAACCTTTAACACAATCAAAACAAAAGTTTGCTTCCTGTTGTCCTGTGTTTGATGTCTGTTTTGTTAATCACTGGTCATGATAAGCAGTTGTTGGACATCCTGTGTCCAACATACACTAGAAACTCAGCACCCACAGTGCTTGCCAGATGAATAGATTAAAGGAAACTCACTTCTAAGCTTCCAACAATCCAAAGAAGCAAAGAGTAACAGGAACATGCCGTTGGCATTTCAGGTGTGTGCTCAGGAAACAGATCTTCTCGGGTAGCAAAATTCCACAGTGAGCTCACAGCCCGTTGCTATCTGTGGATGCTGGGGCACTCTGCTAGAGCAGTCCTCTGACCAGATAGAGAGAGGTTGGAAGAAAGGTAACAACAAAAGGGTCCATTCTTTGCATTCAGGTCTCCTTGGTAGACATCCCAAGGCTCTGGCACCCCTAACATCATGGGGTCTCCAGTTAAACTCAGCCTTCGCTTTTGCCTCTTTTCATATTGGGATCTCAAGGTGTTTTGCCCTCTCAGGGCCTTCATGGAGGGACTGCCCTTCCACACACTGCTTGGTTTCAGCAGCTCTTCTTAACCATGGAGGAAGATAACAACCTGTTATTCACGTATATGTCATGACTCTGAAGCTAGCTCCATGTGAACGACACTGCAAAGTTTGGTGCCTTCTTGGGATGAACCCATATCTGTACCTTGAACCATATCTGTAGAAGTTCTCATTTACTGTTGTCTTTAGGAGCTTTTAGGCTTTTCTTTCACAAGCTGGAAGCTTAGTTGGGTGGACTCTTGTCCTGGGAGTATCATTCCATTTATCTCATTGCAGATCAAACCCTTAATCTCCTTATGCTCTCAGAAGAAGCCATGACTCCAGCTTTGACTTTCCTGATCCCCCTTTTCTCTCTGAACTGTACATTTGTGTTTCCTTTTGCCCCACTTGCTTTTCTTCAATGTAGGCTACCCTTTCATTGTAGACAGCATGAGAGTGATTGTTAATAACCAGTTGATGGAGTCAATATTAGTCTGTCTTGAAATTTCTGTAAAGAAATTAGTTGATTACTTTAAAATTTAGCCTTAGGCAAGTTCTTAGGACAAGGACAGAATGCAGCCATGTTCTTTGTCAAAGTTATCACAAGAATGGACTCCAGAGTAGATGCCAACAGTGTTCCCTTCTGAAACCCACCTTCTAAGCTTCTGCTAGGATGGCCCATTAATTTCTGTTACAGCATTCACATATTTTTTTTTCTAGTTTAAAGTCCCAAAGTCTTCTATAATTCTCCAAAAAAGTCTCCATAATTGTAAGGTTCCTCAATAGCTTACTTCCTGGGACCAACTTCTGTGTTGGTTACTTTTCTGCTGCTGTGACCAAACCTAACGACCAAGGCAACTTATAGAAGAAAGGGTTTCTTTCAGTTTACAGTTCCAGAGGGGTAGGAGTACATGATGATGGAGTAGAGACAGCGTGACATGTGGTAACAACCGGGAGCTCACATTTTGATCTGCAACCAGGAAGGAGAGAACACACAGAAACAATGGGTGAATCTAGATCAAGGCTTGGTGATCTTTTTTTGTGCAAAGGACCAAAGAGTGCATATTTCACACTCTGTCACTCACATAGTTCCTGTCACAAGTCTCCTCCCCCATGAGAGCAGGAAAGTCGAGACAAGTAGAAGGCAGATGCCTACCTCTGTGTTCCCATAAGCTTTTATTAATGGCTAGGTGGTGAGTGAATTAGGCCTGGGAAAGGTGGTTTTCTAATTTCCTAGTCTAGATAATTTTTCTCAGAGATTTTGAGGCTCCCTGTAATTCCAATCAAAGCAGTTCTCCACATCTGCACTTCTGAGTAAAATTGTTTGGGAGATTTTGACTGATTCAGTCGTGAAGAAATCAGTGCTCTGCAGTGTCTTCTTGAGAACTGCATACTTCCAAGTGGCATCAATCACCCTCATGTCCTCCCACTGCCTCCTCTGCCTAGCACTACACCCTTAGTGTGCCAATGCCCAAGTCTCCTCCTCCTTCTCTAGGACCCTCCCTGAATCACATCCCCTGTACTGGCTGGTTTTGTGTGTCAATTTGACACAAGCTTGAGACACCAGAAAGGAAGGAACCTCAGTTGAGGAAATGCCTCCACAAGAACCAATTATAAGATATTTTCTCCACTAGTGATCAATGGGGCAGGGCCCAGCCCATTCCTGGGCTGTTGGTTCAGAGTTCTATAAGAAAGCAGGCTGGGGAAACCATGGGAAGCAAGTCAGTAAGCAGCATCCTCCACGGCTTCTGCATCAGCTCCTGCCTCCAGGATCCTGCCCTGCTGGAGTTCCTATACTGACTTCCTTCAGTGATGAACAGCAATGTGGAAGTATAAGTCACATAAACCGTTTCCTCCCCAATTGATTTTTGGTCATGGTGTTTCATTACAGCAATAGAAACCCAAATTAAGACTTTTCTATACGTGGCTTCTTCTATGTTGCTCTCTCTGTTTAGATATTTCTGGAAACCAACGTGTTCCGAGCATAGCTCAGTGCATTCCCTTTCAAGCCTGTCCCATCTTTCTTTTTTCCATCTGTGCTAATGGCTCTAGTTCCCACTAGTTAAACAAACCCCAAACGGGGGGGGGTGTTTGCTCCTCATTTCCTCTCCACTGGCAGTCAGTTACCAGGTCTGACAGATCACATCTGTGGCTGCATATTCTACTCTCCCCTCTCCCCTACTTAGTCCCCTGACCTAAACTCAGGCTTCCTTGTCAGAACTCATTGTTCTGTATCTAGGCTCTTCCCATAGAGAAGAAAAGCAGAGACAGAAACTGGGGGTGCACTGCCCTCTCCCCCATTGCCAATCAGAGTTGGACTACTCATGATTGGGTTCTTCATTAGTTTCCCCTCAGTACCAGATGAAGCTCAAGTTCCTCACGCTAGAATTAACACCACATTGTCCACAACCAGCTCCACTGGTTAGATAGACAGGATACGCCTATTGTTAACCTCACTGGGTGAGAATAAGACCTCTACCGCAATTGGAGTAAAATATGAAGCAAGCTTGATTTTATTAGGTTGCACCCAAGAGCTGGACAGCAACTGCCTCCTAAGTTGGGGTAAACAGAGCAGCCTGAATCCATTTCTTAGGTCCCCTTTTAAGGAGTAAAATCACGAGTGGTTGGAAAGCAGGTTTACAAAAGAGAGACATTGGGCAAGAAGGAAAGACAGAAAAATCTTAAAATAAAACAAAACATACCAAAAATAAAAAAATAAAAAAAAAACCAAAACATACCATGTGGTTGCCATGTGATTAGGGAGGCAAATTATCCACAAAACCAAGTCTAGGTCATGGGTTGGGGCAGGTCAGGCTCCAGGAAATAGACTTAAAAACAGAAACTCTTAAAATAAATGGAAACTTATTTTTAAGGTTTATTTATTTTATACAAATGTGTGCCCTGTCTTCATCCACATCAGAAGAGGGAATCAGATCCTATTACAGATGGTTGTGAGCCACCATGTGGGTGCTGGGAATTGGATTCAGGACCTCTGGAAGAGCAGCCAGTGCTTGCAAACCCTGGGCCATCTCTCCAGGCCCTTTAGCATTTTTGACAATACAGCACAATGGCATTTGTCATCAAAATGGAGTTAGGCAGGGTTCTTTCTATGTCTATAGGCTAAGCTGTTGGGTCTAACGTTTCATGGTTAAGTGAAAGTTTCTCTGGCCTCACCTGTCGGCATTCTCCAGTAGGCAAGTTCACCCTATGGCCCACTAGATGCATGTGGCTGTACTTAGCTGGTGGTAGTGGTCCAGCACCAAGTAATGAACCCACGCACTTATCTTTAAAATTATGAATTGTTTTTGGTAACTTGATAACATGGTTTCATGCATGAACTTCACAGATGACAGTGTTATCTAACCGAAAGGTTAGATGTAGTAAATCATATTTTATATGTAGGGGACAGCGTCTTGACTGGAATTCAGATCCCTAAACTCTTCATTGGCCTGATGATTTTTCTGCTTATCTTTCTTATTTTAGAGTTGGCGATGCTTCCTTTAAGTCTTTTCCAGGTTTCTCAATGGTAAGTGCATAATCTCCAAATTCTCACAGTACCTACTGCAAAGGCCATCACACAACACTTGGACATCAAGCAGCCATCACATAACACTCGAGCGTCAGGTGGCCATCACATAACACTCGGGCATCAGGGGCCATCACAGAACACTCGGGAATCAGGTGGCCATCACATAACACTCGGGTGTCAGAGGTCATCACAGAACACTTGGATGTCAGGGACCATCACAGAACACTCAGACGTCAGGGGCCATCACAGAACACTTGGGCGTCAGGGGGCCATCACAGAACTCTCGGGAATCAGGGGCTATCACAGAACACTCGGGAATCAGGTGGCCATCACATAACACTCGGACGTCAGGAGCCATCACAGAACACTCGGACGTCAGGGGTCATCACAGAACACTTGGACGTCAGGGGCCATCACAGAACACTCGGACGTCAGGGGTCATCACAGAACACTTGGACGTCAGGGGCCATCACAGAACACTTGGACATCAGGGGCAATCACAGAACACCTGGGCGTCAGGGGGCCATCACAGAACACTCGGACATCAGGTGGCCATTATGTGACAGTTGGTATTTGAAAGGATCTTGGCTTTGCCTCTGTTGGACATAATGCCCTTACTTTAGTGAACTAAACTCAATGAATTGAAATTATGAAGTTTTGCAAATATTGCTAACTATTAAGGTGCTTTTGGTTTTTATAGGCACAGCTGAATCTCAGAACTTTAGGGAAATTTGAGCTTGATTAATATTATTCATCTGTTGATAAATATGATTTGAGACATGAGTTATGTAAATAAACAGCTTTGAGAATTTAAGGAAAGACTAAGCCAAAAGATTATAATTTTTGTCATGATAGTTCTAGCACAGTAAACAATAATGTAAGTAAAGAATTTCTGGATTTGTGTCATGGGAGAAAAACACTTTATGATATCAATATAAATATTATAAACTTTTATTTGCATGTTTTTTACGGTATGTAAAATTGCTTTCTCTTAAATCTCTTCAATACAAGCATTTTCATAGATGAAGAAGAGAGATTTTACCCTCACTCCTTCTCAACCAACCAAAAGAAAAGACATGAAAAAATTGTAAGCAGTCAGTGTTAGTTTAATTTTTTTTTAAAATCCTGTAACTGAGGATCTGGCTCCTTTGATAGAGTGCCCATTGAGCATGCCCAAAGCCAAGGGTGTGTACTTCAACAACAAATAAAAAGACATGCCCACAGTCCAGGGAGGCCATGGCTTCCCATGACCAGTGGCACAATCATGGAGGCAGGAAGATCAGGAATTCAAGACCATCCTTGGCTACATAGAAAGTTCAAGTCTGGCTTGGAATACATGAAACCCAGTCTACAAAGGAAATCCCAACCATAGTTATAGTAACCTAGCTGTAAAATTTTCTATGGTATAAGCACAGACATTTACACTGAGCTGCTTGGGGAGGTGGTGGAAGCTTACTCCTGCAAGGACAGAATGCACAGTAGAGAGGTGACAAGCCACAGTACTAGCTGACCACGAATTGTGAGGGGCTCCCAGAAAAGACAGCCAGAGAGAAAGACAGAGAGCACCGTCATCTTGGGGGCTAAGTTCCATCATACGTCAGACCAGGAGAGACAGCCCCATACAGTCCATGAACAGCAATAGCAGCGACAGGATGGCAAACTTAACTGAGGTGGTCAAGATGAGGTACCTCTCCCTGATGCTGTGCCCAAGGACGGCTGTCACAAACCAAGCCTTCCTGTGACTTTCTCCTCTCTCCTTGAAACGATGACCACCACTATAGTCTGCCTTTGTCTATAGTTATGGGCGGGGAGCTACTCAAAAATGCTGAGAACACAGTGCGTCATTGCTCCGTCAAGTGGTGGGGGTCAGGGGTGGAGATGGGGGTCCTGATCTGACTGTTGGAGCTGTGTGTGTGGGGGATATGGCCAGGAGATCATGGTTTCCCCATAATCAGTGGTCTATGCTGAATACAAAGTTTTTTCTCTTCCTTTTCTTTCTCGTGGCTTCAGAGTTATATGTCTCATGGCAGCAAGCACAGTGATCTCCCTAAACTCAGCTGCATGCTCTATGCCTTCTTTCCGTATCCATATGGGACGCAAACACATCCTGGTTTTCATTTTATGTTCGCGTGGAGTTCTTCTGCACGCCCTGTAGCACTTTCTTCTCTGGTTCTCATTCATTATTATTGGGCTGATACCTAATCGCTATCTCTAGGCTCTGACCATGAATGGACTGCTTTCTAGTCCCCTGACATCTGTTCTTTGCTTATCCCAATGTGGGTGATGATGATGTGTGTTGCTTAGTAACCACTTACTAAGCATTTATTCTGTGTGCCATCCCCACAGTGATGCATTAACCCGTACTGTTCATTTACTGTCATCGGATGATAATTCTCATGTGAGTCACTGTTCTATGAATTACCAACCTCAACCTTTAGTCAGGCTTCCGGGGAGCCAGTGTGACTTCATCAGTGCAACTGGAGATGAGTAAGCTGAGCTTCCACCTGGTTACATCTAACTTTGAATCTCCAGCCCCCTCTCCCTGGACAGCTTATGCTGCATGTGGTTTTTCTTTACATTCTTCTTGCTATGTGGAATCCATTCATGTTGGATACACAAATATTACACAAATACTATTGTGTAGTCCTCCTAAATCTGCCTCTCCCTTCCAAGGCATCCAGAGTATAAAAACACTTAGTATTTCCAGAGAGTTCTCAGTAGATTTCCTTTGGGTCTTTAGAGGAAAAGCAACATATCTGGCAACTCTCTCCAAACTCTCCATGATTTAGATCTTTTCCATAATTCTGAAGACGAATTCTATAATTCTGAAGTTTATCCCATGCCCCAATCATATAATCTTTATGCCACAGAAATACCATTTTTTAAAAACATCCTTGAATTGACCTCCCGCTTCAAGTCTCTGACTGATTCAGCACGGAAAGCTTAGGGTTGCTGTCACTGGATTATCAAGAGGGACACTTAGGACTCCTGTTCTGGGGCCCAAAGCGTGAGTTTACCATGACGTTTTGGAAACAGTCATCTTGAAGAAATAACATTTCGAAATGTCTTCATCTCTATGTTAGGAAGAGCTTGGGCTTACTAATTAACTAAATGAAAAGCTTTAATTAGGAAATGTTCAGACCCAGCAGAAAGACGGGAGGCTGCCCTACAAGAGAATGCATGAGCTACTTTCCTTTTCACACCAGCGCAATCCCCGCCAGCAGCAACTCCAGGGAGGCAGGGTTGACTTAAGCCCACGGTTTGATGATGCAGTCCATGGCAGTGGCAGGAGCTTAAAGCGACTGATCACAAGCAACCAGTCAGGACTGGGAGATGGGTAAACGCTTAGCTCCTTTCCTCCTTACAGCAAGGCCCAGGAATCATGTCACCTACATGTGGGGTGGGCTCCCTACCTTATCTAACCCAATCTAGAGAAATCCCTCACAAATATCCCTAGAGGTGATTCTGCCTGGTCTATCACAGGGAAGAGGGGAGAATTCAGATGACGACAAGAGGAACAATCATCAGAAGAAGCAGACCCGCTGGAGCGTGCAGGAAGAAGGAGCCACAAGGAGCCATACTCTGGTGGGGCCACTGTTCCTTAAATAGTCAACAAATGGGAAATTTTAGTGCATCTCCAGAAGCTGCTGGGACCCATGACTGCACTGAGATCACTGAGATCTGAAGAAGGTTTTTTTTTCCCCTACCCTCATCGTGGAGTCACATGATCTCAAGGCACACGAAGGAGATGGCAGTGTCTATGAGTCCACATTCTCATAGGGAGTGCTCTCCAGGTCTCCCCATGCAGGGGGCGACATGGGATCGCCATTACAAGATGGGGCCGGCTTCCTGTCATCTTAGAGGTAAACAACTCCATATTAGGCTATGCCTTTTGGACTACGTGTCCCGCGCTTCCCGCATGCGCAGTATGGCGAGAGTCCCTAGCCTATCGTGAGGCGTTTGGTGTCGGCAGGCTGGTGGCCACCAACCATGGAGCGACCCGTGTCCCATTCCCCTATATAAGCGGCTGCAGTTTAGTCCTCAGGGCCCCTTGCTTCCAGCTCTCCCTTCAACCAAGAAGCTCTCCAATAGAGTGTGATTTGAGAAGAATCCTCGAGTTGTAGTTGTTCTTCCTCGCTGGTCGAGGAGGCTCACCGCCTTTCAATGCTGATTCTCTGTCTTCTCACCCATTTCCACCTTGCCTCCTAATCCCCCTTCTCCCTCCCTCTTTTCCTTCATCCCATCTTCTTCCCCCTCTCTCTTCCTTTTTCCTTCCCTTATTTCCTCACCCTCTTCCTCCTTCCCTCTCTTCTGTGGCTCTGATGCAAAATAGTCTACGGGACGCTGAGTATTTATCATTTATAAAGTGAAGGCTTCATTAATACCTACTTTATTGACCTGTTTTGAATCAAATAAGATGCATATATTTGATGCAAATAAGATGCTTAGTTTATCTGACACATTGTACACATTTTATCTGTTTAAGCTTATATTTTAATGAAGTATGACTTACCTTTAGGTAAGTATGTGTCATAAATATTTAGTAGATATGTTTTCTCTTTTTGTTGTTTTATTTTTTAATTTAATTTAATTTTAATTTGTTTATGATTTTTGTTTGTCTGTTTTTTTAAGACAGAATTTCTCTGTGTAGCCCTGACTGTCCTGGAGTTCAGTCTGTAGAGGAAACTGGGCTCGAACTCACACTGCCTCTGCCTCCGAGTGCTGGGATTAAAGGTGTGCACCACCACCTCCTGTCTTCTCATATTTTATTTACCACACAAAGTAAGAGATTTCATTGAGACCTTTCATTTTCCCCAAAATATCATGTTTTGTTCTCATTTGCTCCGCACTGCCTTCTTCCCTTAACATGTCCTCTTTCCAGCCCTCTTCTTCCCCTCAAATTCATCTCCCATTCTGGCTTCACTTCACACATATTCTACTACTTTATTTTGCCCCTCCCCCTTTTGACCTTGTGCCCTCCTCTCAGAGTCCCCCTTAGCAAAGGGTGCATTTTCTATCACACCACAGTGTAGAGCTGGGCAGTACTCATGTGCATAATCTGTGGAATAACTCGCCTTACCCATCTTCCAATGTTAGGCATTTGTAGTTTTTTTCCCCTAAATTTTCATTGTTATGAGTAGCTATAACAAATATTCTTATAGGTGCATTTTTAAGAATGCGTGTATATGTGTGTGCACGCGTGCGCATGCTCACTGGTTCACATGTGCCATGGCGGATTCGTGGAGATCAGAGGACAACTTTTAGAAACTGGTTCTCCCTTTCCACCATGGGTTCCAGAGAATGAACTTGGGTTTTCAGGGCTGCAAAGCAAGTGCTTTCGCCCACTGAGCAAACTTGCTGGTCCAAATAGATGCATGTTTGCAGCAAATCAGCTGGTTTCCCTCTTAACTTTCAAGATACACTGTTTGTCCATCACAGGACAGGTGCGTTTTTACACCTTGCGTGCATGATTTTAAACTGTTCTCTAGGAAGAGTGAACATGACACCAAGGTAGGTGTCTTTTGACAAGTGTAGCAATCCGTGTCTCTCTGTATACCCTTCACCTCTCTCAGCAGTGAAATGGTTCCCGGCTGGGTTCAGTCCTGTGAACTAGAGAAGCCGAGCGTGGGCTAAGAAGCCTGACATTGCTTTTCAAGACAGTGAAATCTGAGAGAAGCAGGGAAGGAGGTTCTTCTCGGTTTACCTCTGTCTTCATGACTGATGGCTGACTGTCATGATTTCCATGCCCACAAACCCTGTCTTTTATTTGGAAAACATTCTGTTTGGTTCCAATTTGGAATATCCTTTTAATTGACTGATACCCTTACATCATTACTTTATATCCCTAGCTGAAAATGACAATTAAAAAAAAATCCATTACTCTAAAAATCCCCACCACCCCCCGGTCTTGAGATTGGTTCTCACCCCCACATGGATAATCGCTGCTGCGACTTCCTTAGGGATCACTCCCAGGAGCAAGAACAGTCACTCTGTGCATGGAAAGATTGAGAGTACCTAGTCCAGGGAACTTAATTTAGAAATAAGCTGCCAATGCGGGTTAGCGACTAATGAAGGTTAACTGAGCCCTCCCTGGAGACTGCTCTCCTGGCCTATCTATAACTACAAAGACTTTCTTTTGCATTTGTTACACCAAGGGGACCAGAAAGGGGAATAAAGACCAAAAAAAAAAAAAAAGCAGCCCTCTTGCTACACCCCTGCTGCCCTACTTAAAAGACAGCAATGCATATACTTCCTCTGATGGCCTTTATGGTCGTCTCTTGATTAGAGCTCCATGCTGGGACTTACCATCCACAGTTAGTTTAGCGGTTGCATGTCAAGCTGATGCGGGAGCGTATTGAACTGTAAACTAATGATAGTGAATTGGTCATTTGTTTAGATGTTTTAAGTAAATTTCTATATTAAATTACTTTTATGGCACATGAAGTGGCACAATGGTACTAACTTTTAAAAAATCTGTGTACGAATATGTGAAGCACGTACGCATGTGCACATGTGTCCAGTCATATGTGTGAGGAGGGGTGCTGCAACTTCGGGCAGCTTTGGGCATGGCTCCTCACTTTCCACCTTGTTTGAAACATGGCCTTTTGTTGTTGACAATTGTGTTTGCCAAGCTAACTAGCTTTCAAGCTTCTAGGGATTCTGGTCTTAACTTCCCATCTTGCCTCTGGACTACTGGGATTACAGAGGCACACTGCTACTGCACCCAATTTTACATTGGTTTTGGGTATTGAAACGCAGGTTCCTATTCTTTTTATTATTAATAATTAATTAATTTAGTATATCCCTGCCCGTCAGAAGAGGGTGCCACCATGCGGTTGCTGGGGATTGAACTCAGGACCTCTGAAAGAGCAGCCAGTGCTCTTAACCTCTGAGCCATCTCTCCAGCCCTGCAGGTTCCTATTCTTGAGTAGGAACTTACCCACACATCTTCCCAGCTTCAATATTATTAACATTCTTGACAAATCTGGTGAAAGTGTCTCTGATGGCCTGAGTTTGTTTATGTTAGAAAAGGTTATGTCTCTCATAAGAGCGTCACATCTAGGAGAAAAGAAAAACACACACACACACAAGTAAAGTACAGGCAGACAGTGCTAGTTGCAACTGGAGACATGTAGCCCACTTGAATAATTTCAGAGAAATGACAAACAATATCCAGCAGGAAAGTTTGCTACAGGGGGAGGTGCTCCAGGTAGATGCGTGGCTGCCAAGACAAGAAGTGAGGCAGGCAATGAGAGAGTGCTTGGAGCTGTTCACATATGAGACGTAAGGTGATGCGGTAGGATGCTGGGCTGGTTTGAGGGACAATGGCCTCCATACGCTCACATATTTGAATACTTGGTCTTCAGTTGGTGGAATATGGTACCTGTACCACCTGGAACTGTAGTTGGGCAAGGGCCTAGGGATTAAAGAACACATAGAGACACGGGTCACTCTTGAAGCAAGAATGCCAATTTTATTATGTTCCAAGGCAGCTTATATAGTGCTCTCCTTGACTAGTGGCCACACCCTAGCTCTCAGGATTTTCTACTGCAAGCCCACCAGAAACTACTTCCTTGTTTCCAGGAACTCATGAGGGTTCTGTGCTCAGAGCAGCTTCAAGCATAGAAAAACAAGTTGTTTACCTTGCAGGCAAAAGGTCACAGAAAGTTCAGGGTCTGAGAGGCTGCAGCTCCCAAAAGCAGAACTGTCTGGGAAGGATTAGGAGGTGTGGTCTTGATGGAGGAGGTCTGTCACTGGGGGCGGCCTTTAAGATTTTAAAAGCCCATACAATAGCTCTTTTTTTTTTTTTGCCTCAGGTTTGTGGATCAAGATGTGAGTATTCAACCCAATGCTTGGCTGTGGATCAGTTACTGGATAGAGTGTTTCTGATGACAATTAGGTTACTCACCAATCTGATACAGTAGATGGCCAGTTCAGGCACCCTCTCCACTACTGCTAGGCATCTTAGCTGGGGTTAGCTTTGTGAATTTTCCTGAAGAAAGGGAAAAGGGATTGTATGAGCCAGGGAGGGTCACGGTGGGGAAATCGACAGAAGCAGTTGACCTGAGCTCATGGTCTCTGGACCAAGAGTTAGGGAGCCTCCATGAGACTGACCTAGGCCCTCTGCATGTGTGTGACAGTTGTGTAGCTTGGTCTCATTGTAAGGCTTCTAGTGGTGAGATCAGAAACTGTCCCTGGTGCTTAGCTGGCCTTTGGGAACCTGTTCCCATATTGGATTACCATGTCAGCCTTGACATGAGAGGAGGAGCTCTGCCTCAACTTGATGTCCCATGCTTTGTTCAAGCTCATGGGAGGCCTGCCCCTTTCTGAATGGAGATGGAGGAGGAGTGGAAGGGGAAGGGGACAGATGGGAAGCAGAGGGGGAGGGAAGGGACATAGGACGCTTGGAGGAGAGGAGGGAGGGGAAACTTAGTCAGTATGCAAAATAAATGAAAAATGTTATTTAAATAATTTAAATTATTATTATTTTTTTAAAAAATCAATGTGAGCCACCAGTTTCTGCTACAACTCCACACCTGCCTGCTTACTGCCAGACTCCCTGCCATGATTGTCATGGACTCTAAACCTTAGGAACTGTGAGTCCCAAATAAAACCCTTTCTTCAATAAGTTGCCTCTGTCAAAGTGTCTTATTACTACAATAAAAGGTAACTAAGACAGAAGTTGGTACCAGAGGGTGGACTATCACTGTGATGAGCCTGGTCGTGCTGGGTTTTTGTTTGCTTGCTTTTATTTTTGTTTGTGTTTTGTTTTGGGGAATGTGGAAGATTGGATTAGAAAAGCAAATTGGACTCTGTGAGCAGTCTTGATGGGTCATCTTAGTAGGAGCTTGAACAACAGTGGTATTGAGAAAATGTGGGCTATGCAGCCCAATCCTAAGAGGTGCTACATGGAAACAAGATTAGCGGCTGGGCTAGAGACCATTCTTGTGATATTTTGGCAAAGAATGTGGTTGCTTTACCCTTGTTCAAGGAATCTGCCTGAGGCTAAAGTGAAAGATTTGGATTATTTTGTTAGCAGAGGAGATTTCAAGACAGCCTATTCTTGACTGTGTTGTGTGGTTATTAGTAATCATTCTTACGTAGGTTCACAATGAAAATGAGCAAGCATGGAAAAAAGATTCCTCAGTTACAGAATGGCACTATAATGTGGTCAAAGTCCTTCCACATAAAATCTGAGAGGGCTTGGGAAGGAATTCTAGACACAAAGGAGCAGAGTTAAGCAGGGCTTCTCGGTAGCAGCATTTTCTCGGGTACGTTGTTTGCTAGAGGCAAGCAGAGGCATGATTCCTTAAAGAGAATGCTTCCAAACTCAATGTTAGCATCAAAATCTTGAGGTTCTTTTAAGAGCCAGCTTCCTACTTCATGTAGCTCACATTATGGAACACTTAAATGTGGTTTATGAGCAGCATGATATAATATTTAATTTTGCCAGATACAAATAGACTAAATATTGTAACTGTAATTCTTGCCTGATTCCTGTTTTGTTATATGTAATTTTACTATGCTAAAGTTAAAAATCTTCCTTTTTATTTAAACAGAAAAGGGGAGATGAATGTGTTTTATTACCATTGGTTATTAAAGAAGCTGTTTTAGCCTATGCCAGGGCAGAATATAGCCAGGCTTGAAGAGATCTATAAAGAGAGTAGGCAGAGTCAAGGAGATGCCATGTAGATGCCAAAGAAGAAGGACACACTGGTGCCTTACAAGTAGGCCATCGGCTTGTGGCGATACTCGGATTAATAGAAATGGATTAATTTAAGATGTAAGAGTTAGTTAATAAGAAGCCTGAGCTAATAGACTAAACATTGTTGTAATTAATATAGTTTCTGTATGATTATTCAAGTCTGGGCAGATGGGAAATGAATGAGCATTCTTGAGTTACTAAAATAAAAGTAAATTTTTTTTCACATTTCCAAATATTTTAATAGTGATATCTAATATTCAACTTAAATTATTTGAGTTAGAAAAGAAATACTTAGAAGTTTGTGAAATCTGCTTCATATAGCAGTATTGTATAGTGTGTGTATGTGTGTGTATACCTATGAGTGTCTGTGCTTATGTAGGAAAGGAATTGAGCTAATAGTTTACAAAATGGTAGCATCTGTGGAGTAGAGAGAGAATCTGCTTGCTAAGTGAGCAGAAGCAAAATAAGGCCAGATGTGGGTATGAGTACTTAAATCCATCAGGAAATAGATATCTTGGGAGGGTGCTAGATTTTCCACACAGTGTGTATTAGATGTTGATACCAATTTTCTTTAGCCCTTAAGGACAATGTGGCATCAGCTGATATCTGAATTACACACTACTGCCTTCAACTATCAAATAATCCTCAATTAATTATTAACGGTCATGCTGGGACTTGAAGATAAAGTCTCCCCACTGTCTGGCTGAGAAGCTTAGCTCTTTTCTGAAGGCAGATGGGAGTCATTAAAGGCTTCTGGAAATGGAAAGGACACAAGCAACCACGTTCCCAGAAGTTATCTATTGCTGCAGATTTAGCAGCTTCAAAAAGCATTTGTTTCTGAAGGGCAGGATTTGGGTATGGCTATTGGTGGGACGCAGCTCTTCGAGGACAACCAGGTTGGGAACCTCAGGCTTTCAGTGGCCATTTGACAGAGGCCATCTTTGGCTCCTTGCCAGGGAGCCTTCCCACAGTGCAATTTCTCATATGGCATCTGGCCTTGAGCAGACAAGAAAGAAAGCCGAACCTAGTCTTGCCTTCTCCTAGAAGTGACATCCCATTGCACCTTGTCTATTTCAGTAATTGCAAATGGGTTGCCATGGTGCTGCATGGTCAAGGGGATGGATTTCCACAACGGTTAAATAATAGCAGAAGGGCATCATTGCAGGTCATTTAAGAGATTATGTCAACCTAGCAGGCTGGAAGCAGTGATGCCTTGCAGTAGGTGGTTGCTTTGGGCAGGGACCTAAGGAGATGCCATGGAAACAAAGACAGCATTTTGACCAGGATGAGCAAAAATGGATAGAGAAGAGGAACAGAAGAAATGAGCCAAGCCTGGTGGATTGAGGTGATTGCCTGGGAAAACATATAGGACAGGAATCATGCTGTGTGTGTGTGTGTGTGTGTGTGTGTGTGTGTGTGTGTGTGTGTGTCTCGATTTTGGAAAATCATCAAATAACATAAAGAGGCTTTTAGTAGACTTAACAATACAGAATTGGGAAAGAACTAACTCTTTGGACTATTCCCTGTGACGGGTGATAGGAGAGCAAGTATATGCAGACTGGGTTCACACAGACCTGAGTTCAAATAACACCTCTATGCCCTGCAAGCCCTGCTCATGGCCAGTCTCCCCCAAGTCTCAGTTATTCTTCTGTGAATGTGAAAGCTAATTCATATGTCTCCTACTAATGTTATTTTAGGGTCACACCAGATAACCTAGTTAAAAATTCCTTGAGTCCATGCTCTTACATTGTCTCAAAAGCATGAAAATATCCTTGGCCAGTCTCACTTTATAACCCTCCAATAGCCCCACCTGTCACTGTGTTTACCTCAACAACTGCCATAATGGTTTCATCTGGTGTCTGAATAGCCAAAATCATTTTACATGCGTAAGTTACTGTCTTAATTGTGTCACTCAAATATCCCCTAAAATAAGGGCACCTAAACCTTTAGATATACATGTTACTAATTTCTCCTCTGCTCAAAATTAATACATTGCTTTCTTCTTTCTCCTGTCTTCCACTCTTGTCTGGCTGCAGTCTCTAGCTAGGGTATTATTTTAGTATTTCCTTTTACTGTATAGAAAGATAGAGTGGTAAGAAAAAGAAAGGCTGACTTACATCTGGAGATCTGAGCTTGAATGCTAACTTGCTTTTATTATTTTCTAGTTATGAAAGTACTATCTTTTGACTTCCAGCTTCCTCATTCAGAAAAAGGGGATACTGACTTCTGCTTTATATTCCTACAGTAATAATGACAGCAAAGGAAGTTGCCTTCATTCCCCTGTAGGCAAGGAAAATGCAAAGGAGGGGACCATGCCTTGTCACTGAGTCTACTGACCTGAGAGCGCCGGACCAGGATGTGGCTGTGATAACTCAGCACAGCCCACTGACCAGCAGTGAAGGATGAGTGGATGGATGGAGTACAATCAGCAGTCACTTTCAACATCACCCTGGGGAGGCGGATGGATGGACTACAACCAGCAGTCACTTTCAACATCACCCTGGGTGCTGACAGCCAATCTTGTAGATCCAAGTAGATGACTACAGACCTCGAAGACTATTACTGCAGCTTCATTAAAGATCCTAAGATGAAATACCAGTGTGCTGGCTAGTTTTATGTCAACTTGATGTAGGCTAGAGTCATCTGAAAAGAAGGAGCCTCAATTAAGAAAATGCCTCAATAAGATGCAGCTGAAGGGTGTTTTCTTAATCAGTGATTCATGGAGGGAAGGCTGAGCACATTGTGCGTGGTACCATCCCTAGGCTGGTGTTCTATGAGAAAGCAGACTGAGCCAGCTATGAGAAGCAATCCAGCAAGCATCACCTCTCCATGACCTCTGCATCAGCTCCTGCCTCCAAGTTCCCGCTCTGCTTGAGTTCCTGTCCTGACTATCTTCAGTGATGAACAACAATGTGGAAGTGTAATCCGTATAAACCCTTTCCTCCCCAGTTTGCTTTTGATTAGGGTGTTTCATCACAGCCATAGAAACCCTGACGAAGCCACTTCCTATGCAAACTGAGATAAATGTTCACCATTGTTATACATTGCTACTTTTAGAAATTCATTACTTGACTTCATTTCACACTACAATCAGTCAACTGACCATGAAAGTACAGTCTTAACAGGATGACAACTGTTGGCAAAGTCATGCGAAGCCTAACATGCTCAACAGCATGGTAACTAAACATCATGCATGCATATATGCACATCTAAAGTTGTTCCCCCCATCTCTTGTGTCTTCTACTTGAAACAAATGGTGATCCCTTTAAGAATACTACATACGACAAAACAAAGTAAAAGCTGACTCCAAAAGACACAGACTTTGTTTTCACAAATGGCTTTCTAGATGCAATACTAATTCTACATCTCAACCTGAAAAAAAAGAATGACAGGCAGACATAAGTACAATCATCAAGAGATGTCTACGAGAGGAAAGATAGAATTTTTCAACATGTAGGGTAAGGGTTAAAAGGAAACAGAACATCAGTCTTTAATATTCTGCCCAGTACAGCCAGGTTAAGATGGAATTCAGCTGATGTCACTGTAAGTGCTATTATCTCTAGCAAAATGATGCTTGTGGATGTCTGTTTACATAGCGACTATAAAAAAAAAAAGTATTCACACCAGAAAATGAGCAGCAGCAGGCATGTTCATTGAAAACCATCAACCCTAATGGCCGGACCTTGGTTTTGAATTTTCAATCAATAACCACTCTCTGCCTTTGCTATAAACGATAGACATCTGGGATCGACCAGGCCCCGCAGTCCTGGATCCTGCTTCTTCTGCAACTCCCTTCCTCTCCTTCTTTCTTCTCTAGGCAGTCTTCCAGCTCCCCGTCTCTCTGGCTTTAGTTTGTAGTCTCTCACTTCTGGAAGGACCTTACTGAGAATCCCTCCAAAAGCATCTGACACAAATTGAATGCTCTTCTAGCTTTCTTTGCTGTGTCTGCGATAAAACACTCGAATCAGAGCCACCTTTCAGAAGAAAGGATTTATCTGGTTTATAGGTCAGAACCCATCCCTGAGGGAAGTTAGGGCAGGAGCTCAAGGCAGGAACCTGGAAGCCAAGGCGGGTTAAGAAGCCCTGTTTGCTGGCTGCTCTCTGACTCTGTTTGCTTTTGCATGCAGCCCAGGGCTGTCAGCCTGTGGTGCAGCCCACAGCAGGCTGCCCTCTTCCACCAAGTCATGATCAAGACAGCCCCCTCTCAGACCTGCTTGCAGGCCAATCTGATCCAGGTAGTCTTTCAGTCAAGGTTCTCATGTCAAAGGACACTAGACTGTGTCAAGGTGACAATTAAGCTAGCTAGGACAAATACTAATTTATCATGTAGTTGATTCCTTTTCAGCAATTATAAATTTTCTGAAATTAAGTGCCTTTTTCTTACTTGCTCATTATCTGTTTATATCACTAATCTATACATTATCTATTTACATCACTACCTATACATTATCTGTTTATGCCACTAATCTATGCATTATATGTGTATACCACTAATCTACACATTATCTGTGTATCACTAATCTACACATTATCTGTTTATACCACCAATCTACATATTATCTGTTTATACCACTAATCTATACATTATCTGTTTATGCCACTAATCTATACATTATCTGTTTATACCACTAATCTATACATTTCAAACATTTTGTTCCTCACTATACTCCAAATACTTATCATAGTACTTGATATTTATTATAATATCTAGTGGTAGCATCGTTTTGAGTATGTAATAACAGAACAGACAACTGGATGGCTGGATATGTCTCAGGCAATTTCTATAAACCATGACGCCATCTCAGCAACTCTTCCCTTCCTTTCTCTCTTCCTTAGTCCCTCACCCAGTCTATCTCTTGACTTCTCCGTGGCTTCAGCTATCTGAAAGTTGGAGTTTCCACCCACAGCTTCAGACGCATGGAGTGGGGCAAGCATATCTTGCTCTCAGCTCCTCACCAAATGACTGATGCGAGTTGCAAATACCCTTTCACGGCGGTGAGCACGCCTTTTCTATTAGGCACATTTAGCTCCCTGCTCTTCTGCGGAGCATGATTAGTAGACAGCAGGGAGTGTTGATTGAGTGAAGCAAGCGCCCTGCTTGGCAGCACTATTTATAGCGCTTTTGAGACCTGAGATGCCCAGGAGTCAGACTCTCCCCACCTGAGGACCTGACACATGTTCTAGCCAGGAGCTTCTGCTGGTGTAGTCAGCACTGTCTCGGGAACACTACTCACTGGCTTGTTTACCCTTTCAGTTCCCCAAGTACAGGTTGGTATGACCCTCACAAAACCCAACATTTTCATCATTAGATTCCCATGAGTTGGATTTAACTTGCTAAATTATCATTTCATTACTACATACAACTCATGAAGTTTATCACATGCTTTTACATTAAAATGGACTTTTAAAAATGCATTCATAGGCCGGGCAGTGGTGGTGCACGCCTTTAATCCCAGCACTCGGAAGGCAGAGGCAGGCAGATCTCTGTGAGTTTGAGGCCAGCCTGGTCTACAAGAGCTAGTTCCAGGACAGGCTCCAAAAGCTACAGAGAAACCCTGTCTCGAAAAACCAAAAAAAAAAAAATGCATTCATATTTTCCCATATACATTTTTGCATGAATGAGAGCATGCCAGTTGAGGAAGCTTGGACATTTAAGAACCAAAAACCAAGAAAATAAATAAAAGGAGTAGATCTGATCTGTTAATTAAATTCTACCTTGTAGAGAGTTTGAAAAGTACCCCTTAGTTTAATGGACTTCAGATTTTAGTAACAGAGTCTGTTAATCAATTATCAGTGCTGAAGCGGAATAACTATATCAATACAATGTCCACAGAGCTAAAGTCTAGGGTCTGAAAGTCAAAAAGATTTTCTGTTTGCCCTTGCAACACCTAACTGTTGTCAACAAAATCCAACCTCATGATGCAAGGCTGCTAGTAATCCTTATTTTTCTGTCAAAATGTGAGCAGCTTTGCATTTTTCTACGGAATTATTAATGTGCCTGATTTGGGGTTGTTTGGAGTTAGCTTCAGGAACATGTGGGATTTACGACCAACAGGTAGCACATACGCACACGTGAGTATTTCGGTTGGAAGGTACCTAAAGGCAATACAACCCAACCTCTTCATTTTATGACTGCAGACTCTGTGCCCAGAAAAAATATAGTGACCTGCCAAAGGTCTTACTACTCGGTTGGTAGCAAAGACAGAAATAGACTCAGTCTCACGGTACGCAAGCTCCACCCCCTCCTCTAAGCCTTTCCCGATCTCTGCCTCTTTCCATCCTCCGCATCAACTACCCCACGCCACCACAAGGTCAGTTACCATCGGACTCTCTTCTGGCTTGTCAGGAACCATTACAAATCTAACAAGGCAACATCCTTGGCCTTCACCTTCCATTCGAATTCATCCTTTGGCCAGTTTCCCTAAACAATGCCTAGAATACATATTAGCTCTTCACAGGGAACTGACAGGATTTCTTCTGGGAGCTCACTGTGGTGAAAAGACCAAATCATCCATTTTCAACCAGGGACCATTGTCCTCCAGGGGAGAATTGGTTGGAGATGAATTCCGATGTCATAGCCTGAAGTGTGGTGCTGGCATATAGTGGGCAGAGGGTAGAGGGCAGAGGGCAGAGGGCAGAGACTCCATCAAAGATCAGCTATGCAAAAACAAGCCCAGACCCACATGGTTAATAGTGCTGGCCCAGAAACACTAGGACTCAATACAGACCATTGTCCTCTTCTGTACTCTAATTCATGACGTCCAGAAGAAGACATCACTCAGTGGGATGAAGACTTAGAGTCAAAAGACCAAAGCTCAAGCCCACACTAACGACTTCCATGTGACCTTCGGGAAATCACTTAAGTATCTGGAGCCTCAGCTTATCTCTGAGGCAGGATGGTTGGTAATTAGCCTGATTCTTCCACTGTGCTTCAGTGAGCATCACATGAAATAGTGAAACACCTGCAAAGCATTAAACAAATGCAAAGCAACAGCACAGACATCCTTTGTAGCACTGCCCTGTACCAAATTTAGACATTTATCAACATCCACCCTGACCTCACCAAACAATAGGCCATCCATCGATTAGGAAGGCCATGTGATCATTGATTTTTATTATTATTATTATTATTATTATTATTATTATTATTATTATTATTATTTATTTCTCTCACTCTCCAATCATTGAGCTCCAGGGAGTCTACATCGTCTTTTCAAAAGCGGTTTAAATGCAAGGATAGACACCCAAAGTAGCATGGTCTCATTCAATAATCTAAAGTCAGATCTGGTGCAGAACCACAAGCTAAAAACACAATAGTCTTTCATTGTTCTCTGTTGTATCTAACTCTCTTTCCTCCCTTCCCTTGGATCCCCCTATTCTTAGGGAGGAAATAGCTTCCTTGGACTTTGCTAACAGGTACTGGATTCCTCAGAACCTTCGTGTCTGATGTAAACAGACTCAAAGTCAGATGGCTGCGTGGGTATCAACTGAGGGCCAGTGGAAGAGCTCGGGTGACTGCTTCCCCAGAGCTCCTCTAGCTCCCTAAGTCCCAACCTAGACTGTGGCCTTTAGAGTGTTTTTATATGAAAATGTGAGCTGACTGACTGAATTGGAGACGTCTGCCCGAGATGTGGGGAGCACTGCGACGCTGGAGTGTGTGTGGCTCTTCCTGCTTCATTTCACATCCATTTATAGCAAAAGATGTATTATGTTCAATTAGAAGATACTCTCTAAAATTACCTTCACTCTATAATATAGACTACCCAACACACACACACACACACACACACACACACACAGAGAGAGAGAGAGAGAGAGAGAGAGAGAGAATATCTCATCTGGTGTGATAATTGGCATTCACTGCACGGCAGGGAAAGGACACGTGGATAGTCTCTGCATAGACTGAACAGCGGTAGAGACACATATCGCTGTGGTTTGAACTTGAACCCAAAGTTCATACGCTATAAATATAATCTCCAATGCATATTGTTGGGGTGGGACCTTTAAGCACTGATTAGCATGCTAAGGTCTTTGCTCTGCTGAGTGGATTACTTTCCTGATGGAGTAGATTAGTTTTCATGCGGAAGTGGGCTGCTGTTTAATGATGTGCTTGGCCCGCATCCCTTAAGTTTCTCACGTGTGTTTTCTCTTGCCCTTGCCTTCCACGGTTGTGGTTCCAGAGGAGAATCCTATCAAACACATGTCCGTCTACCTTAATCGCCTAGCCTCCAGAACCCTAAGAAATAAACTCCTGCCCTTTAAAATGTATCCAATCTTAGGCATTCTGTTAGAGCAGTACAAAATGAATGAAGAAATACATATTGAAAAAGAAAAGGTAAATGACTCCTTTGAAAAACCAACCAGTAAAAACTAGTTCATAAAAACACATGCAGATTTAAAATCCATAGTCTCTTCATTGCTTACAACTGCAGATCCCTTACTATGATTTAATGAAGTACATAAATAAATGGGGCAACTTTATTTTCTTTACATCTGTGTTTGGTCTCTATAATAATATAGTCATGGCATACTGTTGTTCTTAAGTAATTTATGTCCTTTATAAATTTCCAGTATCAATCAGTGTAATATAAGTAGTTATAATAAAACAGAACTTTATCACTGGATGGGTACTAACAAAGACATCATTATTTTTTCCTCTTATGGCATTCAGCCAGAATCATTTTCCCCCACAACACATACATTTTTTTGTGTACTATTTAACTATCATTACTGTCTGTCTCTCTTCTTCTCTCTCTGCCCCCCCACCCCTCTGTGGTATTGTGGAAGGAACTCAGCTTCTTTCACACACTAGGTGAGTGTTCTCTACCTCTGAGCTATTCCTCTAGCCCCAGTCTGAAATTTCTGTTTTATGTTAACCGTTGAGCAAGAGAGAGAAAGGCTGTGTGCCCTTATAAGGCTCATCTCCCACGTCCATCATTGGACAAACCCAGAGACTATACGCGTCCAACATTAGTTTGGCTTTCTTTGTCCCAGTCATGTGTATCATTGTTGCCAAAGTCTTCAGTTTATGAAAACGTCTCCTTGTGATGGGAATGATGGAGGGGCAGAAACAAGGAAACGAAGGAGACAGGCCTCATTTCATAAATTATATAGACATCTGAGTTTGCTCATACATTCTGAGGTCTGACACAAAATAAACTAGACCGTCCAAGTGGGGTTTTCTGTCCATTCCTAGGGCTTTATAGCTCACGCTTCAAAGTTTCACCTCACTTAAGAGTCAGCATTTACAGCTCTGTCCTGATAACAGAGAGCGGCACGTTTTACTCTGAAATCACACGCAAGAATGAATTGTACCCCTTTAACTGTCCCGATAGACTTTAGGTTTTCTAGAAAACCGCTTTCGAATGCACAAAAATCCTGCATCTTCTGTTCTTTCTTTCGTTGAGCTCCATCTAATGGCAATCCCAAGCTCTTCCACAGCAAGGGAGATTAGCTGCTGCAGGTAACTCCCCTAGGGTGTCACGGATGCTGAGCCGAGCTCTCTCTGAAGCAGGAGTGAGCTTGGGATTTATCACTTTTGCTGATCTAGGGTTATACCACACAGACTGACTTCGTTTCTGGGTACAGACAGAGAAAACTCAAAGAGAAGCCCTGTGCTTTGACTTAAACACACTGCTAAGAAACACATCCCTGTCTACCTGCTCCAAGCTGCATTTGTCAGGATTGGGAGCCATCTGGCTCTCCTCTGTGTCAGTCAGACAAGCTTGAGAATGATGAGGGTAGAAGACCTGAGGCAGTAGCCCCTGGCTGCATTGCTTTATAACACCTAGGTAATGCAGAAGTGTGCAGAGAAGACACGCTGCAGTGGACATGCATTTCCAGAGGGGAACAGCAGGACCTAAGTCATAATGGCTCCTTGGTTACTCCGCTTCTCAGGATAGACAAGCCCGGAGTAGCTGCTTGGAGGCCGTCATTCAGTAGCTGCTGGCTGCATGCTCTGCTGAGTCACTGGCCTTGGCAAGACGCCTTGGCTGAGCCCCGGTAGGCAGGTGATGGACAGAGAAAACTCTGCTCTCTCCACCACACAGCTGCTCTTTAACCTGCATCCCTTTCATAAGAGTTAGCTTTTATTTTTGTCCCTCCCCTCAAGTGAGGAACAGAGCAAAGCCTTCTAGACCAAGCCGGTCCTTCTACCGAGTCCACCTCATAAAACCCGGCTCTCAGTTCACCCCATCTTTCTATTGTTTCTTGATGTATATTTACTTTTTAAGTTTAGTGTCTGTGCATGCATGTGCACGCGCATGTGGGTGTATGCACGCTCACACACTCTTGAGTGTGGGAGTCCACTTGACACAGTGTGGGCATGCCGGTCAAGGAACAACTGTCAGGAATCGAGCCTTTCCTTCCAGGGAATGAACTCTGGTCATCAGCCTGGTGCAGCGAGCGCTCTTATCTACTCGGCTATCTCTCAGGCTCTCAGTGTTGTCTCTTATGTCTGAGTCAGTACCGAAAGTACATTTATTCAGAAATGCCATAACCTCAAAATGGATGCCCTGAAGTCTTATCTTCAGATCTTTAAGGAGGTAATTAAATTAAATGAAGTCACTGGGGTAGATCTAATCTAATGGGACTTGAGGCCTTTTAGGGCAGGATTAAGACACAGATGAGGATACGCAGAAGGAAATGCAAACAAAGCGAATGTGCCCACCTAAACCAGGCGATTGCAAACAGCAGATGCCAGGGAGGAGAGCCTTTGTTTCTTCCATTCTGCCCCCTTGCCCTGCCTTCCAAACACAAAGACAGTGTGTATGGAGGGGGGAGCACATCCTCCCACACCCACCACATCCCTGCCCTCCATCAATACTAATTTTGAAAACTTAATCCGGTACCTAAAATGACATCATTGAGAATAAATGAGCTGGACCAACGCCAGACACCCGGCCCCATGTCTGTGACGGAGCCTCACGCTCGGCTCTCCTTGCACTCCGACGAACTCAGCTGCTAATTGAGGTGGGCTCTTTCGGGAAGCTTCACCAGCTCCCACCACGAGTCTTCACAACAACTTGCCCGATTGGAAAGATCTTCTGTTGTGAAAGAGCTGATAAGCATTTCCGCTGAAAGGCTGTGAAAGGTGGGACTAACGCTTCCGGAAGCAGCTGTTGGAGCTCCAGAACACGCCTCAGAGCAGCCGGAGGTCCCGTTATTGTCTCTTTGTTCTTCAGCTGAAGTTTCTTCCTATAGACAAGTGTCTGGCTATATTTACCCACAGCTGGAGTTGTTTCCTATAGAGGAGAGTCTAGCTAGATTTCCCCGGGGAACCATGCTGGTGACTGCTCTTCTGGGCAAAGGTGAATGATTATCACGATACCTTGAATGCAAAGAGATGTTCTAAGGGCAAGAACACCTCGAGAAAAGGAGCAGAAAGATGCCATTGTAGGGCTGGAGAAGTGACAGCCTGTGGGAAACTGTGGGTTCAGTCCCCACAGTTTCATGACTCGAGCATGGTAATGGTATACCTATAACCCTAGTGTTCAGGATGCAGAGGTAGGCTAGTCAGAAGTTCAAGGTCATCCTTGGCTACACAGCAAGTTTGAGGTCAGCCTAGGCTACAGAACTCTCTCTCTCTCAAATAAGCAATTGTGTATCTCTATTTCAATTCATTTAGCTTCATCTCCTCTCTGCCTTAAACTGCAGAGATGGTTACTATCTTCTCTACCGACTGTTTTGGCTCTTGTCTAAAAATGTGATTCTTATCAAGAAAAATCTTACCCTGGACTGCCTCCTCCTCCAGCAGCAGGACGGCAATAGATGTGGCATCTGAAGGAAGCTAGGATCTATGTTCTCTGGACAGAATTATGTTGTCTTGCATCTAAGTATCAGGGTGGTATTTAAAATGAGCGTGATGGTAACAGGGAAGGAACTCTTAAATGGCCCTCCTGAACCCCTTCACAGAACACGGGCTCCAGTCGGATTCCTCAGCACCCAAGCTCTCTCACGGCAGACACCCACACTTCACCTCACACCTGGGCCCATAATCCTCTTCCTTCCCTGAAACAGAGGAAGGTGTATTTCCTCAATTCTTTCTATTCGTCCACCCACTGATCTAGAAATAAAGACTCAGGATATCATATGTAAGCATCTAAGCCCTGGCATTCCTCTGAGAGAGAGCAGCCACACTTCAAACACAAGTGGGCTTGACTGTGATGTATTACCAGACAGTCATTCAGCTGCACGGAACGGGGAACTAAATCAACACGGACTAAAAATGAATGCTACATCCCAGAAACCTCCAGCTTGTGTTGAGTTGCTCACAGTAGTGTCGGTTCGCAACAGTGTTAACCTTTCCCCAACCTGGATAGAGCGAAGAAAGTGGTGAGTTCTAGATACGCTTATTATCATGCTGAATGAAACTAATAAACTGATAAAGTTGGGAGAGAAGAAATTTGGTAAGCGGTAGAGAAATAGCGCTGGTTGCTACAATGCCAGTTGTTACTATGCTTAGCCGACAGCAAATGACAGGCATCGAATGAGACCGTCCAGTGCTAAGACAGCACAAGGTCAACATCAGAGCACTGTTCCTAACATGGCAAGACCCTTTTCCATGTAGCGCATGTATGTGATGGGGCAAGCAAAGTCAAGAAAAGAACCTGGTTATGGAGATCAGCCAACTAAGCAAATAACTGCTCTAAACCCAACCACCTTTAATCTTTGTTTTGCTCTATGAAACAGAGAAAGGAGATTCTGGACTCTAACAATAGTGTTGTAGCTTTCAGAATTAAAAGACTGTGGCACTGCTCTTTTCTCAATAATGTCCATGAATCTCATGGACAACCAGTTTTATATTCCTTCCACATCTCTCACTGTTCCGGTTACTGTTGAGGGGATTATCCCACAAAGGGTGGGTCAGCATTGTTGCTGAGTCTACGTAGCTTTCTTCAGCACCGTGATTGCAGGTCAGTCTTCATATAATAGAGATGTTCAATAATGTTTTGTCTTCAGTGAAGCTGGGACAGTTCAACTTGGTGAGGATTATCAGACATCAGCTGTTTAGAGTGACAATGTAGGACTCAATACAGATGGCTTCAAGGATCTCAGGGATTGGGCTCTAAGACTCCCTTCCAAAGTCCTTCAATGTACAAGACCCTTATATAAAATGATATAGGGAGCTGGGAAGGTGCTGTGAACAACCCACACAGTCCATATTCTTCAAGTCATCTCTGCAGATCTTAAAATATATAATACACTATTAATACTTGATATAGTTATGGATACTTTGCATTGGTATGGATCTTGGTCTATTGATACAAATTTAAGGTCAATTTTATTACCTATCTAACTTTTGATTAAAGTATTGTGTGTGCAGCTCATTTAAAAATATAATATATAATTAAGAAATATAGGTTACTAGAAAATCATCTGTAATAGTCAAGTGTGTAGTCATGTTAGGTTTTCTAGATATATAGAGATATATTTCAGTTAGATAGGTATTCTTCAAATCTTTCAGAGACCTTTAGAACATGGCATTTAAAATGTAACAGCTTAAGACTTCATGACAGTGAGACACATGCTCTTGGCAGCTCCAATCTACTTCAAGAGGAAGATGAGCATTGAAGAGGCTCCTTATAGAGTTTGTTAGCCATTTGGACAAGAAACTGCTCTTGCCTGGACTGCTTGATAGTATGCTGTGTGAACTTGATACACAGGACCCAGAGAGACATGATTGCTGAACTTGCCTAAAGGTGAGATGGTCCTTCAGGGTTGCTGCTTCATGAAAGAGCCTGCCAGACATTCTGCAAGACACAGAAGAAAATGACTGACAAACTTTCAATTTTGTCTTTGAAATTTCCTGCTTCATGGAAAAGTCTGCTGGATACTATGGGCCTGTGGGCTGAAGATGGATGCCCCAATGGTACAGGGGAACTTTGGGTGACTGTCCAGGCAGTGAGACATCTCTGTCAATTCTAAAGTTTTGGAAGTCGCTTACAATGTACTTCCTATTTACTTAGGTAATATTATATCCTTCTGGAATCTTTGATGGAGCTGAAGATAGATCGTTATAGTTACAGTTTTTCTTAGTTATGATAAAAGATAAAGTAGATATAAATATTGTAACTGTAATTCTTGCTTGATAACTGTTTTGTTATATGTAATTTTTCTGTGTTAAAGTTAAAACTTTCCTTTTGATTTAAACAGAAAAGGGGAAGTGATGTGGGATTTTTCCTCTGTATGCTATGAATACCATTGGTTAATAAAGGAACAGCCTTGGGCCTGCACA
Source organism: Dicrostonyx torquatus (assembly GCA_028555095.1). NCBI lineage: Eukaryota > Metazoa > Chordata > Mammalia > Rodentia > Cricetidae > Dicrostonyx > Dicrostonyx torquatus. The sequence goes on from JAQHUG010000074.1 coordinate 7,992,417, forward strand.
GAACAGAATAGAGGTAGGCAGGGAAAACTAAACTAAATGCTGGGAGAAAGAAGGCGGAGTGAAGAGAAGCCATGTAGCCCCACTGGAGACAGACACCAAAACTTTACCCAGTAAACCACAGCCTTGTGGAGATACACAGATTAATGGAGATGGGTTAATTTAAGATATGAGTTAGCCAGAAATACGCTTAAGCTATTGGCCAAACAGTATTGCAAATAATATGGTTTCTGAGTGATTATTTCGGGGCTGAGCAGCTGGGAACAAACAAGTGACCTCCTACTACAGATACTTATGAAAAGAGTCATGACTGAATTGTGTAAGTGTCAGCATGTGTTCAGTACTGATGTAACTTCCCCCTATCCCCCAACATTTTGATTCATGGTTGTTTACAAAAGCTTTGGACACAAAAACCTAACTTTATAGAGTGGATTCAAAACCATACTGTCAGGGACCGTTTCTATAGTTCTTTATAGAGAGGACTCATACATGGGTTCCCGCCTCTCAAAGTTTATAATCCAGGACCCAGACACAATTCTGAGAGGGTGAGTGTTCTCACAGGTGTGTAAGTGCTGTAGGACACTCGCAGGACTGAACCCACCCAGAGAAGCATTCCAGTGCAGCTGTAGGATCTGGGCTGGAAACAAGATTTCACCAAGTGAACGAAACTGGTTGAAATAGAGTCCTTTACATTGGATTTGCATTAAAACAATAACATTAGCACCTGGTAAGAAAGAGATGCAGCCAACCAGAAAAGTCCCTATTAGAGAACAGACAGCAAGCTTTAATTAGAAATCACTCTTTTGAGGAAGTTTCTACCAGTGGTTGAGTTCTAGGCCCCAGATAGATGATGCCACTGGGTCCCGAGGAATACCAAAAGGACTGGTAGGTTTCAGAAGATGACACAACTTCGGAAAGTCTAGTAATGTAGGTCCATTCCCCGTTCCTCATCCTTTGGTAGAGAAGAGTGAGATTTTTCCCTCTCCACAGGGCTTCGCAGATTAGAGCTCCATCGAAATGATTTCAAAATACTTTTTAAATGAATTTTTAAAATGAAATCAGTAGTGTAGGTATCTTCTGCAGTAATGCAAAAATGCCCAGATGTTTGTGAAATTCAAATGTGCAAAGTTGGAAAGTGGGGAAACCAAAAAAAGAGTTTTCGATAAAATTCTTCCCATTGAAGTTTTCCCTCTGGAGCCGACAGCTGTTTCATACAGGCTAAGAAGCAATTCCTGGGTCGGCAAACCTCCACTTGAATGCCCCTTCTTCCAGTCCGAATCAGAGATGGAGATAATCTAGCTCATGGGTCATATGGAGGGTGATGTTGCAGAATGTAGATGCGTGTATTCTGTCAAAGCACAAGGCACAGACTTAGACAAGTGAGTGGGGACTTAAATGATGACGCCCGAGGAGCTTGACCTCTCACCCGGGTGTTCTGCGCTGCTCACATGTCAAGCTTCTGTTGATTTTGACGTGTCAGTGTTGTCTTTTCTCTTTGTCAAGTCTCTGGTGCATGGTCCATGTGAAAGGCTCCATTAGCCAGCTCTCTTTTGATAGGCATGTTTGCCAGCTCATGGCACCTCCGCTGCGAGGTTGCTTTGCTTCAGTTGCAGAGGCGACTGAGTCTATTTTATATTGATTTTTCTCTAGCAGTGCATTTTGCTTTTTCCCAGGAAATGTGTACACAAGCCAGGTTGGTGACCGATACTCTACAAGCAGAAGCCCAACTCTCCTCTGAGAATGCAGGAACCAGGCGACCTTAGGCTCTCTGAATCGGGCAAGCATTTGCGTGTAGCCTGTGCTCAACCAAAGGACCTTGCGGGTGTACCAAGCTGTAATCGCAGCCTTGACCGTTTAATGGAAACCAGCGATCTGCTGCTTAACCAGAAGTGGTTTGCCTGAAACCGATCTGACGCAGATGTGACAGATTCAGGACAGCAGCCTCCCCGACCCTCATCAGCAGATTCTTTCATGAAGACCCCCCTCCCCTCCTGTGTGGCCACTAAGGAGCTGGGACTCAGCACCCAAGGTTTCTAACTGTAGCCAAGGGCTGTGGTGCAGGTGAAGCTGAGGGTGACAGATGTGGAAGCAGAAAGGATTGCCCAGCAGACCAACTTCTAAGAGGTGTCTTTCCTGCTTGGCTGCCTAGGAGGATGGTCTACTTTCTTTCGTGCAGGATACGGATAGCTTTCTCATTAATTGAAATTAAGAGTTGGATACTTGTGAAAAGTTAAACTCTTCCGAATGAATGATTTTAAGACCTGAATGTATCAAAACAGTGTGATTTGAAGTCTCTTTAGAAATCTAGTTCTGAGATATTCACATATTATATTTCTCATTACAAAGAAGGTAATCTTAAAAACAAACATTTTATGTGAATTCTGTCATTTATATATGAGAAGCAGATATAGATCAGATTAGCCCATTAACTGATGTTCTGTCTCTCATCTACTCTAGGTTGTTTGCTTAATTGGATTAGGATGTTCCCATTGTTAGGAAGTACAGTTGCCCTGCAGGATCTGTAGGGGATGGATTTTGAGTACTCTGAAAACCAAAACCTTGGATGCCTTACATAAAATGGCTATAAAGGATGTGTATATAAACTATACACACCCTCCTGTGTGCTTTAAATCACCCCTGGATTACCTCCATAACTAGCATATTGTAAATGCTATGTAAATAGTCATTATACTACGCTGTTTAGGAAAAAAATGACAAGAAAAAGGTCTATACATATTCAGTACAGATGTAGTTTTCTAACCTTGATTGATTGGATACAAGAGCATGAGACCCAGTAAACACAGGGCCCAGGATATATTAGATTGCTGGGACTACAATAAAACACTGCAGGTATTTGAACAACTAAAGTTCATTATCTCATAGTTCTAAAAGCTGAAAGTCTCAAATCAAGGCCTTGGTTGGGTTCATTGTTCTTGTTGTTGTTTTGGTTTTGGTTTGTTTTTGTCTTTGATTTTCCTGCAAGGTCTTTCTTTTTATTTACTAAATTACAGATAGATGCTGGAGTTTTTGCTTATGTGTTTCTTTGTTTGTGACTACCACCTCTCAATAAGGCTCTCAAATTATGAGATCATCAATGGGCCATCCTTGGATCAAATCATTATGATCCAACCACTTCCCCAAAGCTCCAGCCCTGACTAAGGCTTCAACACATGAGTTTTGAGAGGTTTCATAACAAGACCACAACAGATACTAAGATTTGTTTTATTCTCAGGAGAAGTGTGGATTCCTCACCTGCTATTTGGAATTAGTATCAGGACTGGGTCTTATCATTATTTCTTTAGCTTTACTCAAAGATCCCTAGCTAGCACTGTTTCAAATCTCTATCCATTTCTTTCTGCAATAATAAAAATCAGGATCCCCATGTTTTTCTTTGGAAAGAGTGAAGCCCAATTTGGATCTATTATTCTGTTTCACCCCTTAAAGAGGCCCTTAGTTCATCTTCAGAAGAGAAAGATCCCCATGACTTACAAACTTAAGGAAACATCTCCATTATAGCCTCAGGTTCCACAAGACAGTTCACCCCCAGGCAGAGCCTGAGATGTTAGCGTTGGCAGCCCTTACCCCTCCCCTACATTATTTAACATGAACAAAATTCTTTTACACCTATTATAAACACAGCAGACATGGTTCCCCCAAGGGGAGAGTCAGTGACAGGCATAGCTAAAGTTCTTCCTTAAGATTAACCTTGGAACTATCCCACAGTCTCTATTTTAGAAATGGCATGCTTGCTCCACAAAACACACTGGCATCAGTTTAAAAACTGTTTACCATGTCTAAAGTATAGCTCAGAGGATGAAGACTATCTAAATCATATCAGCATTTGGAAAATAAGAGGCGATCACAGAGCAGATCTCATCTGGCACCCAGCATCAATGTTTTTAGACTTTAGAAGTCACTGGGTACAACAGAACTTTTACCCACCATAAGTATGCTAGACACTACTAAATTAGAAAACATATCTATAGTTCCTTATATTTGTGCTTTCTTTTTTTTTTATCAAAGAAAGTCCTATACTGCTGCACTATTTATTAAGGAAAAGGAGAGAATGCTCATTCTAATGAGTCAACACAGCAGGCTGACTGTTCAGAAATCATTCTGTGTTCATCAGTGTCAGACGTGACAAGTATTCCTGTCAAAGGGCAGCCATGAGCATTTGTGCAAGCTCAATATTAACCATGCAAGTGGCAAGGTCGTGCGTGCCTTCCGAAGAATAAGGTCCGTCGGTACTTCTCGGATTTCTACCTTACTATCTTGAAGCTGCTTGGTCACACAACCAGGATATTTTGGTTCGACCATAAAAATTGATTTCTTTTCTTGGCTGAAGTTGGAAACCTACTTCTTGAGAAACATTATGGTGTGAAGCAGATGACTGAAGATGAAGGAACACACCTGCTGAGGCCCAGACATGAGGGAGAGTTTAGCTGTCTGACGCCTCTCCTTCTTCAAGAATGGCAGATGTTGAGGATAAGGTTTAATTTTTGGCACATTTATTCGGAAAATCTAGCTCTCTGTGTTGAAAAGGTTATTTTCGTTGATTGTAGAAAGTCAACAGATTGTGAATGTGTGGGTCTAGTTTCTAATACTTTAATCTACCCTATCCATTTTTCTCTGCAGGAATGACAATGCCATTTCTTTTAGTCCCTATACTTTCACACAAGTCTTAAGTCATAGAATACATCTGAGTCGTTCAACCTGTGAAACCATGGACCCAATTATTCAAAACTGCTCTAGGGTTTGGCTTGGGACTATGTCCCATAATCCTAATTTAGTCAGTTTAGAAAGAACTGAAAACTTGCTGATCTGTGAATATTCCACACCTCTCAATTCTCTTTTTTAGTCTGTTCAATTTTATTTTAGCCACCTTTACAGTTTTCAGCATAAAGGTATTACTTGACTTTTATTAAATTTATTCAGAACCATTTTATTAAAATATTTTCCAAATGTTTTCTGCAAGTATGTAAACATAAAAATAGAGCCGAGGTGGCAGTTTAGTTATTAAAATGCTTGTCAGACCAGCGTTAAGACCTCAGAACCTAGGTTAAAAAAAAAAAGAAAAGAAAAGAAAAGAAAGAAAGAAATCCAGGAATGGTAGCAGGCACTTGTCACCCCAATGCTGGGGATGCAGAAATGGGCATAATGGGCACCTGAGAAAAGACCCTGGTCTCCACAGCTACCTGCACATACTCGGACAAATATGCACATAGCCGCATGAAAATAAAATTAGGTACTTAAAAATTGTTTTATTTTTGTGAATGTGTGTGTGGTATGTGTGTGAAGTACATGTGGGGGCCAGGAAGGCATCAGATCTTTGGGGGCTGGAGTTATGGGTGTCTACCAGCCATTTGGTAGGTGCTCGGAACTGAGCTCAGATCTTCCGGGAGAGTAGCAAACATTCTTTGCTGTTAGGCCACCTACCTGTCTAGCCCTAATAATTGATTTTTTATATACTCAACTTATAATCAGCAAATTTTATACATTTATGTGCTAATTTCAGTTGTTCAAAAAATAGATTTTGGGGGTTGGAGAGATAGCTCAGCAGTCAAAAGTACTGGTTGCTCTTCCAGAGGACCTGGGTTTGATTCTCAGCACCCACATAATGGTTTACAACTTTGTTACTCCAGTCCTAGGGATCTGGCCTTTTTTTCTCATCCTCTAGGGTCTTTTGGAATCCAGACAGAAGGAACATGCCTAGGTAATGTGGTGTCATTATTTTATTTTATTTTTTAAAGAGATGAGGTCTCACTATACTGATAAGGCAGACCTAGATGCCCTGGTTCAAGGGATCCTCCTGCCTCAGCCTCCTGCATGGCTGGGACTATGAGCATGGATTCCTGTGCAGGGCAGGTTGATGGATTTTTGAGATAGGAAGGAAAACCTTTCTCTAGCTATGAGCCCCCAAAAGCTATTTAGCCTTTTCCAATTTTTGTAACATGTTGTGTTCTAGAGAGGTAATAGCAATTACAAACAAAACGCTGGGCACCTCGTGCTTAGTCTATTGGTGTTCAAATAAAGGTAATTGCAAAGTTAATAACCATAACTATTGTAATGGAAACAGCAAACATTGCCAGGCACCAAGACACGAATTCCCACTGTCACTGTGAGGTCTATATTTGGGATTGGATCCCTGCCTCCCTGCAGCACAAAGTTCAGGAGACTCTGACTGCGTGCCTCTGGCTCTCCCTGCGGTTCTATCAGAGGCTCTCCTGTGTCACACGATGAACTGAGGCTGAGCTCTTGTCCTTCTGGTTCTCCAGTACAGCTCTCCTGGGCAGAACTACTCTATTAAATGAATGTGAAGATAATTCATTTAAAGGCAGAACGAAACCCTCCTTCCACCCCACAATCACTGTAGCACAACCCAACAAGCAAGGGATCGATCACCCACTGTGGCGTAACATACCTGGTGATGCTCTTTTCCACAAGACACCTATCGGGCCAATTTTCAGATGAAGTACTTTTGAGGTCTCGGGATGGAGATCAGCTGGTAAAGTGTTTGCCTGGTATTAATGAGGAACTGAGTTCAATCCCTTGCACCACATAAAACCAAGCACAGTAATCTACACTCAGGAGGCAGAGGCAGGAGGATCAGAAATTCAGGGTCATCCTCGGGTACAGAAAGAGTTCCAGACCAGCTTGGGCTACATGACAAACTGTCTCAAAGAAACAAAATAAAAGCAAACAAAGAAAAATTTTACATGGGTTGTGTCTTTTTTGACACATTTTCTGTGGATATTCGCCTTTTACGCAAAGGTTAGTTTATTATCATTTACTTATTTAACCAAGGATGCCACAAAATAGTAGACCGTTCACTATGTGCCAAGCACTGAGCTAGAGAGCTCTGAAAAGACACTAGATAGGCCAGCCTAGAAACTAAATGGTATGGAAGTGTTGGGGATTGATATATATTTGTGTGTGTGTGTATATATATATATATGTGTGTGTGTGTGTGTGTGTGTGTGTGCACACATGCACACAGTGTTAAAAATCAAAGCCTGTCTGTTTCCAGCCTGATTGCATGACTGCCCACACCATCTGCTCTAGGGCAGAAAGACTATCTAATAGGCAAAGACAGCTGCCAGCCTAGGCTTTAATGTACTTGTTTAGTTCCACCCAGCATGACCTGGGGTGACCACCCTTTCTAGGTAAAGAGGATTCTGTCTCCATTGGACAATAAATCCTCAGGCCAAATCTGGATCATTTTAAGTCAGAGGAGGGTGGAAGTTTTAGGACTTAATACTACCAAGCAAAGACCAGTGCTGACCATGCAGGGTGAATCCAGGTGAGTTTGGTCTGGGATCAGATTTCAATCAGTCTTTCCGTGTCATTGCACAGAGGGAGCATGTATTTCTGAAATACTAACAAACGTTCATTTCCCCTGATATTTCAAGTCCCATTAAAAGCCAGGGACTAATCTCTGGGAATGGCGTTCTGGTAGGGGTGAAGCAGATACCAGCTGGGAATAAAGGAGAATGAAGTTCATTCCAATTAAGGTTTCAACTATTTTAATGTGGACTTAAAACAAAAAATAATTTGCAATAGAAAAAAAAGAAAAAGTCTCTTTCTTACACACATTTCTGCTATGGGATAATGCTCTTGCACACTGTAAAGATTTGTTAATTGTATTAGTTTAATAAAACACTGATTAGCCAGTACCCAGGCAGGAAGTATAGGCAGGGTGACCAGACTAGGAGAATTCTGGGAAGAGGAAATGCGGAGAGTCAGCCACCAGCAAGACGCAGAGGAATCAAGATAAGAATGCCTTACTGAGAAAAGATACCAAACCATGTGGCTAACCATAGATAAGAATTATGGGACAATTTAAGTTGTAAGATCTGGTTAATAATAAGCCTGAGCTAATAGGACAAACAGTTTATAATTAATATAAATCTCTGTGTGTTTCTTTGGGGCTGAATGACTATGGAACTGGGCAAAACAGAAACTTCCATCTACACTTTTTCTATAGTAGGAATTGTATCTGGGAGCTCACATGTACACTACCACTGGCCCAAATCCCAGCCCTCTTTTTCTTTTGAGACAGGATCTTATTAAGACACCCAGGATGAACTTGAACTGACTCCAGAGTCCTGGCAGCCCTTGATGTTGCAAACCTCCCACACCAGTCTCTGTTCTAGTTAGCTTTCTGTTGTGAGAAACACTGACCAAATGCAACTTGTTTCATCTTACACTTCCAGGTCACAATTCATCACCAAAGGAAGTCAGGCAGGGTAAGAGCTCAAGACGTAACTGAATTAAGAAACCATGAAGGAATGCTCCCTGATAGCTCTCTTTCTACCTCACGTTATCCAACCCAGGACCACCTGCCTAGGGATAGGCTGGGCTTCCTACATCAGTAGTCAATCAAGGCAGTATCTCACAGACATGGCGAAATGCCTGTCTGCCTAATCAACTTTTCAGCTGAGGCTCCCTCTTCCCAAGTAACTCTGGGTTGTATCAAAATGATAACAAATCTACTCAGTACAACCTCCAGAATAGATGGTACTTCAGGCCTGTGCCAGTAAACCCATCTGACATTTGATAGAGTAGGAATGAGAGTTCTAGTTGTTTTAGAACGTTTCAGGGGAATTTGGTCTGAAATGTAAGTAGCCCAATGGTAACTTTGGCAAATTGTTTGGACAGGAAACACAAGGTCCTCAAAGACATCTGGGAAAGGCGAGTGCCTAGAGAATTTACTTATGGCACTGTATTCATTTCCTGTTCTTTCTCCACCCAAAAAATAATCAGAGGGGGCTGGAAAGATGGCTCAGAGGTTAAGAGCATTGCCTGCTCTTCCAAAGGTCCTGAGTTCAATTCCCAGCAATCACATGGTGGTTCACAGCCATCTGTAATGGGGTCTGGGGCCCTCTTCTGGCCTGCAGGAATACACACAGACAGAATATTGTATACATAATAAATATTTTAAAAATATACATAATAAATATTTTAAAAAATAATCAGAATTATCTGTGTCTAAAATTCTTCTACTGCACCTTTTCTGTAATGCTATATATGTCAAAGAGAATTTTATTTTAACACTAAAAGTTCTGTGTCTTTAAACATAATCAAAATTGTTATACTTAACTATAAGATTAGTCCTTCTTTTTTGAATAAAGTTTAGAAAGTATAGTTAGGAAAAAAGAAACCTGATGAACTGATGATAATTGCTATGAACACAGCTATCCGTGTGAAGCCATTTTACCTCTAAAAGCTTCCTTCCCCTTATCTTTATGATAATTAATAATAACATATTACTTACAAGGTTGTTACCTATTATTTCAAGTAAGTGACACATTTCTCATAGTGTCTTATGTGCCATCAACACCTATTTATAATTTTATACTAACTTTAAACAAAGGAACACCAACTTATATAAACTTTTCTATAACCTGAGAAGTATCCTTCAAGATCATTTTCTATGTTGTTAAGCATCTAAGTATGCAATACAATTTAAATATATACATGATATCCTTTCCTATGACAATGCTATGTTTATGAGACATTTAGAATGCAAACATGATTTTTAATGGCTTCATAATATTTCATAATATTTTATGTATACATTAAAATTTATTTAATAATTTAATTTTTTCTTTTTATTGAAAGTAGATTTCTTGCTGGGCAATGGTGGCACTCACCTTCAATCCCAGCACTAAGGAGGCAGAGGCAGACGGATCTCTGTGAGTTCGAAGCCAGCCTGGTCTACAAGATCTAGTTCCAGGACAGGCTCCATAGCAACAAAGAAACCCTGTCTTGAAAAACCAGAAGAGAAAAAAGAAGAAAATAGATTTCTCTTCTTACATAATATATCCTAATTATCATTTCCATTCCTCTGCTTCTCTCAGTTCCTCCCTGCCTCCCCTCCCATCCAGATCCATTCCCTTTCTGTCTCTCATTAGAAAACAAACAGGCTTCTAAGGGATAATCATAAAATATAATAAAATAAAATATAGTAAGATAAAACAAAAACTAATGTATCAAAATTGGACAAAACAAACATAAGGAAACATAAGTGCCCAAGAGACAGCGCAAGAAAAAGGGACCCACTCATTTGCACACTCAGAAATCCCATAAAAACATTAAATGGGAAGCTATAAGCCATACTATACACATAAGGAACTTAGAGGGTAAAGGGAGAGAAGAAATAAATGAATATATCATATATATGAGAAATATATATTGAGACATATATAAGAAATATGTATGTATATTGACATATGGATATATCAATTATTTTTTTAAAAATATAGAAAGAGGAAAAGTCTTCACATGACATTATGAGGCAATGGACAGTCAATTGAGTTTGTTTTCTGTGGGCATCTACTGCTGGGCATGCAGTCTACCCTCAAGAGTAGTTTATTTCTCCAGTGAGACTCCCTCATGTTAATCCTACCATGGGAGAATAAGACCATAACAAAAACTTTGAGCCAAAATTGAAGCAAGCTTTAATTAAACATTGGCCATGGTGACACACTCAGACCAGGTCCATCCTAGGATTCCCAGAAAATAGCCACAGACTGTTGGGAGGCCTTGCTGGTTAGAGGTTGCAGTCTATCATCTGGGAGCTGTCTCCAAGCTCAGCAACACTAGGGACTCCCTTCCCAGTGAGACTTCCTGTCTCTACCTGCCCTTATCTAGAGAATGTCTCTAGACTCAGAGGACCTTATCTGAAAGCTGTCTCTATGTCCGGATGCCTTTTTTACCTCTAGCGTGATCATTAGCACAGTTCCCTGCTAGAAGTTTTCTCCCATGCACATATGGTAACTAAGACTTGTACTAGGAGCTTTGCTATAGGACCCCACTGCCACATACAAGGCCTTATGATAGAAGTGTGCTGTTTAACGCAAATTAGGTGTTTCCATAGCAGCTACCATTCCCAAACCTACATAATCCATAAGCTCTGGAATAAAGTTGAGTTGTCTCATTGAAGTCATTCCCCAGAGGGCTATCTCTGCCATATCCACAGCCTTCTGAACCCTGTTTCCTGTTTCTGCTCCTTCTCTCCTTGTGGACTGGCAGCCCATGATCCCGAGGAAGAAGGAGAAACACAACAAGCTACACTGGCCAGGGGCTTATAAAGGCAAACCCACTAGACTATGTACTTCCTGCCTTCATCCAATCGGCAGCAAGCATATATCCTGACATATTTCCTGCCCACATACCTCCTGCTTAGGTGTGATCAACACATCTGGTGCAGTAGAGTCAACCAAACTTGTTTAGGGAAGTGGAAACATGTGGTGTGTTATCTTACATGAACACACCTTTCAGCATCCTCACAAAGCATCTTTCCTTGGACAAGGGGCTTATAGGTTAGAAGCAGTTTTGTTTTATGGATTTCTTAGGCACAGTAATTAAAACTTAAAACATAACTTTGGCACTCACTCCTTGGAGGAAACTAAATTTTCATTTGCAATACACTTTATATCGTTAATTTTAGGCTATTTGCTTTGGCCTCCATCTCTGGGAAAAGTGAGACTGGTTGACAGAATTCAAATGTCTCATTCTTGCCCCACTGTCTTTCACTGGACCTCAGGCTTTCCTTTGAGACTTCTCATCTTTCAATTCTAGAGGTCCCAAGAGATTCATTAATTCAATAAATAAACAGAAATTGAGCAAATGTCATGAGCCAACTAGGCAGGAAGAGGTTAGGCGGGACTTCCAGAGACATAGAGGACTCTGAGAAGAAGAAAGGCAGAGTTGTCAGCCATGCAACTGGAGAGGAGACAGGAGGTGCAAGATGAAATAGAGGTAATGCAATATGGCAAAATATAGATTTAAAAATACGGGTTAATTTAAGCTATAAGAGCTAGTTGAGACAACCCTAAACTAAAACTCCAGCTTTCATAATTAATAATAAGTCCCTGGGTCATTATTTGAAGGCTGATGGCCCAAGTCTGACAAGAAATCTTGCAACACCACACAGAAGATATATGATACTCTTATCAAGAATGAAGTCCCAAGTCATAAAGACTATCTTTAACGGAGTTGTAAAAGCACTTTGTGTTTTTAATTGCATGTTTAGGTGTGTGTCATCTGTGTGTGAGTGCAGATGTCCCAGGAGGCCAGAAGATTGCATCAGACCCCATAGAGCTGGTTGTAAGCCACCCAGCCTGGGTGCTAGGAACCAGACTTGCCCTCTGCAAGAGCAGTGTGTGTTTATGACAGCGGAACCATCTTTTCAGCCAGAAGAGCCCTTTTCAATTAGGTGAATATATCTGCAATGAGGCAATGGTTAGCATGACGGAGAAGAGTGGTGTTCTGGGGTCAGGAAAGCAGTACTATGGAGCAGACATTTGCTTTTCAGAGTGTGAGGACATAGTCTGCTTTCTCAGGCAGAATTCTCCAGAGGACAAGATGCCACTCAGCACACTAATGCCTTATGCCATAATGGAAGACATTATGCACTTCAGTTGTCAGCTAAAGGTTGTACTTGAACAAGCTACAGATCCTTCTAATAAAATACACTTACTAGTCTCTCATAAAGCTGTTTTCCACACCCAAGATCTCTACTCAGGTCTCAGAATCTCCAGATGATTGAGCACATCTTCCACGCAGCTAATAGACTTCATTTGCTCGACCAAAGTACATTTCTGTCGATCCCCTGGCAAGACTGATTTTGCTGTAAACAGTCAAACTATCTCAGAGCAATGGTTTAGTGTGGTTGGTGACCTGTCACTACCTAGCAAAACAGTATAAGTCATCCAGTGACCGGTGGCAGTAGAGAACAGAATCGGTCCGTCTTTATCATATTGGGCTTGCCAAGCACAGCTCTCTGGCACCGAAAACGCGCTGCCCAGCTGGAGATGTCCAGAGCACGCCACTCGCTCCACAGCCTTAGCTATCTTCCTGCGCCTCTTCCAACTTTTTTTTTTTCCGTGACCATACTGCAGTCTCTGCTGAAATTTAAGAAAGACTTAAAATCAGGGACACCTGTTGTAGTTGGACATGACCCTGTTGTCTGTGCTACAGTGGCCATTGAGCCTGGGACAGCTGCACGAAGCAAGGCCAGGGAGGGTTCATGCAAGTCATGGTCTCTCCTGGAAGAACCCCAGCCCCAAGGTGTTGCAGTTGATTTTTGCAGAAAGACAGTTTTGCTAAATAAACACACACATACACACACACATACACGGGGGGCAGGGGGCAGAGGACTAGCAGTAACTAAAAAGAAAACTTGGACTGAAAGATCCTAAAAATAATGTGTATATATTGGAATATTTTTGCTAAAAGATAGAAGAATATTTATTTTGCAATATCTGCAGTAGACTGTGGACACACCAGGCTTAAGGAGATTTTCACACGTGTCTATGTGATGAACTAGTACTCCATCATTGAAAATAGAGTTCCTGGGGTGGGAACTCAGTTAATACTGCGCTTGCTTAGGATATACAAAACCCTGACATGAGCCCCAACCTGGCATAGACAGAGCATGGCAGCCTACACCAGTGACTCCAGAACTTGAGAAGTCATGGCATCACGATTAGAATCTCAAGTTCATCCTGACTACATGGTGAGGTCAAGGCCAGAGGAAATATATGAGACATTGTCTCAAAGTAAAAAACTAGAGTTCTTTTTCTCTGTGTTTCACTGGCTTATATAATCCAAAACTAAATGAAGAGAACCTAAGTGATAAGAACCACTGATATTGACTTGCCTGGGACGATGTCCAACAGGAAGTGCCCCTTCTTCCAGGGAGAGTGGCATGGGGTATGTGAGAGCAGGACCCATCCAGCCTGCTGGAGGAGCTGAGGCAGGTCTTCCTTCTGGGGGAAGATAATGGGCGGGTGGGTGCCTGGGGTGTTGGCCATTTCTACATCTGCTTAGAGACTTGAAGCACAGTTCAGCAGTGTAGCCCATTCTTCTGATGCCCCTCACCCCGAAGAGCGCCACAGAAGTGGAGGTGCTTTTCAAGAGCTCTCTTTATCCTCCATCCTCCTACACTGACCTTTGAAAAATGCTGGATGCTCTTATGTTCATGTCAAGCACAATGTGAGAATCTAAGTCCTTTCACATCGAAACAATAAACCAGGCCTGAAGATAACCGTGACCAGAACTCAGCCTTCCTCATTCCTAAACTGACTTCTTTCTGCCCCATTTTCCATCTTTTATTTCTCGTGTGACTTGTGGCTGCCTGTTCTGGAGCACATTGGCCATTTGATCATCTCAGGTCTCAGCCCAGAGTTACTCATGGACACCCATTGTTTGGTATCTGGTGTTGGTCCATTGGTTAAGAGGGAAAATAACAATTCAGTTCGGTGGCTCCTTCACCCTGTATAGTTCACTGCGTTTGGAACTAGCAATGGGTCCACGTGCATCTGGTGTGTAGTGCCATGGGCACGACTCTGACCTTTCTTAAGACTGCTACTTTTAGATGCTCCATGGGTCCTGGAAGCATTCTCATTGATAAATTCAGGGTCTATCATTTTACTTTCAAGTTGCTTCTAAGGGGAAGCAATATCCATGCTGGGCTTGGTCAACTCAAATGGATGTGAAATTAGGGGTGTTCTAGGTACAGGCAGCACCAAGCTCAAAGACAGTCACTTGAGGAAGCATGGTGGCTTGGAGGCAAAAGATAGCAGAGGAGCCAGTCACGAACAGCTCTAGATTGTCTTCCACCCAAGCTGAGGGGTTTGGACTTTTTTTCTCAGGCAATGGAAAGTTTCTAAAGGACCAAAAGCAAGAGGATGAAAGTATCAAGTTTGATTTACATGGGTCAGCTTGTCAACACCAAAAAATGGACAGGACATAGGAGGAGGCTAAAAGCAAGGAGGCAAGCGAGAAGGCTGTTATCATAATTCAGGGAAAGATGAAAGAACCCTGAACAAAGGCACTGACAGTTTGGATCGAGGCTAGGGGTTGTGTTCCAAGGCACTAAGCAGGGCTGGGCTTGGACAGAGCTTTGCAATGCTCTCTGTCTGCAGAGCTCGACTAAAGTGGTCAGAGGAGAACAGAGAGTGCACAGCATGTAAGAGACCCAGCTTCATTTTCCTTGAAAAGAATGTTCCAGTCCTGGTAATTTTCCTCAGGGTTATCATGGATGGCTGGATAGGCTGTGTACTGTAAGACTCTAGGACAATGCTATAAAATAGAGTAGACTCCGTTTGGAGAATCCTTGAGCTACATACAAGTACAGCCACTTTCCTTGTGACTAGGCAAAACCTCATGAGACGGTCTCCATAGCTTCTTGAGTTGGGTAGAAGAGGTATGTAAGACTCCAGGACCTAATGTAAAGCCAGGACAGTTCTTGTCATACATGGGTGTTGAAAGGCACACGGGAGAAGTGCAAATGAAAAGATGTCCTCCAGCAGCTGGAGACCCTCTGAGGAGGTCGTGACCCCTTGGCACCAGAGCAGGTGGAGACAGACAGACCCTCCATCCCTCCATCAGTGTGGTGTAGCCTGGAAAATGCAGGGATATCCTGCCAGAGCACTGGACGCAGGGCATCGGAATAGGCTACAGAGGAATGTGGAAGAGCCGTCAGAGTGCTGAGCCCCTGGACAGCATCCACACCCACAAGTCACGAGACATGCTGCTTCTGTTTTGCTTAGAAAGTCTGAGAATGCTGTTTCTTTATATTGTCCATTTGGGATGGCATGCTATTTAAACTAGACTCTGTTCACAATCCTCATATATCTGAAAGACATGAAATAATATGGGTGATTTTGTAACAAACAAAATAAAAAAATAAGTATGAGTCTTTCCTTTCAAATATTATAAAACTTGTTTATGACAAGGAATTCAGATATTTTTATCTCCCTCACCTTGTAGGCCTTTTATGCAAATGTTTTTATCCTCCCCTCCCCCAGTAAAACCTTTGTTTACCCCAAAGTCCTGCTGCATTCTCAGATTAAAGTAGCTGGTCCCTTCTCACATCTTCTGTGCGCCAATTGTTTTAATGCTAGTCATTTGAACAAGGCTGTGAGCCTGTACCCCAGGCAATAGGGACAACACACAGTCACCACCTGAGTTAGAAAAGACACCGAGTACACTTCTTGTCTCGTCTTCACTTCTCCTAGCTCACCCTCTTGAAGGAAAACAACCATGTACACTTCTCGTCTGTGGGCTTGCTTCTCCAAGCTTACCGTCTTGTAGACTATCAACCATTACAACTTCTCGTCTGTGGGCTCGCTTCTGCAAGCTCACCCTCTTGAAAGTGTGCCTTGTCCAGACACTCCACAGGAGTGGTGCTTTCTCTCGCTGTGATTCTGAACTTATTTCTAACAATTTGCCCTTCATCTTAGACAGTTGTATTCCTAACAAGTTGTGAAACCAAATTTTATGTATTTATTTGTGTGTGTGTGTGTGGTTTCTCAAGACAGGCTTTCTTTGTGTATTGGTCTTGGTTGTCCTGGTATCTGCTCTGTAGACCAGGCTGGCCTCGAACTCACAGAGATCCACCTGCCTCTGCCTCCTGAGTGCACCTCCACCACCAGGCCACCAAATTCTATTTTAAAGATGTTTTCATCATTATGATATTCTTAAAATGTACAACAGTAGTTTAGCAAATAAATGTATCCAATTACTACAGGCCTGACAGGATCCAGTACCATGCAGCATTTTAACAAAAGGTGGACATCTCAGAGGAAAACTGCAATGGAAAGTCCCCACGCTTTGGGGATCACAGCTTCAGCACCAAACCCCTCTGAACCCCTGGGACATAATGAGCAGTCGCTGGACTGACAGCTGAGTAGGCTGGCAGGACGGAAGTGATCTCACTTGATCCTAAGCCTGTGAAGTAGGTATTACTATTTTTGCTTTATTAAAAAAAGAAAGAAAAAAAAACAGAAGCACAAAACCACTCAAGTGGTCAAGGTCAAAGAGCTAATCAATACAGTAGCTGGGACATTCACTGAAATCTTTTGGTTCTTCCTGTGGCACGAAACCTATTGGTAAAGGCTTTGTTTGGCATATTCTGACTTAAAAACATCTACTATGCTTTTCTTGTAAAGAAGAAACCCTATTTTACATTTTGTAAATTAAAGAATATGGCAAGGTACATTTTCCCCTACAATAGGATTGTCCATTTATAAATGCACAAAATCTTATTATTTAACCTATTTTGAAGAAGGTTTATCAATAACACACAAATACATGGGAAGTAGAAAAAGACAGGATCTCCTGAATAAATTGGGAACATGGAGACCGTGGGAGAGGGTAGAAGGGGAGGGTAGAAGAAGGGAGAGGAGTGGAGAAAAATATATAGCACAATAAAAACAATAATAAAAAAAGAACACACAAATAACTGGTAGTCACCAGAAGAGAAAATCAAAATGGGAAAAGACAAACCCCTGACAAAATTTCCAGTTCTTTTCACTTGTTTTGTCCTGTGTATTAATCTCTCACATATTTAACTAACATTACACTCTAGCCACATTTTTCCTACTTGTTTTTAGACTAAGATTCTTTTAATAAAATTGTTAATATAAATTCATTTGATTGTTACGTTAATCTAATAAAACAGAAATTGGCTGGAAGTGGGCAGATAGTCTCCAAAACCCAACAGATTTTGAAAATAGTAGATGAGAGGGGGTTGATGGTTTGGGAGTGCTGTACATCCTTTGGGGCGACAGTAGACCCCAAAGGTGGAGAGGCGTTGTTTCAAACCACGTGTCACAAAGCACGGGCGATGGGGGCGAATGCACACAGGCGGCTGCTCAGGCTGCTCAGCTTGCGTCTCTCCCCTTGTAGGAGGACCTCTCCACTTCTAGACACCTCTGGCCATCGCTCCCTCAGCACTCTGGTGGCTCTCACCGTTTCCCGTTCTGATCTCAGGCTGTGTTTTGCACACAAGATGGGCTGCCGATTCTAACGTTTGCTTTTTAGGGGAGGGTAAACAGAAACTGGGAGATCAGGTGCTTGCCACGAAAAGAAAGATTTCTGTTTGGGCCAATGCCGGACATGAAATGAAAAATAAGATTGCATCTTCACCATCGGATCCTTTCAAACAGTAAAACGGGCTCCACCTCTTTATCACGGCCCCTGCAACACTACTCAGGATCATCTGGGCAGAGTAGCACAGTCTCTTCTTTTGTCTGACTCAATTTTTATTTGATAGGTGAAAGTGTTCCATCGTGATCGTGAGGACAGTGATCTCAACAGCCTGGCTGACATTTCCCAGTACATTTGAAGACCAGAACCCAATCATCAGTGAAATGTTACTTATTCATCCAATTCTGAGTCAGCAATTTTTTTTCCTTCAAGTTAATTTATTGACGACACTGAACACCAACTGTTGGGAGGTTGAATTTTAAGGTAAAAAGGTGAAGCTGGTGGCAGTTTGGTGAGAAGAAGGCCCCGCAGCTATAAATACGGGTGAGATGTTGGTGGAAGAGGTCATGTGCTTCCCAGCCAGAACGCAGCACATTCACGGTGCTGTTTACTGAAGGGCACTAAATTTAGAAAAGGCAAGTCTAACGGAGCCTGATGTGAGAGCCAGCCAAGGGCCACCTGATCCTCTCCTCCACGGCTCTGCAGAGGAGAGGACTCTGAGGCCCCCACGGGGGGATCACCACCAGGGCTGCCACCTTTACTCCTTTGACCAAACAGAGCCTTGCTGATCAAGAAGTTGGCATGAAAGGGGGCTCATCTCCAGTAGCTTCTAGCAGAGCAAACTCATGCCCAGAGCCAGGCTGGAAGAGACAAAGGGGGGATATCTTTGGGGAGTTCTGGCCGGCTGCCCAGTGCTTCAAGCCTACGGCACAACTGGTTTAATCTGCTTCTCCAGACACCCTGAACAAACCTTCAAGGCTAGAAACTCAGGATAGAAGTGAGAGCCTGAAATTTTAAATGTTCATCTGATTTTTAAAGAGCCGCAAAAGCTGCTACGCTTGAATTCTCATGCATTTGAAATCTTTAAAATTGCAGAAATGGTATTCCCTCACCTATGTATAAAAAAAATACACTTAAAAATCACAGAACTTCTTCATGGAAGAGTTTTCCAGCATCTGCTGTTACCAGATGATTTAACCATTTAAGACAAAAAGATACCCCACCTTTTTTTTCTTCCTTATTTTTTTTTTTTGGTGTTTTGAGACAAGGTTGTATAGCCCTGGCTGTCCTGAAATTCATTCTGTAGACCAGGCTGGCCTTCAACTCAAAGAGATCTGCCTGCCTCTGCCTCCTGAGTGTTGGGATTAAAGGCATGGACCACTACAGCCTGGCAAATATACCCCACTTTCAAATTGAAATGTATCAAATTTGATCTAAAATAATTCCCAGTGATTTGCTGTCCATGATATATTGTCCATGAGTAGACCATAATCTCAGTACAGTTACAAAAAATAAATATCAATAAAATATATGTGCTGGTCTTGAGGTTCTCACCATGTATAATATGTGTGCTAGTCTCGAGGGTCTCACAGTGTGTAATATGTGTGCTGGTCTCGAGGGACTCACCGTGTGTAATATGTGTGCTGGTCTCGAGGGACTCACCGTGTGTAATATGTGTGCTGGTCTCGAGGGTCTCACAGTGTGTAATATGTGTGCTGGTCTTGAGGGACTCACCGTGTGTAATATGTGTGCTGGTCTCGAGGGACTCACCATGTGTAATATGTGTGCTGGTCTCGAGGGACTCACCGTGTGTGACTATGCAAAGATGTGAATGCCAGTGTTCAGATATAACGGTGGACATTATGTAAAGGATACTGCCAAAACATGATGATGGCAAAGCATTTGGCAGAAGTTGATCATGGCTCCTCGGGGGTATGAAGATGAAAACTGGGCTTTAAAAGGATGCTGTAAGTAAGATTTGAAAGCCAGGCCAGGGTTGAGTGAGGACAAATCAACAAGTGGTTGCTAAGAATGTATAAAGGTGACTGGGGCAGACATGGGAGCACTCGGGTCCTCCTGCCTGCTCCAGGCCCCACCATCTCTTACCCGACACAGTGTACGAGGCTCTCAACTGGTCGTCCTGTTTCAGCTCTGAGCCCTCCATAGAAGTCTCTTTTCCATATACCATTATCACTTGTGGCTTTGATGTACACATCGTTTATTTCCAAGTACATCTATAAAGCTATGCCCAGAATTCTAGGAGACATGGGATAGCAGTCAATTAAGAAAGACCAACCTCTATCCTTGTGAGCTGATTCTCTAGGAGAGGACAAATCCACAATGCAGAGAATAACAGGTAAGAGCCAACAACTAAATATACAGTGGATTAGAAAGTAACAAATGCTGCCTAAACCAGCTGAGCAGTTAGAGAAGATGGAGAATAGCGGGGATGGAGCAGAGCAACTTTGAGCATAGAGTGGTTAGGGTGGGAATCGTGGACAGAGTGACATTTAAGCATGGACTTGAAAGAGGAGGAAGGAGTTAACTACATGAGTGTGACTGAGGAAGGGGTTGTGTGAAGAAGAAACGGCCACTGTGGCTGCTCTTATTTCAGAATGTGGCGGCAGTTTTAAATGATAAAAATATGAAAAAAACAAAGCAGAAAATTAAGACATAGAATGAATACTACTTAATACTTCATATTAACATATGAAAAGGAATGTTCTTGTGTTGGTGTTATGTAGCAGGCTTTCTGGGACTGCCAGCTAGCTCCCAAATAAAGACAAGGAGACTTTGTTCATTACAAATGCTTAGCCTTCTCTTATGCTTGCCCCACTAGCTCTTATAACTTGATTTAACTTGTTTTTCTTTATCTACATCTTGCCTCGGTGCTTTTTACCTTTCTTTCGTTCTGTATGTCCTACTCTGCCTAGCTGGCTGGTCCTGGCCACCTCCCTCTCTTTGTCTGTTCTCCCCTGGATTCTTGCTTCTACTTATTTTCTTTGCATGCCTACCCCTCTACTGCCTAGCTATTGGCCATTCAGTTTCTTATGAGACCAATCAGGCGCCTTAAGCAGGCAAAGCCATACATCTTTAAACAATTAAACAAATGCAACACACCTTCGCATAGTTAAAGTAATAGTCCACAGTGGGGACAGACTGGAGGAAAACAGAAGCTGAGAGTGTTTGCACGTCTTTAGTAGTCTAGGAGGAAGACCAGTTACAGTGCGGTGTGCTTATAGTAAGGAGCACTCCCGTAGGACTGGAAAGGCCCAAAGCTTTTCTTGGTGTGTTTTGCTGAATTTTGTTTTGAGACAGTGTCTTTCTAGGTAGCCTTGGATGGCCTGGGATTTGTTCTGTAGACTGAGTTGGCCTCAAACTCACAGAGATCCACCTGCCTCTGATTCCTGAGGGCTGGGATTAAAGATATATTTATTAACCTGGAGTTAACAATTGGCCCTATCCTTCTAAGACCCTGGGATCCTTTCTGTCTTGAGCTGACCCCATGGCCAGGTTCTCCTTAGTGGTTTTGTGACTTCCATAAAAGTCCGATACCTCGGGAGTCTGTCTTCTTTATTCCTTTGACGTTAGTTGGTGATTTCTATTCAGAAAAATATTCCATATACATAGGAGCTATTGCTTAATTCTGGTTATCAAGAACAACTGCATATTGCTTATGCCACTGTATGCCATACTGTGCTCGGAGCTAGAGACACACAGGCAAGCATGTTAGATCTGTTTGCATGTGAAAAAACAAGCACAGTGTTCTTTACAGGTGGAGTCTGGCCTTTATGTTTGTTATAGATTCATTAACACCAACCAATATGGTGTGGTATCAACAGAAGTATGGTGGTGGATATCCACATAGAAATTTCTTTGAAACTTAAGAGGATGAGAATGGAAAGCTTTTGAATAATGACTGTCAAATGACACTAGACACAGGAACAAAGTTAAGCTAATTCCTTTATGTTTTTAGTCTGCTGTGGGACAATGGCCGTTCATCCTGTCACTTGTATTATTTTTAATAAAATGCTGATGGGCCATTAGCCAGGCAGGAAGTATAGGCGGGGCAACAGTGACCAGGCAGGAAGTACAGGCATGGCAATGAGAATTCTGGGAAGAGGAAAAGTCAGTCTGCGGTTGCCATCCAGACACAGAGGAAGCAAGATATAACTGTGTCACCAAAAAAGGTACCAAGCCATGTGGCTGACACAGACAAGAATTATGGTCTAATATAAGTTATAAGAGTTAATAAGAGCCTGAGCTAATGGGCCAATCAGTGTATAACTAATGTAGACCTCTGTGTGATTTCTTTGGGACTAAATGACGGCCGGGAGGGACAGAAAGCTCTGTCAACATTAGTCCAAATGATGTGTGGAAGCTTCCCAAAACTAAACACAATAATGTCTTTGAAAAGTAATATAGAAGGTCAATCTATCCTTGTTTTCAACATAGGTTAGGTTAATTAGGTTAATCTAAATTCTTCCTAGGTACCCATTGCCACAAAACCAGCAATAGCTGCGATAGCTGTGAACAATAGTGGGAGGTGCATTGCGTGCTCGGCACTGTTCTAAGCAGCTATGTATTGTCTCCTCTACTCCGCACCCAGACCCCAGCAGCTAGTCTTCATCCATCTTGAAGCATTGTCTGGGGTCTCACCAGGCAGGTCCTACACTGTCTGGGACTAGTTACAGCAAAGATCATTTCTACTCTCCCTACGGGAAGTGCAATTGAATCACCAGCACTATCTTCATGCCAGCAGCAGTGGGAGCTGAACGCAGTGCAGCCCAACAGTCTAGGGACTAAGATGCCACTTGTCACAGCAAAAGGACAAGAATGCGGTCTAGAAGACCGTCCTCAGAGGGGTAGTGCTTTGCTTGGAAGCTGTAAAACCTAATGCTTCCTGCCCAAATACGTTCATAAGCAAGGTGTTCATTTTGGACGCTGTATGTAATCTAAATTATACGCCACACTATAAGGAATGGAAAATCCATTTACTGGCCTTTAAAGAGACCTTTAAATACCACCCCCACCCCGAAATCAACCAGATGAGTAAATCATTTCATAAAAGAAGGGCGGCAAATAACAAATAGGAAATCAAAACAATCAGGCCTCGGAGTGGGAAAGAAAGCCCCACCTGCCTTTGTAGAGATCAGCCGCTGGGCCCGGATTCCGGTTGTCTAATCAAGGCTGAAGCGGCTCCTTGGAGGCGCTGCCTGAGGTGCTCAGCTGATTCCAAATGGGCTCGTTTCCAAAACAGAATGGGAGCAAAGCTTCAGGACCGAAGACAGGATCCGAAACATAAACCTGCCTCAGAAGCCAAACTCCTCGTTGAACCTCTGGGCTTCGCATGGGTACAAAGCCAAGCACTGGGGTGGCCACTGGGAAGGACATGTTGAGTGGTGTTATTTGGCAAATGTGTGTTTCCCAAGCAGCCATGTATAATTACGCACTGTGCATAATTATGGCCATTCATCCTCCACAGGGCGACATCTCAAGATCCTGAAATGGGACTTACAGGTGATTCAAGTGGTTTTCAGAGATGATTTTGGCTCTGCTTGTTTTATGGGTTGAGCTATGTTTCACAGGCCTGACCAGTGTCCAGCCTGTGACCCACAGAGTAAAAAAGCTCATTATACAGATGTTTTCCAGTTCCCAAGTACTGACCCAGATTTGATTGTTAATCCAGTGGGCTTCTCCAGGAATAGAGACAAGAGAGAAGTCTGAGTGGGCCCAGCGTGTGTTCTTCTATCTACCAAGTCTTAGGATTGGGCAGAGCTATTTAGTCACCCTAGGACATTCAAGGAAACCCAGGGAAGACCACCAATTAGGAGAACATATTCCCAAGTTGGAAATAACATGGAAAAAATGGAGACGTATTAGCCTGGATGAAAATGGCTTTCCCACCCATGCTTCTCGACATTAGTGGCCAGAAGAATCTTCTGTACCAATTTCTCTTCCAAGAGGCTGTATAGATGGTAAACATACAACATCAGCTTGAGTCTTCCAGAAGGGGACATATGATCTCAGGACATACTGAAATAGTAGCCCATTAAATTCAGGCAGGTGTTTGAGTCAGAAATGTGAAACCATATTCTTAAAGAAGACCCTGGAAGGTTTTATTGCAATGTTTTCAGCTATATAAACAGTTACTAGGAAAACACTCTGTAAATATATAAAGGGTCTGTTGGCTTGAAATGCATCTGGCTGATAACTCCTTCCTTTGTAATCCCATTGAGCTCAGTAGTAAAAGTCAGATCTCCCGGCAGCCCTCCCCACTCATGGCTGCCTGCAGAAAACAGTCAGTGTTCCCAGTGCAGAGCAAAGTCTTTATTGAGTAGTGACCCCTGACCTTTCAAAGGCAATGTTTTCAGTGATATCACTTGACTTGGAGGCCACTACATAATACACAGGCTGATCAACGGATGGCAAAAAAATTTGTTGGAGGCAGAAGCTGACTTAATGAAAGGGAAAAACAGCCTGAAGATGTCTAGTCTGGATTTGACTCAACTGCTGAGCTTAATTTTAGAATTTAGGATTTAGTGGGCTTGTTTGTTTGTTTTGGCTTATCTTTTCCTAGACAGTTTCTCTGTACAGCCCTGGCTGTCCTGGAACTGACTCTGTAGAACACGTTGGCCTTGAACTCACAGAGATCCACCTGCCTCTGCCTCTTGAGTGCTGCGATTAAAGGTGTGTGCCACCAGTGCCTTTCATTGTAATATTTGTATATTTATTTATTTACATGTTTAAATTGATTTTATTGAGCTATACATTTTTCTCTGCTCCATTCCCTGCCTCTCCCCTCCTCCTAAACCCTCTCCCATGGTCCCCATGTTCCCAGTTTACTCAGGAGATCTTGTCTTTTTCTACTTCCCATGTAGATTAGATCCATATTTGTCTCTCTTAGGGGCCTCATTGTTTAGGTTCTCTGGGATTATGAATTGCAGGCTGGTTTTCTTTGCTTTATGTCTAAAAGCCACTTATGAGTGAGTACATATGATATTTGTCTTTCTGGGTCGGGTTACCTTACTCAGTATGACACTTAAGGAAATGCTCAACATCCTTAGCCATCAGAGAAATGCAAATTAAAACAACTCTGAGAGTCCATCTTACACCTGTAAGAATGGTCTTTGTGATTTTTAATTTGTATGAATTTTTAGAAGGGAGTTTTCATTTGCATTGGTAACAATGTTCTTAGAATTTTATTTTCTCTTAAACATTTTGCTGTCACTAAGGAAGTGTAGAAGGCAAGCAAAATGAAAGGGTGATTTTTGCTACTTTTGAGTCTTGTTTCTAAAGACGTCGAATGTGTCTTTTGAAACTGCATTGATAGTACACACAGGTCAGAGCACCTTAATGCTCCACTTAGAACCCATGCTTAGCTACCCAGTTAGTAAGGAGCTCCCTAAAGAATTTTGCTCATTTGCCTCCAGTTACCCCAAGTAAACGTTTTAACCGTTGACTCAATGATGTAGGATAAACGAGTGTTTGCTCATTCCCTACTGTTTGGTCCTTTGCAGGTTAATAGGATTTGTTTTGTTCCTAAAGTATGCGGGATCCTGCACTGGGAGGGAGGGAGAGAGAAGTGAATGAAGGGGGTGGGGACGTCACCAGGGATGTATGAATGAAAAGCTTCATTTTTATGAGACTTCCATTATCCTAGATGTTAGAATAAAAACAGCTGGGCGGTGGTGCGCGCCTTTAATCCCAGAAACCCTGTCTCAAAAAACAAACAAATAAATAAATGAAATAACAAAACAAATCAGACACAATCCTGCCTGAAGAGGGGTTGAATTCTAATGAGAAAGATGACCTGTAAATCAGTGCCAATTTTTTTTTAAGGTGTGGTATTTTGAATAAGAATGGTCTCCACAAGCTCATATATTTGAGTGCTTATTCACTAGGGAATAGAACTGTTTGGGAGGATTCGAAGGTACAGCCTTTTTGGAGGAAGTGTGTCTGTCATTGAAGGTGGACTTTGAAGCTTCAAAAGCCCATGCCAGGCCCACCCAGTATCTCTTCTCTTCTCTCTCCCTCCCTCCCTCCCTCCCGATGTAGCTCTCAGCTACATCTCCAGAACCACTCCTGCCTGCCACCATGCTCTCTGCCATGATGCTATTGAACCAAGGCTCTGTAAGCTTAAGCAAGCCCCCAATGAAATGTTTTATAAGAGTTGTCTTGGCCATGGTGTCTCTTCATAGTAGCAGAACGGTGACTAAGACATTAGGTGATTTGCTAATAATGTAATATACAGGTTGGTGAGATATGACATAATCATTCTAAGTACCATTATAGTTAACCCACATTTTCCAAATGAGACAGAACCTAAATAAATAGATGGACAGGTAAACAAATACGCAAACAAATAAATAATAACACTACAAATAAAAAGCTACAAAGAATCACCAAGAATTAAGGCTCAAAATGTAACATCAAGATTAAAAAGGAAAAAAAAAACCTGCTTCCTAAAAATTACAGAAATACGTGGTGTATGTGATCACCCAAGTGGCTGACTTGGCTAGTTATATCCTGCTTCTAACTGTTGCTACCTTATGAAAGGCAAAGGAGACATCTTCCCTGCCCTGGCCTCACAGACTGGGGACACCCTGTGCCACCTCCTCCTCTCTGGATACACAACATGCAAGCCGGGATGACAGGCTGGTCATGGATGACATGAACCAAGATTTAAGTAGTGTTGCAGAGATTCCACCTGAGGGAGCATCTTCTTTTAAACAGTCCTATCGGGAGCCTGACATTTCCACAGCTCCCTGAGGAGAAAGACCAGACAGACGCAATTGTCTAAGGCAACATGTCAGGGGCTTAGAGGAATAACAGCCGAGAAATGGAGAGCAGAAAACCCAGGAAGGGTTCAAAGGACAAAGAGAGGAGGCGGGCAGCCAGAGAAGATGGAGCCCCCCGATTTTTCCTGGCTCGAGGGACAAAGCGAACAGCCACTCCACATCTGAGCTTATGTGCAGCCTCAAGGGCTGGTTAGTAAGGATTTATTTCTGGTGGTGAACTGTCCCTTTCTGTCCTTCCAAGTTTTAAGGGCATAGCTAAGGGGTTGCATCTAGTGTGTCTGTGACTCCATGCTTCTCTTCCTCATCCCCCGCCATCCGTGCTGGTTTTTCCTTCACAGAGATAGTCCTCTTCTAAGCCTGCCTCTCCACATCTCTGGGCGGTCCTGTGGGCAGGCAGCTGGCTTGAGGCTGTGAAACAGTTCAATTGGCCTGCAATGGGCATGGCCCTGTGACAGTGACCACCCTCTCCCCGACAACCTCATAGACTCAGATCTCAATTACCCACTTAGCATAGGCTGGGACCACCTCACATCCAGTTCTAACCTGGGTCACCACATTTGTTAATTGGGAAAATGTGTGAAAGCCTTATAAGGCACAAATTTTATTCAGCCTCCTTTTTTTTTATCCATAAAGTGGAAATAATCATTTCTTTTTAGTTCTATGATTGTGAAGCAGTTATTTCAATAACTAGGGACATTTTTGATAATTTCAGGGAAGTAAAAAAGAGGGCAGGATGCTTTCTTTCAGGCACTAATTTCCGCGTGTCCCTACTGGGCCTGGGAGGAAGGGGCTGACCACACCGGGGGTCTTCGGCAGTAGCCAGCAGAAAAGCCCCCTTCACCTAAATGTGTGCTGAGAGCTATACCCACCTTATGGAAAAACCTTCAACTGAATGTAAGGCACCACCGCCCTCCCTTCCCGTGGCACTCCAGAGGAACTAAGAAGGTTTGGCTAAGCATTTGGCATCTAACCCAAGGTTAAGTTTAATGCAACATATCTCCTCATTTCCAGCCTATGGCCTAGCTTCAGTAAATTGTTTTTTTTTTTCTCTTGAATGGCATGCTTAGTTACCACATTATACCATGGCTGGACCCTAAATATAAGACTGTCCTTTGATCAACTGGTGAGTGGTCTGGCGTCATTCTTAATTTCCAAAATCTTGTTAAGGTTTTACATGCACTGATCTACCTCAGAGAACCTTCAGGGAAAGCTGAGACACTTTCTCCACAGAGGTAAGACTAACGATGCTGAGTCACTTCCTTTGCTGCTCTCTGAATTCCCATCTAAAGTTATCGGCAGGGCACACCTTGCCTGGCTTCCCAAGTGTGCCTGCTTAGCATGGGTTACTACTGGCAGGATTAGTCACCGCCCATTGCTAGGACTTGAGGTTGGGTAGGCAATCCCTGAGTTCATCTGTAAAAAAGGTCATTGCAGTCATATGAAAGAATAAAAGGCACCGTGGCTACCAATGACTCCGACTATGCAGCAGATTTGAGATCATTCCCTTCAGGGTACCATACACCGACCCAGAACTCTAAAAAATGCCCGAAGGCAAACAGTTCGGAGTTCTTAATGATTATCTTTTCCCTAAAGTTGGTCATTGTTTTTCTATTTATACATTTCTTTACTTTGACTAGTCCATCTTACTACAGATTTTTAGCTTGCTTGATTTTTAAAAGGAATCCTTGTGGTCTGGCTTAAACAAAACTTTTTGGAAACTGACTTTATATGAAGGAATTTCCCCTTTTCCCCTCCTCTTCCTCTCACATACACTGGCATTGTTTCCTTAGAGAGCCAAGAAGGAGCCACACGGATATCTTGAAGGTGAGTACCTAAATTAGAACTAGGCTGTGTCTGAGTCTCCGGGAGGTTTGGCCAGGGTTGTGCTCAAAGAGAAAGCAGAACTTGGGAGGGAGATTTTCGGAACTTTGGGCAGTTGTGGCACATGCCTTTAATTCCCACACTCAGGAGGCAGAGGCAGGTAGATCTCTGAGTTCCAGGCCAGCCTGGTCAATAAACCCTGTCTCAACCAAACAAACAAAGGAAAAGAAAAAGAAAAAGAAAGAAAAGAAAGGAAGGAAGAAAGAAAAAAAAAGAAATTAGGAATTAATTTACACGCAATGCTCCTGACCTTTTAGTTTTATATTTTGCCAACCACAGGAAGAAACTTGGGGAAATCTGTTGTGTTGCTGTGATAGACAGAGCCATAAGAAAGTGCTGGAACTATTCCTCCTTAGATTATAATTGCCTGACAGCAGAAACTCTTCTTCTTGCTCAGCTGTGAAGCGCACCTGCCCCATAGTACATAGTGGGCTGTCTTCAGGCTTTACTGGCCGAGGCATGGTCAGCCTCCAAGAAAATTTAAAATGCAGAGCTGAAAACTCTGCTTGCCTGAGAGGTGACTGTATTTAATTCCATTCTATTAATAGGATCATGGTCCTTAATCCCACGAGTCCATAACATGTTCTCAGGTTGATTATATGAAAAAAAAAAAAAACTCAAACAGCTACGAGGCTTCTTTGTGGTCATGCAGATTTAATATCTGGTCTTCTGAATTCTGTCCCATCTCTGGGTCTCAGTTTCCCCATCTATAAAATCAGTACAGTAATTGTACTTAACTCATCAGGTTCTAAACAGGATTCAATTATTAATATATGTATAAATTGCACCGCAGTGATGGTGCACACATTTAATCCCAGCACCTGGGAGGCAGAGGCAGGCAGATCTCTGTGACTCTGAGGCCAGCCTGGTCTACAGAGACAGACTGAGGACTGCCAGAGCTACACAGAGAAACCTTGTCTCAAAAAACCAGAACGTTATATACGTATATATGCACAAATTAAAAATGTCCCTAGTTGTTGTACTCATTAATTAAGATACTAAGATTTGGAAGGCATTTCTTTTTTTTCTCCTCACTGTGAGATATGATTTTGTATCCATAATTTTATTCTTGATGCTCTCAGGCTCTCCTGTTCATGTTTTAGTGGTAGTGAGGAGGGCGGAGAGCTTGTCCAAGGAGAATGTGCGCTGGGATGCCTGCATCCCAATAGGGGAGAAGATAGACACTGCAGTTGTTAGGGGTGCCTACCTCCCACCTACCCGCAAGCCTACTCAGAGGAAGGAACAGTCTTCAGTGTGGGGGTGGCATTCATGTCAAAGGGGGATGCTTGATGGTGTTATTTTCATTTTCCACAAATGTGCATGTTTAAAATAGGACTTTATCCAATCGGCGTAAGTGACACACAGACTATGTATAGCGGTGGAACCAGGCCTGGCAGGTGATGAGGGCCAGATCTCGCCAAAACCAAGTTATGGTTCTCCATGGCCTGTGCCCAGGGAATTGCCCCATAGGTTGCTAGCCCAGACCCCTGGGTTGGGTTTCCTTGGCAAATCTGCCTGCACAACACTTGACTTGTTTGGAATGGCTGTATCTCAGAGCTGGTGAACCAGGGTTTTGGCTGCGTTTCATGGGGCATGCCAACGGCTCACATTTCCCCTCTGAACCTCCCTCTGAGCCGCACTGTACTCAGGGAGGGTAAGCATAGTCGTTGTTCTTTCCTGCGTTTTGACTCTGTGCCCTGCAGGCCTGGCACACAGCCAGGGGAACCCAATCACTGAGCTGCAGCTCAGGCTGTATTTAACGGGGCTTATTGTCTTGTCCTAGGTTTACCAGTTTAGGAGCGATTTTGAGCTTGAGTAGATACTATAGCGATTTGAAACAGTGTCCATATTGTCCTCCCGTGTTTCTTCAGAGTGCCGGTAGCTCCAAGTGTATTTAAGGAAGTTATGGATCTCGGAAAAATTCCCCTTTCAGCTTTGAATCAGCACAGTAAGGATCCTAGAAGGGTTCCTCCTGCTCTCCCATTTTCAAACAAGCAGGTTATGTTCCACAGAGTTTAAGTTTGGCCAAAGGAAAGGCGGCTGAAAAAATTCTTGTTCTGTGAAAACTTTAATTACTGTCACTCAAGGGATGTTGCTCTCCAGAGAGAGAAAGAGCATGCAAATGAGGCAAAGATAAAATTACCATATGCACAAGGGGGACGCAGAATATTTCTGGAGTTTCCTTAATTGATTTGAAGTGTAGTGCAAAATTTGAATTTTGAACAAGGAGAGAAAATTCATTTAATCAGAGGCTGGAGAAAGATGGCAGCCGGTGAAGGGTAATTGTGTACTTGCTAGACGACTCTAAAACAGATTACAATGAACATTTGGCGGATTTGAATCAGAAGCCGCATTCCTCTCCCACCCACCTCCTCTCCCTCGTCTCTTCACAGCCTCTTCCTTTCACCCTCAAGTGTAGTTTCGATATGACGAGGGAATGGACACTAAAAATATTTCTGGAATGACGTGACCCTCTACCTCCCCATCCAGGAAAGCGACAAGGCTGCACCAGACACAGCACATGCTTTCCGTTCATTTCTGGCAGACCCGGCGTCGACCTACAGATGCTGCTTCTTCGCTGGCTGATGGCATTTAGACCCCCAGCCACGGACGGTGCCAGACAAGCAACTGGACAGGACAGCTCAGCAGCAGGACACTGGCCACAATCGCGGCCAGAGCCGCAGCCCCCTGGCTACAGACCACCTCTGCTGCTCCTCTTGGGAGCCCTCCCACCACAGTCTGGCTTGCCGAGGCCCCACCACAGGGGCTGAAGCACTGGGCGGTGGTGGCAGCTGTAGCAGTGGTACCTACAGCTTTGGGGACAGCCCCAAAAGCACGTGGGAACCTGTTTCAGGCCACTCTGCGGCCCCTCCAGGACCAGAGTGGGACCCAGGACAGCCCCAGAGCTCGCCACTGTCTCTTCTTGTCACTGAAACCTGGGCAAGGGCTCAGAATGGAAGGCGGTACTTCCGACATGAACCCTCAGACCAGACTGACGCCTGCGGAGGACCAGTTGAGCCGAGCTCAAGACAACCCGGTGCCCAGACAGCAGCTGCCGCTGCTTTCTGAGCCTTCAGACTCTACCCAGCCTGAAGCCAAGTATGTGGAGATGTGTGCTTCAGCTGAAGTCCGAAGGGAGAGCCCCCAGACCACGAAACTACTGGAACACTGCCCTAAGGAGCAGGCCTCCGGGAGCCCAAAGACAAAAGCCCAGGATGAACCCAACAGCCGTGCCAGGGAGGCTCCAAGCCCTAGGAAGAGTCCTGCTTCTTCCCAATGCCCCAGCTCCCGGACTGGTGAGAATGACTTCTCATCTTCCTCCTCCTCCCCAATAAACAGAGCAGAAGACGCTGGCCTTTCCAAAACGGATGATCCCACCACATTACTGGGGGGCCTGGCCACCTCCTCTTCATCTTTAGGCTTTGAGAGTGAGCCGGAAATGAGCTGCCAACAACACAATGGAGAAGAAGCAGGGGAAGGGGTGGGAGCCAGGGAGGATAGAGGAGGAGGGGTCAGTGATGGAACAGAGTGCAAGGACATTATTACCAAGTCGCAGGGCAAGAGGGACCCCCTGAAAAATGAGGACGCACACTACATCACCACCCATGAGATCCAGCTGAGTGAGGTAGAGCAGGGCATGGATTTCGATGTGGGGCTGGCTTCTCGCTGGGATTTCGAGGACAACAATGTGATCTACTCGTTCGTGGACTATGCTTCCTTTGGTGGCAGTGATGAGACCCCAGGAGACATCACCACCGAAGAAGAGGATGATAACAGCTGTTACGCCAGCACCACTCCGAGCACCAACACCACTCGGACTCCCAGCCCCATCAGCAGTGACCTGGCTCGCCCTAGTGCAGGCAGCAGTGGTCGTGACACCAGCAGCACAGAAGTGGGCAGTGGCCCCTCTGACAGTGACACTGTTCCCCCACCCACTGGACCTGGCACTGCCACTCCACCTGAGCCTTTACTGGAGCTCCGGGAGACAGCCTCAGGGACATCGGCCACTGCAGCAAGCAGCTGTAGGAGTGCACCAAGCCAGATCCTCCTATCAATCAAGCCAACTTCCCGGGCTATAAATGAGCCTAGCAACGTGCGTGCAAAGCAAAACATTATTCATGCTGCCAAGCATGAAGGCGACATGAGCCTCTGCGTCTCTACAACTGCTGAACACAATTCAAGTTCACAGAAGCAAAATTCGGCTGCAGCCGTGGCTCAGGACCATGCAAAGAAATTCATTGCAGTCCCAGCTCGACTGCAAACCAGGTGCGGGGCCATTCGGGCCAAGGAGTTGGTGGACTACTCCAGCGGAGCCTCCAGTGCAGTGAGCGAGCTGGACGATGCAGACAAAGAGGTGAGAAACCTAACTTCCAGGGCCTTCCGGAGCCTTGCTTACCCCTACTTTGAGGCTCTGAACATCAGCTCCCGAGAATCCTCCGCCACGCTCTCTGAAGTGGGCTTTGGACGATGGTCAACTTTCCTGGACTTAAAATGTGGAGGTGTCGGAGCCAGGGTGGAGCAGAGCCTGCTGAGAAGCAGTGCCGCCTCTGTGGCTGCAGGTCTGAGGAAGGGTGGTGGCACCCGAGCAACTGCAGACCAGCTGTACCTCCAGGCCAAGAAGTCCCAGACCAAGGCCTTGGAGTTTGTGGTCAGCAAAGTTGAGGGAGAAATCAAACATGTGGAGACACCCCTGTGCTTCCAGAAACAGGCCCAAACTGGCTCCCGGGTTGTCACACTTCTGGAGCCCCTCAATCTACGAAGTGAGAGCAAAGCCAGCTCAGCCACTGGGCCCTGCAGAACCAGCAAAGGCTCCAACCAAGGTCCAGGGTCGGTGTACACAGATGATGGGTCAGAGACATCTGAGGGTAGCAAGCCTGCCTCTCGCAGTGACGGCCCCCAGAAGAAGTCCAAATTTGCTTCAAGTCTGCTCAAAAATGTCATTTCCAAGAAGATGCAGCGAGAACATGAATTCAAAATGGAGAGAGGAGAAGTCACCGATACATCGCGCCGTAAGGCCACCAGCACCTCTAAGGAGACAGAAGTGACTGACACATTGCGCCGCAATGCCCCCAGCACTTCTAAGGAGACAGAAGGACCTCCTGGGGCCGAGAAGCCCTGGGGTCTGCAGAGGCAGAGCTCACGTCACTCCGAGGCGAGTTCTGAGTACACCGTGGTCAGCGTGTCTGATGTAGGTGGAGAAGGGTCTGTCATAGGCTCTAAGTCCCCTGTTTTCAAAGCCAGCACTCCTCGAGAGAGCAACGCAGGCCCCGGCCGGAATGTCTCTGATGGACACACAGAAGTGTGTGAAATTAAGAAGAGTGCTTCAGAGACTGTGAAGGGCATCTTTCTCCGGAGTCAGAACAGTGCCTTCCGGACGTGGAAAGAGAAAGAGGCAGAGAAGCTGGAGGAGAAAGCCCCCATTGGGAAGCTGAAGCTCCCCAAAGGTGGGGATTGGAAGGCTGATCTTGGGGAGATCTCTGCCAGCAAGTCTACCATCATGTCTCGCCTCTTCGTGCCCAACATCCAGCAGACGCCCAAGGACAAACAGCCAGAGAAGCAGGCCACCAAGTACCCTGCTGCTGCCCAGGCCACCTCCATGGCAGTAATCAGGCCCAAGGCTCCTGAAATCAAGATCCGGCTGGGGAGTGTACAACAGCCAAGCTCAGACTTCAACATTGCCAAGTTGCTCACGCCCAAACTGGCTAGTGGCAGCAACTCAAACCTCTTTAAGACCATTGAGGACAGCAGCAGGACCCAGCAGAAACTCTTCCGTGCTGGGGACAATCTGGAAAAAGTGCCCCAGTTCCAGGTAAGAGATGTTAGAGACAAGTCCAAGGCCCAAGGACCTCTCCACCAGGTGCGAGATGTCAGGAAACTGATCAAAGGGTCAGGGGACAGCAGTGACAAGGGCAGTGTCACCCCAGAGCAGGGGTTGACGGGGCCCAAGACCAGGCAGCTGGCTGCTGCCGCTGGAGGATCTAGGTCCCTGTCCCCTATGGTGATTACGTGTCAGGCGGTTGTGAATCCAAGAGAAGACAGTGTGGACCGAGAGGCCAGGGAAGGTGTGGGCAAAGTGGGCAGTGGCGGTCAAGTCTTGAACTCCTCCCCAGAAGGGACTGTCTTGGTTCACAGGGCATCTGGCAGGCTGCCTGTGGCCACCATTGCCCCCAATAAATCTGAGCAGGGCTCTTACCTGCCTGTGCTCAAGATTGTCTCCAAGGCTTCTGCTCAGAGGACCCCAGAGAAAACCAAAGAGGAAGACATCAAGGAGGAAGGGAAAGCACCGAAGCCAGCTCGAAATGCCTTGGAGAAGCTAACAGCTGCGGTCAGGTCCATGGAAGAGCTGTATAGCTTCAACAGGAATGAATGGAAGCGCAAAAGCGACCCTTTGCCCACGATGGCTGACAGCCATGTCCTGTCCCTCATTGCCAGCGAGGAGAGGGAAGGGGTCACCGGACCTGAAGGAGACCCTGACAAGCTGACCAAGCAGTTGGGGCAGATGGAAGAACGAGACACGGGACACAGAGGTGGTGTGGTCCTGAGAGGGGCCCCCATAGAACGTCTGCAGAGGAGAAACTCTAACCCCAGCACTGAGAGCGTGTCTGCCCGGGCAGCTGCCTTTGAGAACATGGCCAGAGAAAGGCCCAGGTCTCTCTATATTCCCCCAGTCCACAAGGACGTGCAGCCCCTCCCCCCACTCCCCAGCAATCGGAACGTGTTCACGGTGAGTGCTAGCAGTGCTCAAAAAACCGGGGGTGTTGCGGGCAAATTCCCACAGGGGCCTTCTCCAGAGAGCCTTTCAACAGGCAAGGGCATCAAATCCCAGGGACTCAGATCCCTCAAGATCTCCCCAGCCACCCGAGCACCTCCCGATGAGGTCACCAACAGGAAAACTGCGGTCAGTTTGGAGAAGAGCAATAGCGCTTGTGAGAATTACCTGACCATCCCCCTTAAAGGAAGCTCTGCTTCAGGAGAGCTGCTTGGCAGGCCTGGGGCTTCCAGAGATGGGCCTCCCAGCTCCTCAGCTGCTACTCTTTGCAGCTTACCTCCACTGAGTGCCCGCAGTCAGGTCCCCAATAACTCCAAAGGCTCTCACGTCAGCGGAGCCAGTAAGCCAGCTTGGCGTACCAAACCTGACAACCACCGAGAAACAGTGGCTGCCCCCACAGGGCCACAGAGCCCTGAGCATACACCCACGGCCACGGCTGTCTACCACCAGCAGGCGTTGCCCTTCACTCTGCAGGGGGCCCAGCCTCAGGTCCTCTGTTTCTCTCCACCCGGTATGGCAGCCCCAGCCCCTGCAGGCCCAGCCACAGTTCCCACAGACCCCTTTCAGCAGCCACAACCTCAGCAGACCCAGCGCAAGATGCTCCTCGATGTAACCACCGGGCAATATTATCTGGTGGACACGCCCGTTCAACCCATGACCCGGAGGTTGTTTGACCCCGAGACAGGTCAATATGTGGATGTGCCCATGACCTCCCAGCAACAACCTGTGGCACCCATGTCCCTTCCTGTACCTCCTCTGGCCCTGAGTCCTGGGGCTTACGGACCCACCTATATGATCTATCCCGGATTTCTGCCCACAGTGCTGCCCCCCAATGCCCTGCAGCCCACACCCATTGCTCACACTGCAGGAGGCAGTGAACTCTCAATGGCAGCAGAGACCCCCAGCAAAGAGACAGCTGCCTCGTTTAAGGAAGCCCCGTACTTCATGGCCTCTGGTCAGTCCCCTGCCTCCTCCTCCTCCTCCGCCCCGGCAGCCACACCCCAGCTTGTGGGGGCCAAGGGCTTTGCCCAGCTCCACGGCAAGCCTGTCATCAGCATCGCCTCACAGCCCTTGGGGCCACGGATCATCGCTCCCCCTTCGTTTGACGGCACCACCATGAGCTTCGTGGTGGAACACAGATGATGAGAGACCCAGGAAGGCAGGGCGGAACAGCTCCTGGTGAGTGATGAATCTTACTCTAAGGGTCCTGATGCGAGAGGAAGGATCATTGGTGTCCTTGTGTTGAGAGTGGGAGAGTTACAGTGGCTGTCTGTAGACGTGGGAATTCTGGGAGAAGGAGTCTAAACTCCATCTGATTTATGAAGGAACGAATTTATTTTCCACATTGCCTCCTCTCCTTACCCCTCAGTCTGCCACTGATAGCCTATTCCCTTTGACCTTTGCAAGTTGCCTGATGTTTGTCCCACTAGAGAATGACAGGAAAATGAACTCCCAAATGTCTCTTGGCCTTTGTTTTAGTCAAGATTGGAAGGAGAAAGACATGAAAGCCTGCTCTAGATTTGGTGGAGTAAGAGGCTATCTCTTTGTTCCTGGCCTCCTGGGGAGACAGATAACCCACTTCAGGTCACCAGAAACAAATTTAACCTTCTTCCTAGTAAGAAAGAAGAGTTTAGAGTGGATGTTTTCTAAAGTCATCAAAAATCCCTTTCCCCCTTCTTTCACATCTTCCTCTTGAAATGTCTTACACTAAAACACTACTTTTTTTTTTTAAAGTTCTTGTTTTTGAGTTTTCAAATGATCAGAATTCTTTTCTTAGGGCTGTTAATGTGTCTCATGTGTGAGGAGATATACAATATGAAAATGTACACACACAAATGCACGCATGCACCCCCACACACGCACGCATACAGTTTGACCTTCACAAGATTCTGGAGCCAAAGTTACCCGTTGGGTAGAGCTGTTGCATCTCATGCTGTATTGATCTGACTGAACCCACCCTGCTCCTCGAGGCTAATTCCGATCCCCATAAGCACCATTAGATCTGCACTGCTCCCTTTGAAAAAGAACAATTTCCCGTGCTGCAAAGGGAAGCAGAGAAGCCGTTTCTGACGCCTAGCCTGATCTGCACTCACAGGAGGGGATTTCTGCTGGAAATACAGTCCGTGGAACTTGATAGGTGGCATGAATGCGGGTGGCTGGAACCAGGACACTTCAGGTCAAAAACAGAGTGAAGACACCTCCCTGCAGGGGCGCACGGTGGGTGTCTGAGCTGCAGCCAGGCTTGTCTGGGACAATCTTTGCCTTTCAGAGCAGGTTGAGATTTTGTGTCCCCAGGGTTTTCATTTCTTGGGAAAGTCACATTGAATGAAAAGGAAAAGGGGGACTGAGATAAGGGATGACAGACTCTCTAAGATTCCCATGATATCTCAAGAGGTGACACAGTCGTCCCCAAGCTTCTGTGTGTGTGCATGCATGCATGTGTGCGTGCGTGCGTGCGTGTGTGTGCGTGCGTGCGTGTGCGTGCGTGCATGTGTGCGTGTGTGCATGTGTGAAATGCTTATTCATGCACCTAAGGTAAACATACCATATTGCCAGCTTGGGGACATAAATATCTGCCATCCTGTGTGTATCAGAATGTCAGTTGCTAGGACAGTGTATTACTGCAAAGTATCTTCCAAGATAAGAAAACACTGTATAGGATCACATTATTGGGACTTCTGCTAAGAAGTCAAGTGAAAACACAAACTCTGCTCTAGTTGCCACCTAGAGACAAGAGTGTTTGGGTTGTTCCTCTCTGAGAGTCTGCCTCAGGCCCTGTGCTGTGTGATGACCACCAAGGAAGAGGGTGGGCCTGCAGGGGAGACTCAGCAAGGAGGATTAGCTTTGCAGATAAGCTATCTTAGAGGGACAGTGCTTTGATTCCCTGGACAGATGCTATGTTTACCTAGGGCTGTTTTGGATCAGCTAATCACTGAGGAGTTTGCAGAGCTGTGGAGGTGCAGGGCGCCCAGGAGGTTGCCCAGCGGTTCCTTCCTCTCATGTGGTCCTCTTAGCAGCTACCTTTGGCCTTTCTTTGCTTTAGTGTGATGCTGTTTCCATCAGACACAGGCAGAAA
Source organism: Dicrostonyx torquatus (assembly GCA_028555095.1). Taxonomy (NCBI): domain Eukaryota; kingdom Metazoa; phylum Chordata; class Mammalia; order Rodentia; family Cricetidae; genus Dicrostonyx; species Dicrostonyx torquatus. The sequence goes on from JAQHUG010000074.1 coordinate 8,030,722, forward strand.
TCTGACTTTTGTGTCTCGAGAGTCAAACTGTAGCTTTGAATTTCTTCCCACCCTCGCTGGAAGCACCATGTTTACGTCAGCAAAGAGCCCTAAAGAAAGGAAGACGGATGTTGGTTTTGATCTAAGCAGAGGAGTTGGGAACCAAGGGTGAGCTTTTTGTGTGTACCGGCCAAAATCTAGCAGGCCAAACTTAGATAGGAATTAAAGGTCTTCAGAACTCCACGCTATACTTTCTAATAAAAAGTCAGATTTTAAAAAGCGGTGGCTAATTCTTTGGACAGTTTTGAAAAACAGTGCTCAAATAGTCCAAAGCCCCAGTTGGTTTTCCTGAGTGAAGTCTCGACACATGATTTCAGTTCCAAACATAAGGGATTTGATCCAATTACAGTAGTAAATCCACCAACAGGTAAACTAGATTTAGAGATTTTCACTGAAATATCCAAAGGGTGAGAGAGAAGTAAGAGTTTAGGGGCTGGCCCTTACCTCAAAGGGAGGAGGCAGAGGAGAGCTCTGAGCTTTCGGAGAGAACATCTGTGGCTAACTCCCTGGTATCTGGCCCTGAACTACTGATGTCTCCATTTACTTTTGGGGATGCTTATTAAATACAGATTTTCAGGAAATCCGTTACACTTTTCAGTCAATGAGTATGAATTCCACGTGTGCACCCTGCAGCCACTGTGTGCTCTGGGCTGGACTGTCACCCCACAAGGTGCTGTACTATGGCCCTGGAAGTGAGGAGCAGATACGCTAACACGACAAGACAGCGTTCCCCTTCTACACTGGTGTTCGAGCATTCCTTAAGGTTCCTTCAGTTCAAAGACAACCTCGTTGTCTATTTTTAGCAACTCTTGTATAGCCTGAGTGTAAAACCTACCAGCCTTGTTTCTGGGTGTTCCATTATAAGTTTTCTTTATTTTTTCTTCTAATTTCCCGTTGGTTTTTTTTTTTTTTTTTTTTTTTTTTTTTTTTTTTTTTTTTTTTTTTTTTTTGCTTTGGGGGTTTTCATGCCAGCCCAGAAAGCACTGTAAATTTTCAGCACTTTAGTTCTTTAGACGTTGTGTGTATACACGTTTTTTGTTAAGTTACTTGATCCTTGAACAAAACTTTAATCAACATTAAACCTGCCACCTAGGGTCCAACCTTCGAGAATGGCAATGATTTTGTTTTAATTGAACGCCCCTTGTTTTTCTGCAAGGCTTATTTCTTCATTTTTGAGCAAGTTTCATGACCTTTCTTTTCTCCTTACTTCTGGGGTTATTTCTACCCCATGAATATAGAGAGCCTCATATGTCAGCAACTAAAGAGAAACGAGAAAGCTGGATTCAGGGGGAGCCATTTTCAACACCCAGTTTCAGGGTGTGTTCTGAGTGGTCGCAGAGGAGTTCTGAGACCCTCCAACCTAGATCCATTTGTATCAAAACTGAGAAGTCAGGCGACTCTTCCTCATACTGTCCCTTCTATGGAAGGCTTGGCTTGCAACCTGGACATTCAAATCAGTATCATTCCCGTCTCCATCCTTTCTTTCTCTCTAAGGATTCTTTGATAGCTTCCTGAATGTCTGTTCTAGTGTTTGCTTGCTCTCTGAGAAGTTATTTGCCCTTTGTTAATTGTGTCTTTGTTAGCCTTATCTTCCTTATGTCAACTCAATTGACGTTAACAGCCTTCCACACACACACACACACACACACACACACACACACACACACATATATGCCCATGTCTGTACTCTTTTCAGGGTTTTGTTCCTATTACAGAATAAATAGCTTAAAGTGCCGGGCTGAGTAGCCTTGCCAGCTCTCTCACCAGAACACACTTCAAAACACTGAGCGCCCTTGGTAGGTCAGGAGTCCGGCTAGTCTTCATGTCCCGGTGGACACACTTCATTTTCAGTTAGTCCCAAAGTTACATCCCACAACCAATAGTTTATTCCTGTTCCCCTCCCCCAACACGGCTGTGGCTCCCTCTTCCAATTATTGTATATAGCTAGAGTTTCGATCTATCTTTTGTTTTTGTTATTGTCTTGTTTTTCGGGACAGGGTTTCTCTGTGTAGCCCTGGCTGTCCTGGAACTATCTCCGTAGACCAGGCTGGACTTGAACTCATAGAAATCCACCTGCTTCTGCCTCCCAAGTGCTGAGGTTAAAGGGTGCACCACCACCACCCAACTCTATAATATTCTTAATGTCCTTTATTTTAATTGACTTTTCTCTGCATTAATCTTTCCTCTAGCTTATCCTTGCACCTTTCTCCAAAGTTCTATTGTATATACGCAAAAAGTTCTATTTGTATATACAAAGTTCTATTGTATATATATTGTATATATATTAGCCAAGGCTGGCCCCAAACTCATCTGAAGCTAACCTCAAATCCCTGTTTCTTCTGCCTTTGCCTCCCAAGCACTGTGATTACAGGTGTGCTCTGTCTACCTTTATATTTTCTTCCTCACCAAAACATGGTCTCATGTCACTGGATTCCTCAAACAAGTATGTAGGTAGACTCTTCCATCTAGACTGCCGAGCAGCAGTGTCCCACCAATCGCTCCCCAAGTAACCGCAGAGACTTAGTATTAATTATAAATGCTCAGCTGATGGTTTAGGCTCATTTTAAGCTAGCTTGTATAACTTAAATTAATCCACTTCTATCAATCCATGTGCTGCCCCAGGCTCAGTTACCTCATCTGCATACTTTCTCTCCTGCCTGCTCAGTGACTCCCGAGACTCCGCCCCTCTTCTTCCCAGCATTCTCTCTGCCCTGAAAAGCCTGCCTAGACATCAGCCAATCAGGTTTTATTAAATAATGAGAGCAACACATCTTCACAGTGTACAAAAAAAATTATTCCATAGCATAAGTAGATACTTTCTTAACCCCTGTTGGGCAAATGAAGACATCAGTTATCCCAATTCATAGTAAATGAAGTCCAGGCCACCTGAAGCCTATGCCTGCGCTTTTACAGAAGATCCTCACTCACCTGGTTCTCCTACTTTCTAACCTCCATTTTTCTTTATTATGAAATGTCCCCCTTCCCTTTTCTGACCTTATATGCAAGGCTTAGCTTATCTGAAAATTTTCACTATCTTTATTTTCAGTAAGCTTAGTAAAGAATTAATTACGTGACATTTGTGTCCCCCTGAGAGGACGGCAGAACATGGCTAGGCTGGCCACCCCGGTGCTAGTTTTTCTAACTTCAGTTCAGTCAGGTGGGAAATGAAAGTTGTAGCCTAGAGTAATTTGAGTCTTCTAGTTATTTCACTAGCATGGGGAGAGAGAGAGAGAGAGATGGAGAGAGAGAGGGAGAGAGAGAGAGAGGAGAGAGCATGTGTGTCTGTGTGTATGCATGCATGCGTGTGTGTGTGTGTGTGTGTTCTGAGTTTGAGAAAAAGGCCAAGAAAGGCATGGGGAAGGGAATAAGTTGAAGTCTGACTATATCCAACATATATCAAGCGTGGATATGAGTTTTTCTCATGTCAAAAACATCTAGCCAAAGCACCCTACATTGTACAGAGAACCTGAGCCGAATCAGCGACACTAACTGGAGCTTATGTCCTCAGTTTGGGAGAGGGAAGGGGTGGGATGTATGGGGGATACCTCCTCCCCAGGGATGAAAACTTTGGGTTGGAACACCTTGGTTGAAGGGGAACTATGTGACTGTGATCAGAGCAGAGGTACACATGAAGTCAGGCAGCTAGGACCCAGACTGTGGGACCCTTACTCGCTGGGCTAGGCTACTGCTATATACACTTTGAGCCTCATTTCTCTCATCTGTAAAATGGAAATAACCTTGGCAAAGTTGTAAAGATGGAACTGTCAACTCACCTCAAAGAGCATGGTGTGTGGTAATTGTCAACATTTCTGGAAAATAAGAAGCCATAAATGCCTTGGAATTTCCCTCAGGCCCTTGACAGAGTAGGAAATCAGCCCTATTGTTTCCATCACCCAGGGTGGTGTCAGGGACTTATGCACAGGTAGCTGAAGGTTCCCAGCCCAGAGATAGTACCCACAGCTCTGAAGTCCCCTCAGAGCTGGCTGTTCTCCAGGCAGGTTGGCTGGGTGCCAGGGCATTCTAGTATCCCTCAGAGCCTTCCAGCATGTTATAAAACTCTGGGTCCAGCTTGCCAACAGCGTGTGGTGATTTTCCTCTCTGTCTGGGTACCAGCCTGGGAGGAGGGAGGGGGAAGTCCACACTGAATCCCTGCTGAATGCTGTCAGTGTTCCAGGTCTAAACTCCTGGGAAGGCACTCGGAGAGAGCCCCTGCTACCACGGTATAACTAAACCTTCATCTCTACTTCCAGGATCCCCTTGAGAGGCCTCTAATGGGTTTTATTGGCTAATTATTATTATATCACCCTCAATAAGAATTAGATCAATACTTTCAAATTTTCAAACAAAATTTCTCTAAAATTAATAGAAGCAGAAAAAAAATACCTTGTTGATATCCACAAAGTATTGTCTAGATTAATGATCCTTGAATATGATCTCAGGAGATTGTCTCAGTTGGCTGCCATGTTGAAGAGGAGTTTCCTCTTCTTCCTTCCTCCCTTCCCCCTCCTCCTATTGGCATCCTTCCACTCTGCTCAGTCCTTATGAACTTTGCCTTAGGATGGCACCAAGCCAGAGCTACTGGAGTGCAATTAATAAAAACACAGAGACAGATATTGGGGCTCAACCTGAAGACCAGAAAAACAAAGCAACCATTCAGTGGCTCTTACCTCTACCTCATTCTGAAATGGTGATGCTGCCTCCAGGAAACCTCAGATTGAGACTGAGATTGAGAGCTGTCTCCTCCTGTTTTATGATTCTCTCTAGTTCTGGGATTAAAGGCGTGTACCACTACCGTCTGGTTTCTATGGCAAGCTAGTGATGCTTCCGGCCAGGATTAAAGGCGTGTGTCATTGTGGCTACTGGGATTAAGGGTGTGTGTCACTGCTACCCTGGTCTGTAGGACTGGCCAGTGTGGCTATTTCAATTTTCTGATCTTCAGGCAAGCTTTATTTATTTTATTTTATTTTTTATATTTTTATGGTTTATTTAACTTTATTTTATGTGCATTGGTGTGAAGGTATCAGATTCTCCAGATTTGGATTTTCAGACAGTTGTGAACTGCCATGTGGGTGCTGGGAATTGAACCCGGGTCCTCTGGAAGAGCAGTCAATGCTCTTAACTGCTGAGCCATCTCTCCAGCCCCGCAAGCTTTATTTATTAAAATACAAAGGAAATGCCACTACAAACTACTGCCAAGTTCTTTTATGCAGTTGAAATCCTTCTTAGTCTCAGGGTCACTCCTCCTTTGCATGTGATTACGTTCAGTTTACTCTTGCTGTTCTGTGTGAGTTAAGGTAGAAAATCAAGCTTAGCAAATTGTGTACCAGTGAGCTCCAGGGGACTGCTAACTTGTGGGCACTGCATGCTCCAAAATTTCCTTTAGCCTCAATGTATTTTTTCAATATAAATATGAAACAAAAAGCTATAGTTGAAGTATATTCATATGCGCTGCAGCATCATTATTATTCCAGCTTACTGTCTTTATAATCCTGTGCTTAAGCAGGCTTTCTGTCCTAAGTCACAGGGCTAAAGTATCGCTTGCCTTGCTACTTGATCGCAAACAGAGAGTTGTTATTTGATTCTTCCTCAAGGTTATTTTTCACATAATAGAGACTTCTTACTCCTCAACAGATATCACTTGCTGTTCATTTTATTTTTGTCTTTATAATCTTACATTTGGATATTGGCTTTGAAGCATTAAAAAAAAAGAGTTGTTAAGCGAAGTTCTAGTAGATTATACTAAAAATTAATAAACATTAGAAGAAAGGGATAATGTCTCGAATGCTTTTGAACAATGTCAGTGCTGTCTTAAAATGGATTTGACTGAGTTACATGTTATAACCGTGATATCTAATTTATATAACAGCGCACTGTGAGAAAGAACTTCCACATGATTTCGTTAGCGGTCATTTGTTTTCCAAGAATCCCTCATGTTCCATTCATCTAATTAGATTACTGGTTTGGTAAATTACAAAGGATGCCATTTAACTTAAATATCAGTTCTATGTGCTAATTTTAGGGACGCATACAATATATGGTTTTGTCCTTGTGAACGATTTCAGAGAAACTCAACATTTCACACTAAAATCATTTTGAACAGTTGATTGAATGCGATTCAGTTTCCAAAGGCAGGCTCCACATGGCGGCCCTTTCTGGAAGTCAGCAATGACTAGTAGCTTCAGAGGCATTGTTTCAAAACAAATTTAAAAATAAAAGTTTCATATTATAGGGAAATGAGCCAAATAATTAAATAGCAGATGGGGGTTGATATTTTCTCGCACCTTTACAGGGGAATGTTCTTTCAGAATTAACCATCTTTTCTTTGACCGTGTTTTCTTTGCATTTGTTTCTTTTGCAGGAGCCAGGCAGAAATAAGGATTGTTCTTTAATCCGAAAGTCGCGTCGTAACATGGCCAGTTCATCTGAAAACCTACCAGCTGTGTTACAAACTTTTATTTCTTAGGACCCGTGTGCAAGTTTGTCTATTTTCCTTAAGCCGCTCCCTTTTGAGGTAGCTTTCGTTATTTCGGTTTCACTAAGATGACGGAATGGTTGTGTTTCTCCCCATAAAATACTTCTTTTTATACTTTAATACAGAATGTATGCTTTCTTATCCCTGCCTCCCCTCCTGCATGTGTGACCAGGCCAACAGTACACTGAGTATTTGAACGGTTCATTCAGAGCAGGCCGTAGATCTGATTGCAAACCAAATCAACAAATTAGTGATAGGATCAACAAATGACCTTGGAGTTCCGTGGACTGTGTTAGCGGCTCTCAAGACTCCGACCTTCATTGTAAGTGTGCAGCACACACACATGCCCCTTTCCTGATGTCCTTCTTAGATTCCCTCCTGCCTCTCACCATTTGCCGCCTGAAGTTCTGGAGACGTAGAATTGGCAGTGAACCTCCCTTCAGTGGCTCAGATTTCCCTCCAGCCCTCGCCATCCCGAAGGAGAAACCTATAGTCACGGCGCTTGCTTCTTGCTTCAGGTTTTTAACAGATATTAAGATTCTAAACCCCTGGGGTGTTTTACTGACCCAGTTGTAACCCAATTCTGAGTGAGCAGACACATTCAGCTTGTCCTAATTGGTGGCTCAATTAAATGATGCACTGAAGAATTTCTTGATTACTTTCTAATCAATTAGATTAGAAACCCTTTAAAACCCACGTATTTTCTCAAGACTTCTGTAAGGAATCTCTGTCCAGTTACTCATTTGTTTAAAGATAAAGCATTCTGATAAAGTCTTTAAATTATCATTTTGATTTTGATGACCTATATTTGGTTTCTACTAAAAAGTGTTGCTTGAAGAAAAGGATTTTATGCTGTCTTTTATAATACTGAATTTCCTAAGGTTTTCACAATTTTACTACTTCGTAATTGCATTTTTGTTTTTAATCCAGACTCAAAAACAAACAGATTCAACGTCACTTCGAGGGTCACCCTTAAAGGGGAAAAACAAGTTCTAAAAATTCAGTTCTTTTAGACAAAGAACAAACTTTGAAGCAAGAGCAGTGGCTTTGACCCCTCAGTCACTGGCCAACAGCTGTAAAATAAAGCTTCGTCTCCGAGGCATGTGGTATGAAGCATGATCTCTGGGATGGACGATGCTTTGGGGCCGTGTTTAGGAAAGCGTTGTTTCTTCCTCATAGGAGATTCACCTCAGAACTTAAGCATTTTTTTCAGGCCCACTGGTTACCTATCAGGTCACTTACTATTGGAACAAGAAACTAGAACCTATTTCTTTCAAAGATCTCAACCTGCAGGCCCTAAAGCAGCAGTGTGAAATCTCAAGGATTTGAATAAAAAGTATGGAATATACGGGCATATTGCATGGATAGACCCCACACTAGGAAGGATTCCTATGTCCCAGGAGACTTTCAGGAAAGCCCCTTGGATTTGCTTGCCAGCTCCCTACAAAGAGACACTCCTTCTCCTGAAGAAAATGTGTCAGTCCAGAGGTTGGAAGCCCATGGGCTACTATCAGTGTTTACGATCACCAGCAGATCTGAGCCTTCCATTCTCACACGGTAGGAGAGCAAGTGAGGCAGGGAAATTTTTATTTGTTGCTCTTATGTAAAAGGCTGAGCCCTCCCACAAGTTTCCAAGGATGTGATGTGTCCGAGTGGTTAAAATACAATTATAGCCTCATGTTGATGCCTTTTATACCAGCTATTGGCCATTTCACAGCTGCAGCATCATCTGCTGGACCACTTCCTACCTCGAGTGATGGAGAAGAAGACATCTCATAGGCATACATCCCAATCTCTATTCCCTGTGTTCTGTCATTTCTGGAGCTGGCATGGACATTCGAATGACGTGGCTATTTTTTCTACTTTCAACCAATGTGGGAGGAACCAAGAATCTAGAAAGCCTTCTACTCCAAGAAGCAGTAGCTCTCAACAAGGTCTCTTAACTACTGAACTACCCGTCATGTTTTATATCATAAGACAACTAATAAAAAGTTCCCTGGATAGAGCTCTGTGCTTGAATCTAAACAGAACATGGCCTGGCTTTTATAATTTTTTTCTCCAGGTCATGTGTGAGGCTCAGTTTTCAGAATGATCATGAGGAACTTTCAACCCATGGAATTTCAACCCATGGACCCTTTCCCCTGTTGGTAATGGGGTCAAGTTGACACAGGCCTTGTTTGACCTGTTTCTTGAAAACTAAGGGCAAATGTAGCCAGTATGAAAATTCGGTTGACCAGGATGTATTTCTTTGAACACTTATTGAAATTGCCCCCATGAGTAAATGAAGCCCAGGATAAAGCATCAGTGCAAATAGGACCATCTCTGAGTAATTAAGCTAAAAATGAATTTTACTTGAACAACTTTGTGCGATGTTTCAAAAGTTAGCATGCATTTCAAATCCGTCTTATATGCCTAGAAAACGTCTCCTGACACAAACACCTTTTTCTTTACTCAGATTTGACCTTTTCACTCTTGCTTCTTAAAAAGAGTTGATGTGCTCTGATTCTCTTCTTCCACTGTAGAAACAAAAGCCTGTATTTGCTACAAATCAAATGATCTTAGTCCCCGAACTCTATCTACCTTGACCTGAAGGACAGAATTGATTCCTAAGTAGATGGCTACACATCCACCATAAGTGTGCACAGTGTTGGTTTCTAAGTAGATGACTCTGATCTCATGATAAGTGTGTGTATGTGCACAGAAAAAACATTCAGTGATACTCTTTATATTTAAGACTATCATGGTATACATTTTCCTACGTGGTGCTTGAGGAGTTTCATTCTATGGTTTACAAGGTGTATTTGCACCCCGAAATCTCAGGGTATGCTATTTTACCCAGATACTTGAAAGAAAAAGGTGCCCTGTATTTTATCAGTACTGTTGATGGGGGAAAACTATGTGTAAGTTTGTTTGAGAAAACTGCTCATAAAAATCAGATCAATAAGCTGTTAGGCTTTTACATGATTTCTAAGGAGATGTATACATAAGTAATATATATTGTCAAGAGACTGCTTATATAGTCTTTAGTTTCTGGCTCTGAGGTCGGCCTCACAGGTACATAAAATCACGGAGCATCTTGGAGCCTTTGCTCAGTAGTGCCTTGAATTTGAGTCTGATCCCAATCACACTCCATTTGTGACGAGTGTGAACACAAGACCCAGAAGGAGGGTTCAAATCCCTGGACTCCTGTGTGTGCCCTGTGTCTCCGAAGAGAGCTGAGCATTCACTGCGACACTCGTGAGCTAGTAACACACTCAGCATTTCATGTTGCAAGTGTGTTATTGGATTTATTCCTGTTTAATTCAAAATGGTGCAGAATAAAATACACACGACTAATTTAGTGTTTCTTCAAGTTGCTGAATTGCTGTTTTCAAGCTAGTGTGGTGGCCTTGAGTTCTTTTCTGGGTTCCCTGAGTTACCTACTAGCCTGTATCTGTTTTCTGGCAGATAGCCTTTTCCCATCCCAATACCTTATTTGGATATGTGTTTATGTATTTACATATAAATTATATTCTTGCATAGCAATGATAGTGGAGTTGGACGAGAAAGTGAGGACCGTGGAAGTCATGTATGCTAGAAGAGTGTATATTGTGTAATACGTAAAGAAGGATTGTTGGAGAATGTTGACCTATGTCCCAGACTATGAATGATGGTATGCAGAAAGAATGTAAAAATTGAAAATTCATCAGTGGAGTAATCTTGGTGAAGTTCCTAGCTGAGGTTCGATGCGATTCGGTGGTACAGTGCTGGGAGCACGGCTAAGGGAACTTTGAGTCCAGCCAACAGCTCCAAGATTTGCCTTTCAAGTGCTCTTGCCCATGCAGAAGACGACTGCGATGGATCTCGGCATGCAAAGCCGACTTACCTTTAACTACCAGCGTTTGTAAATGATGGTGCAATCTTGTGGATTGGTTTTCTATATTGACAGTTTTGAAAAAAAATGTTTGTTGTTGTTGTTGTTGTTATTGTCCAGTAAAAGTAACTATAAAGAAAGCATCTGTGGTTGGTCTTTATTCTAACTCACAAAGCAAGCCTTGGATATTTTTTATTTTCTTCTAACTTCTAGTTTAAGTTCCTCATTTAAGAAACATATCCTGTACTTACTATACAACCAGGTACATCCATTTCCTATTGGTATGGTAACAAACACAGATTCAGTGACTTAGAGCAGTGCACATTCATAGCTCTGGAGTTTAGAAGCCTGGTATGACTTTTTCTCATATCATCAGGCTAACCCAAGTGAGGCCTAAGTATACCTACTACATTAAGTGACTTTTGTGGAGTTCCCAAAACTCCACCAAAAAAAAAAAAAAAAAAAAGTGGGCGCTACGTCACTCATGTCAAATAGTTACCATAACAAGTGTTTCTTGGAACCCTCACAGAAGCCCAACAAAGCAGAGCTCATTATTATTATTAACATCTGAAGATTTCTACACATGAAGTTCAGTGGTGTCATGGGTCATGGTCCTTAAACACGGCACTATTGAGACCACCGTGAACTTGAATGTTCAAGACACCCGGATCTACACGCGAGAAAGACTTCCAGTGTCCTTTGCATTTGAGCAGAAGGGGTTGGGCTACTCAGAACAAGGAAGAGAGCGAGCGCTTCTGTAACATTTCCATGAGTCGCCTCTGGCTTCTGGCTCCTGTTCCTTGGGGAGTTTCAGATTTCTTTGTCATTTCAGGTTACACCATTTTTCTCTGCATTGTGTTGCTTCCGGAGTTGTCCTAGCAATGTGGGAGGAAAAGGGTTATTTCATCTTGCTTTGAGCGGTCCTGGCTTCTCTATTGTGATAAAATACTGACCAAAAAATAACTGGGGAAGGAAGCGTTGATATCAGCTCCCCCGTAAAGCCCATCATCGAGGGAAGGCAGAGCAGGAAACTCCTAGAGGAACTAAAGCACAGATTAAGGAGAAATGCTTCTTATTGGCTTGCTCCCCGTGGCTTGCTCAGCTGGCTTTGTTATACAACCTAGGGTCACCTACCCAGCACCACCCACAGTGGGCCAGGCCCTCCCAGCTCCCACATCAATCATTAATCAAGACAATGCCCCCAAAGACTTGCTAACAAGCCAACATGTGGAAGCTTTGTCTCAGCTGAGGTTTGCTCTTCGCAGACAACCAAAGCTTGAGTCAAAGGGACAAAAACTAACCAGCATGCTGGTCGCCATTACAGCCTAACCACTCAATCCTAACATTCCCAGACTCAGGGACTATGTGTGTGTGACCAGAGTTCTCTGAAGGTCTAGGTTAAAGGCCTGCCCTTCACAGGCTGACAGCTGCAGTTAGCAAACACCTTAACCTTGAATACTGGCATTCTTGCTCTAAGACAGTTCCACGCCTCTTCTGATAGGAGGTAATTTTCACTGATTTTTAGTTCACCTGAATCCAGCCATTGTCCTTGATAACGGGGCTCAGTCCCTCCTTTGACCTCCTGTACGCCCCAGCTTGCTGGCTTCCAACCAATTGCCTGTCATTTTGATAGAGAATTTATTTACCCAACAAGGGCCCACTTATTGAAGATCTGCTGCATGGAATATTGTAAACACTATAGCTTTAGAACAAAGTATGCCCTTTCTCCTGGTTATGCTTTGCTGAGCACTGTTCTACCCCCACACCTAGCAGATTCAAACAGGAACCATGTGTTTAGCGCACACATCTGCAGGCTAAGCTGGGCTTGGCATGGAAGGTTCGTCTCTATCTCACAGGGCTGTAGACAGCAACCAGAGAGCACTCCCTCCTACTGCTCACTTACAGACTTGTAAGTTGCTGCCTTCAGCTGAGCTCTGCTGAGCCGCAGACCAAATGACTTCAGGTCCTCTTGGGAGCCTTCCTGCTTGGGCATCTTCAAAACATCCTGGCTATGTTCCATAACCGAGAATTCCAGGAGGCAGGAAGCAGATGCTGCCAGCTGTTTAAGGCCTCGCTCAGATATGGATACGACATCATTTTCACCATCTTCCATCCAACAGGTAACTCTGAAACTAAGATGTGGTAGCTAGGAATGCAACCATCACCTCTAGGAGAGGTTTGCCAAAGAACTGGCTGTTGTGTTTCACACCCTCATTCTCACGAAGGGCTGTCTTCAAACATGCTTTCTAGAAAGGAGCTCTAAAATCAGTCCTCAGGTGAGTTTAAGCTCAGACAAACATCCTAGAAAAGCAAATCTAGAATGAGGGGAATCGGTAACAGGGTAGGCGTTTACATTGGGCAATGCTTCAGAGTCAGGGAAGGCATCTATTACAGCTGTCCATCAAGTGTGGAGAGAACCACCTTCCTTTGGGGGGAAAATGAATGCCTATGAAAGCTATGCCAGGCACTCTGCTTCTTGAGAGATGTTAAGTTTTCGGGAAGCCTCTAACTATGACGAGAATGCCTGAAATGCTTATAAAGCTGTTCAGTCCAGGCTTTGCCAAAAGCTTGGAGACTGAAAGGAAACTGGCCAACAGCCACCAAAAAGAGAACCTTGTCAGCCGCCTCGCCCAGGACTAGTGGGGGACGGGAGCACTGGGTCTGGACGGGACTGGGAAGATAAAGGCATTGCAAGGAACTGGGAGTGAAGGGCTGTTTAGCTGTTCAGAGAACAGGGCAATGAGGAACAGTGCAGACAAAGGGCATACTCAACATTCCGAGACAGAAATTACCCAACAGAAGTGGTGTGAAAAAGTAACTTTTTTTTTTTAACGCAAAAGCTTAACCCACAGAGAGTCCCTCACAGGCAATGTTTCTGGAAGGCTTCCAGGCTTTCAAGACTAGTGCATAGAGAGCGAGAGTGGATGTATACAAGACAGAAATACCTGGGTGTGAAGTTCATTTCTATCTTTCCTATTAATCACTTTTATTTCCTAAGTCTGGATCTCTGCTGCAAAGTTAGCATAGTCACGGACATCAGAGTATGTCATGCATGCATATGTAGCACTGAAGACCGTACACACACACACACACACACACACACACACTACAGTAATATAGAGTATGTCATGAATGCATGTGTAGCACTGAAGTCCACACACACACACACACATACACTATAAATAAATTTAATTAGAGTATGACACACATGCATGCTGTAGTACTGATGTCCACATATGCACACACACACTCACATACACTATAAATAAATCTAATTAGAGATGACACACATGCATGCTGTAGCACTGAAGTCCACACACGCACACACACTCACTATAAATAAATATGATTAAAAAAGAAACAGCAACTATGATACGCCTCTATTTTATTACTTCTGTCTTTGGAAAATTCAAATCCACTGCTACACAGATTGTTTAGAAATAGTCAACCCATCAAGGACTAGAACTTCTTTTAGTTGAGCATGTAATGCAAATTCAATGAAGGGAATTTAGAAAATTGTAAATATTCTGAGGTGTGTTTGATACTTCACATGCAAATTTGCAGTCTTCATAATATTAAAAGCCTACATCTTTGTAAGTTTCCTGGTGGATAATCATATGTGTGTTGCATGCGTGTGGGTGTGAAAGTGCATGCACCCATGTATATACATGTGAAGGTCACAGGCGTTAACTATTATTAAAGAAGAACAATTTTAAATGTCATCTATCACTCCCCACTTTAGTTTTGGAGGCAGGATCGCTCACTGAACATGAAACTCTGTTTCAACCAGACTGGCCAGCCAGCCAGCCGCCCAGCCACCCAGCCACCCAGCCACCCAGCCAGCCAGCTAGCCAGGCAGCTGGCCACCCAGCCAGCCACAGAGTCAGAGTGAAAGGGAAAAAGACCAGAGGCAAAAAGGCAGTCTGGATTATTTAAATTAGAAAAGCTGGCAAGAAACAAGCCAAGCTAAGGCCAGGCATTCATAACTAAGAATAAGCCTCAGATTGTGATTTATTTGGGAGCTGGGTGGTGCCACCTCCCCCCCCCAAAAAAAGCCAAAAGAGTAAAACAAGGAGGGACCGCATCCTCCCACCCTCAGGGTGCTTTGAACAAGTGAGTGCTAAGATAGAGGTTTCTCACTGTGATTTATGGGATGGCTTGTCACTAAAGTGCAAGGTTTCTCTAAAAACTGATACCTTGCTTGTGTGGAGGATAGCCAAGAGCTGTCTTAAAATCCCTTGTGATAAAAATTTAAGGCTGTTCATGCCTTTCAGTCAGTAATTTCGATTCTAGGATTTTGTGCCATGGACGTTACCAGAGATGCTTGCAGAGTAATGCTTCCCGGCCCTCAGTGCAGCAGCCTCGCGCCGCAACATTACATTAAGACACGTTAGTGTGCCACCACTTAAACACATCCTGATGGAGTCACGGGAAGAACTAGGATGTAGCCGCTAAAAGTCACTCCCAGTGTGCTAGAGCACACACTATGCAAGCAAGACCCGAGTTCACATCGCTAGCACACGCATAAAACCCAGGCATGACCACTCTCCCTTACACTCTTGGCATTGAAGGAGGAGGCCGGCAGATTTCAGGAGCAGCCTGTGTGAGGGAGCTACATGTGTTAGGACTACTGGGCCCTGGTCACCGAGGGCTTTTTGCTACATCACGTCAATGCAGTAGTGACTCATAACTTATTTCCTGTCCAGTACTGTTGTCCTCCGTAGTGTTTTATAAGTTGGGGACAGTAAATGCTAGGGATTTGTGTAAACATTTTTTTAAAGGTTAGTGCTTAAGAAATGCTAATTTTCCTTTATTTTTACAGAAAGTTAACCTAGTTTCTTTTATATATTTTTCTTTGGTTTCCTTATGGTAGAGTCTTCTATAGCCCAGGTTGCTCTTGATCTTGCTGTGTAACAGGATAACCCGAATCATTCTGCCTCTAGCACCTGTGTGCTGGGATTACATATATGGGCCACCACATCGAGTTTATATTGTGCTGAGGATCAGACCCAGGCCATGGCACATGCAGGCACTCTGTGAACTGGACTGCATCTCCAGAGCTAACCTTTGCTTCCTGATCCTTAGTTATTTTTGTTCTTACAAGGGTAGTCTGGGAGCACTGTGCTGTGAGAGCTCAGTTATGGAGTCTGTAACAGTGACCTGTCCTCCTGGAAAAACCCTCAGCAGCCTGGAGAGCAGACCATGTTGGGATGTCATGGACGCCACAGGGACTTGCATAGTAGTTGGTAAACACAGACCATCTGCTGCATAGAGGATATTGCAGGTGATATGCATGGTCTAGCCTGAGAAGCTTACCTTTCACTTGAGAAAATATAAGAAAAACAAACTTCTAGTGACTAGAGAGCTGGATCTGTGGCTGTGAGGGAGTATTGCTCTTGCAGAGGACTCAGGCTGAGTTCTCAGCACCCACACTGGGCTGTTCACAGCCTCCTGTAAGTACAGCTCCGGAGGATCTGAAGCTGACTTCTGGACTCTTGGGGCACCTGCGTTTACACATGTACATAACATGATCACGTGCATGCTCGTACGTGCACGCGCACACACACACACACAAGTATGCATTTAAAAATAAATATTTAGGGACTACATAAAGAAGCTGGAAAAATCCTACACTAGTGAGTTAACAGAACATTTGAAAACATTAGAACAAAAAGAAGCAAACTCACCCAAGAACTAGACAGCAGAAAATAATCAAATTGAGAGCTGAAATCAACAAAATAGAAACAAAGAAAACAATACAAGGAATCAATGAGACAAAGAGTTGGTTCTTTGAGAAAATCAACAAAATAGACAAACCTTTATCCAAACTAACCAAAAGGCAGAGAGAGAATATATAAATTAACAAAATCAGAAATGAAAAGGGGGACATAACAACAGACATGGAGGAAATCCAGAGAAACATCAGGTCATATTTCAAAAGCTTGTACTTCACAAAATTAGAAAACTTTAAACGAAATGGAGTGGATATATATCACTTACCAAAATTAAATCAAGACCAGATAAGCAAATTAAACAGACCTATAACTGCTGAAGAAATAGAAACAGTCATAAAAAGTCTCCCAACCAAAAATGGCCCAGGACCAGATGGTTTCAGCTCAAAATTCTACAAGATTTTCAAAGAAGAATTAATACCAATACTCCTCAAATTGTTCCACACTATAGAAACAGAAGGAACATTGCTAAACTCTTTTTATGAGGCTATAATTACCCTGACACCCAAACCAAAGAAAGACATTACTAAGAAAGAGAATTACAAACCAATCTCACTCATGAATATTGATGCAAAAATACTAAATAAAATACTGGCAAATTGAATACAAGAACACATCAGAACCATCATGCACCATGATCAAGTCGGCTTCATTCCACAGATGCAGCAATGGTTCAACATACAAAAATCTGTCAACGTAATCCACCGTATAAACAAGATGAAAAATAAAAACCACATCATCATCTCATTAGATGCTTAAAAAGCTTTCAACAAAATACAACATCCCTTCATGATAAAGGTCTTGGAGAGAGCAGGGATACAAGGAACATAATAAACATAATAAAGGCAATATACAGCAAGCCAACAGCCAACATCAAACTAAATGGAGAGAAACTCAAAGCGAACCCACTGAAATCGGGAACAAGACAAGGTTGTCCACTCTCTGCATATCTATTCAATATAGTTCCTAAGGTCCTAACTGGAGCAATAAGACAACAAAAGAATATCAAGGGGATACAAATCAGAAAGGAAGAAGTCAAACTCTCACTATTTGCTGATGATATGATAATTTACATAAGTGACCTCAAAAATTCTACCAAGGAACTTCTATAACTCATAAACACTTTCAGTAATGTAGCAGGATACAAGATTAACTAAAAAAAAAATCAGTAGCACTCCTGTACACAGATGATAAATGGGCTGAGAAACAAATCAGAGAGTCAACACCCTTCACAATAGAAACACACCCCTTCAATTCCCTGGTCCTAAAAATTTTTTCCCTTAATTTAACTATGTTCTTTGTTCTGTCAACACCATAAACAGGTATAAGAGACACCAGACATTTCCATGTCACAAACACTGGACTGGAGCAAAGAGACCAGCTATGCCAGGATGTGGCCAGCACCAGCCATCTCAGGTTCCCCACCAAAGATGATGCCCACAAATAAGCTGGAAGCAGTCTTGAGAATCTGCCGCCCCAATTCCTCCAACCTGTGGTGCTTAATTCCCCCGCCTTTTTTATTATGAAAAAGAGCTGGAAATGTAATGGATTCTGTCCCTTTAAGGGAAAGTCATGCCCACTCCTCGTCTGCATGCAAGCAAGCCTGCAGTCACAGATTCTTTTTCTCTCTGTCCCTACCACTCTTGGTAGAGGCAGGTGGTCTTCTGTTCCTTCCCCAATTCCCCCTCTCTCTCTCCCTGCTTCTGTTTCTTTCCCTTCATAATCCATCGAATAAATGCTTAACTTTAATATCCGTCTGTCGTCTGGTCTCACACCGCCTGCTCGCCGCTGCTGCTGCCGCTGCCGCCATTTTGCCACGCGGTCTCCCGCACAAGCTGCTGGGGACCTGCACGTGGTCTCGTGCCACCGGCGGGGACCCATAGCTGTGGCGGGGACCCAAACAATTAATTAAAAAGAACAACAGTCACAATAGCATAAAATATCTCAGAGTAACTATAACCAAACAAGTGGAAGGCTTGTATGACAAGAACTTTAAATCTTTGAAGAAAGAAATTGAAGAAGACACCAGAAAATGAAAAGATCTCCCATGCTCTTGCGTAGGTAGAATTAACATAGGAAAAATGGCAATCTTACCAAAAACAATCTACCGATTTAACGCAATGCCCATCAAAATCTCAGCAAAATTCTTCACAGACCTTGAAAGAATGGTACTCAATTTCATATGGAAAAGCAAAAAACCCAGGATAGCCAAAACAATTCTCTACAATGAAAGAATTTCTGGAGGCATCACAATTCCTGACTTCAAATTCTACTACAGAGATACAGTACAAAAGCAGCCTGGTATTGGCATACGAACAGACAGGAGGACCAATGGAACTGAATCAGTGACCCAGATATTAATCCACACACTTTTGAACACCTGATTTTTGACAAAGAAACAAAAAGTATCAAATGGAAAAAAAGAAAGCATATTTAACAAATAGTGCTGACATAACTGAATATCAACATGAAGAAGAGTGAAATTAGATCCATATCTATCACCATGTACAAAACTCAAGTCCAAATGAATCAAAGACCTCAACATAAAGCCAGTCACACTGAACCTCATAGAAGAGAAATTGGGAAGTACACTTGAATGCATTGGCACAGGGGTTCACTTCCTAGTAGCACAGACACTGAGAGAAA
Source organism: Dicrostonyx torquatus (assembly GCA_028555095.1). Lineage (NCBI taxonomy): Eukaryota > Metazoa > Chordata > Mammalia > Rodentia > Cricetidae > Dicrostonyx > Dicrostonyx torquatus. Next base: position 8,049,464 of record JAQHUG010000074.1, read on the forward strand.
CAATAAATGGGACCTCCTAAAACTGAAAAGCTTCTGTAAAGCAAAGAGCATGGTCAACAAGATCAAACAACAGCCTACAGAATGGTAAAAGATCTTCACCAACTCTACATCAGACAGTGATCTGATCTTCCAAATATACAAAGAACTCAAGAAATTGGTCACTAAAAACCACATAATTCAATTTAAAAAAATTGGAGTACAGACCTAAATAGAGAACTCTTAACAGAGGAATCTAAAACGGCTGAAAGATACTTACGGAAATGTCCTTAGTCATCAGAGAAATGCAAATCAAAACAACTCTGAGATTCCATCTTACATCTGTACGAATGGCCAAGATCAAAAACACTGATGACAACTTATGCTGGAGAAGTTGTGGGAAAAAGGGAACACTTCTGCATTACTGGTGGGAATGAAAGCTGGGTCAGCCCCTTTGGATGTCAGTGTGGTGATTTCTCAGAAAATTAGGAAACAACCTTCCTCAAGACCCAGCAATACCACTTTTGGGTATATCCAAAGGATGCTCAATTGTGCCACAAGGACATGTGCTCAACTATGTTCATAGCAGCATTGTTTGTCATAGCCAGAACCTGGAAACAAACTGAATTCATCTTCATTGAAGAAGGAAGATGTGGTACATTTACACAATGGAGTACTACACAGCAGAAAAAAGTAACGGCACCTTGAAATTTGCAGGCAAATATATGGATCTAGAAAACATCATTTTGAGTGAGGTAACCCAGACCCAGAAAGACAATTATCGTATATACTCACTCATAAGTGGTTTTTAGACATAAAGGAAAGAAAACCAGCCCACAAAGAAAACCTAGACAACAATGAGAACCCTAAGAGAGACATACATAGATCTAATCTACATGGGAAGTAGAAAAAGGCAAGATCTCCTGAATAAATTGGGAGGATGGCGAACTTGGGAGAGGGCTGAAGCAGAGGGGAAAGGCAGCGAGGGGAGCAGAGAAAAATTTAGCACTCAATAAAAATGTAAAAAAATAAATATTTATTAAAAGGAGAAATAAGCTTAGAAACCTGAAGCACAATGGCAGGAGACAACAAAGAAGAACGACCAGTTTTGTCGATGCAGGGAATCCCATCTGGGAACACGGGAAAGCACTTGGAATACAGGTGTCTGTGAGCAGGGAAGGAGATAGGTGGTGGCCTTGGGAAGGTCCACTGGGTGTGGTTAGAGAAAACAGGAGAGACTAGGAAGGAACAGCTCAGTAACTGTAGGGCTCACCTGGGGAAAGCAGGCCTCGAAGGGCAGAAGGCGGTGTTGTTCATGAAGCGTCATGCCCATGAGGCTGGAAGGAGATGCAAAAACTCACAAGCCTTTTCCATGCTTCCATTCTAGACGAGTAATAGTTTAAAGTGACAGCTGCTCTCCGGAAAGGCAGTTAGGAACAGGGAATGATTGGCTATGCAACATATCTAGAGCCGAGCTCAGCATGTACGTGTGATTATACCACGTGTGTTACGTAGTAAAGTGGAGGGGAGACTTTGGTTAGCATGGAGAATCTCAGCTTCAGGAAATTGTCTATCAACCAAGTTGGATGTCATCACTGAACTAAGGCCCACCTTCCTAGTTGAAGAGTATCAGACCACGTCAGCCTTTAAGCACCTCCTCTCACACTGGACTAGAGCTCTGGGACTGTATTCACACAACTGATTATCAAGCAGAGTTCATGGAACAAGTACAGAAGTGTGGGGATGGATCCCCAGAGAAGGACAGAATTGACAAGAAATCAGGTCACTCAACCTTAAGAATGCCCACCCTTTACTGTGGAATCCTAGAGGATGATAGCAGGAATCTTTCTAGTCAAAGTCGAAGGGTGGAAAGCGTTCATAGATTTGTGTGATGTTCCAAGTCAACTTTGACTACATTAAACCCTCATCACTGGAGGGGGTCCCTGATGTTCTAGAGCCCCTATAACCCCAGGGTGGAAGAGAAATAATCAGTGAAGCTCACTCCAGTGGTGGAGATTTCAGGAATCTGAACTTTTGTGCTGTTTTTAATCTTACCACACATAGTCTGCAACGGTACAGCTGGGCCTCTGAGCACAAGTTGCTTATACACTCCAGCTGAAAACAGAGACCTGATGGTGCTCTGGGATCTCAGATGACCCAGACAGTAAGGGAAACTGGGGAACAGCCAAAGCCAGAGGCCAATTCTTGGTGAATAGCGACTAGGGTGGCTTTGAAGACACCGTAGGGCCCAGCTCAAGCATCACTTCTTGGTTGTTTTTCCTTCCTCCCTTTACTTAGGATTATGAATACATTTGTAATGCATGATATTATTGTAAGTTGTAGGGTTCCGTTTAAGGTGTCTTGAGGGAACACAACATAGCCTGAGAAAATGTAAGCAACAGAACTTGAAAAACTATTTATTTGTTCTTTGAGAATTTCTGTCCTGGAGCTCACTCTGTAGACCAGGTTGGCCTTGAACTCATAGAGATCCACCTGCCTCTGCCTCCCGAGTGCTGGAATTAAAGGCGTGTGCCACCACTGCCCGGCTCTTTGAGAGTTTCATACATGCCATATGATGTATTTTCGTTACACTCATCCCCCATCACCCTCACTAATGTCTGTCCCACTCCCACTGGATCCCCCTCCAATCTTGCTTCTTTGTTGGTTTGTTTAATTGGCTTTTTATTTGTTTGTTTTAATTAACCTACTGGATTTGTTTAAGGTTGCATGTATGAGCATGGGTGAGGGTTTATTTACTGGAGCACGCTAGTAATGAAAAATGGCTCGCACCTCCCAGGAAGCCATTAACTGCCAATATCTCCTCAGTTAGGGGTTGGGCCTCATCCCTACTCCCATCCGCACTGGAAGACTGACAAGTGTGATCATGTATGGGTAACCAAGGCTGCTGCGAGCACACGAATGCAGCAGCCATGCCATGTCCAGGAGAGGGCATTTCCCAGCACTCCTCCTTCAGCTCTCACGTCCTTTCTGCCCCTGCCCATTATATTCCCTGAGTCTTGGGGAAGGAGGCCCTGTAGATGTCATGTTCGTAGCTGAGTATTCAATAGTCCCTTATTCTCGTCAGTCTGACCTGGAACTGGAGTTACAGATGCTTGTGAATCACCATGGAGGTGTTGGGAACCGAACCCAGGTCCAATGCAGGAACAACACATGATTCTAACCATTGAGCCTCCATTTCCATGGTTATAAAAGGGTTAGAGACTCAAATAAATTTTTTATTAGTTTTCAATGTTTTCAAAATTGGTTCACGAAGTCTTGGAGTTCATTGTTACATTTTCATATGTCTACACACACACACACACACACACACACACACACACACACACACACACATTTGTTCTTATTTATCCACTTGCCACAGCCTCATTATCCTACATTCCCCTGCCTTGCTGGTCCCTTTACCACCCTTTCTCCTTTCTGCTTTAATGTCTTCCTCTCTTTTTACCTATTCATTTCTTTTCATTGTCCCCTTTTACTTTAATGTATATGCATACACACACACACACACACACACACACTGCGGTGTTGGAAATCGAGACATCATATGTAAATGAAAATGCACTATTTGTCTTTGTGAGTCTGTCTTATATCACTTAACACGATGACCTCCAGTTCTATGCATTTTCCTGGAAATACCAGGATTGTGTTTACCCCTACAGCTGGACATAACTCCATTGTGTATATGTATAATATGCACCAGTTCATCGGCTGGCAGGCAACAAGCCAGTTCCAGACCTTGGTTATTGGGAACATGTAGTTTCTCTGTGGTCCCCTGACTTAGCATCCTTTGAAGAAATACCTAAGAGCATCCTATCTGGATCGTACAGTAGCCCCAGTTGTTGTTACGATGATTTCCATAGACTCTGCCAGTTTACATCCCACACGCAATGGATAACAAGTGCTGTTCTTTCTCCAAATCATCGCCAGCAATTGTGGATTGTTTTCTGGACCTTAGCCAATTTGAATAGAATGAGATAGAATCTTGATGTAGTCTCAATTTGCATTTCCCCTGATGGCTAAAGACCTTTCCAAGTCCTTACCGGCTTTTTTTTCATTTCTTTCTTTGAGAACTGTCAGTTCAGTGTCTGTTTTCTGATTACATTCTTTGGAGTTTGGGGTGCTTAATTTTTACAGGTTGTACTACTCACCATTTTCGTTGCTGTGACCAAGTCCCTGGCAAAGTCAGGTCAGGGAGGAATTGTTTGACTCATGATTTGAGGAGACGCAGGCCATCATGGTGGAGAAGGTGTGGTGGCAGGAATATGAAGCATGTTGCGTCTGAAGTCAGGAAGCAGTGGACAGGAAGTGTGTCTGGACTATAAACCTCAAGGCCTACTGTCTGTGACCTACTTTCTCCAGTGAAGCTCAACTTCCTAAAACTTCCATAACTCCCTCTCCAAATCAGCACCACCAGCCAGGAGCCAAGCGCTCAGACATGAGTCATTAGGAGGCACTGGGTATTCAAACCACAGCAAAAGCCTTTATAGACTGCGGTTATCACTATCTTGTCTGATGTGTAGTTGGCAAAGGGAGTCTCCTATTCTGTGGGATTTTTTTTCCTCTTTTGCTGATTGTTTCGTTTGGTGTTCAGAACCCCTTTAATTTTATGCAATTCTATTTATCAATTCTTAGAATTATTTCAGTGCTCTTTACAGAAAGTTCTGCCTATGCCTGTCTTGAGATGCTTTGTCAAATTTTTCTCTAACGGTTTCAGAGTCCCAAGTCTTACACTGAGGTCTTTGACCCATTTTGGAGGAGGGTGACACACGGGCAAAGTGAAAAGTAGGGATCCAGTCTCATTCTGTGTCAGCACCATGCGTTCAACAAACTGTCTTTTTTCTAATCTATGCGCCTAATGCCTTTGTTAAAAGTTAGGTGGCTATAGCTATGTGGGTTTATTTCTGGGCCCTCTATTCTATCCCGCAGTTGTTTTGTGTTAGTACCTAGCTGTTCTTGTTACAAAGGCTTCACAGTTAATTTGAGGTCAGGCACTGCTGTGCCGCCAGCATTTCTCTTTCTGCACGGATTGCATTTGCTATTCCCGGTCTTTTGTGCTCCCTTAGGAACTTTTGAGTTATTTTTTCTGCTTTTGTGAAGAATGACGTGGAGGCACATGGTAGATTGTGCTCCTTCATGTAGCCATTTCATGATATTAACCATGAAGTCTTTTTTAACTGCTATCTTCTTTAATTTCCTTTTAGTGTCTTTAAGTTTTCATTACTGAGATTTGTTAACTCCTTCGGTAGGTTTATTCCTGGGGATATTTTGAATGTATTGGAAACAGAATTTTATTCCTGGGTTCCCTCTAAGAAAGCTTGGTATTGGAATATAGAAAAGCTACTGATTTCATTGTGTTGATGGTGTATCATCCTACTTTGCTGAAAGTGTTTATCACATTGCAGTATTTTTTCTGGTCATTTTTAAGGATCCTTGGAGCAAAAAAGACCATGCCACACATCCTTCCATTAATGAATAAGTAAACAAATGATACATCTATGTGATAGAATGCTATTGAACCATGAAAAGAATGAAGTACTGATAATGCTACAGTGTAGACAAACATTAAGAACGCACAGCTGAATGAAAGAAGTCAACCATCAAATAACAAGTCCTGTATCTTATTCCATTAGTATGAGATCGTCAGTTCTTCAGATCTCATTCTCGAAAATCAAAGAGGCTACTGATTTTCTAGGGGTAAGCGATGTAAAGATTGGAAGTAACAGTCAAAGAGGACATATTTCTTTTTGAAACTATGCAAATGTTCTAAAATGATTATGATGACTATGCAACGCTGTATATTGACTTCTCCATAAGACGCAATTGTGCGTGAATTCTAATTCTGTAGAGATTTTACCAAACAATGTACATATGCTTTTGTCAATTCAAACTTGCCTGTGGAACCAAACACTCTTCAAAGAGGAAGGGACTTTTGGCCAAAGAGAAGGGGAAAAGAAAGAGCCCGACAACAGATAGAGCGGGGAAGGACTGTAGAGTCATAGACCCGGATCTACAGAGGAACCCAAGAACTCTTGGGACTCCGGATTCTTCCTCAAATCTTTTTAGCCCCTGTGGCTTCTTTACACAGTCTATCACTGAGTCTCTACGGATGAGTGGTCAGCTCTCTGAAGGAAAGAGCGCCGATTTGTCAGGACCCGGCAGCTTGCAAACAACAGTGCTACTCAGTTTCACCAAAGCAACACAGATCGGCACATTTGTGGCTGTGGGACTGAAGTGTGAGGGGCACTCTCAGAGACTGAAGTTGGGGGGAAGGTGGCAGGTGGTGATTGGGAGGATCCTCTTAGTAGGAAACATTTGAAACCAAAAGACAAACGTAGTATAGTGGTGCCCGACAGCAGGTGACATTGTTCAGAAATGAGTCCTAATTCTATCATTCTCTAGATCAGAAAATACCCTCTGTGCCTGTTTCCCCACCAGTGAATTAACTGTTCTGTCTAGTAGCCACTAACCCTACAAGCCTACTAAGCACTTGAAATGTTAACATGAGAAGCAGGGAACACCTTGTCATGGGCCATCCTGCAATCAAGGACAAGGGATGGACATTGCATGGGAGAGAAGCCAAGCTGAGTCCTCAAGGATTGTAGGCAGGGGTTGGCTGAGCAGACACTGGAAATCTGCCTTAAGAGGCTCCCATAGCTTCCAAACCTCTTCACAACGTGAAGGCTTCATCACACTCATGGCAATAAAGTGGCCAGAACTAGGGGGCTCCAAACACCTCATTCCCCATCCTGGCACGTAGTCCAGTTCTCTTACGTTCCCATCTTGTTTCTCTGAAAAGGAGTTATTGCTTGCCTTGGGTTTGCGGATTCTTGTCTCTTTGGAGCACACTGGAGCATGCTAAGTACTACCCATTCTGTAGTGGTGGGGTTCAGTCAGCTAGGTGAAGGTGACAGGGCCACACACTCATGCTCAGGGCACTGAGGTCATCCCTTAGAGTGAAATGATTACATTTCACGGGGGCAGCTGTGGCTTATTCAACAGACTTAGAAGTAAAGTTCCTCAGTCTGTGACCCTTCAGTTTGTGTCCCAGATCAGCCTACCCGTCCCGTAGCGTCAGGACCGTGCTTCCTCCCAATCACCACCTGCCACCTCCCCCCAACTTCAGTTTCTGAGAGCTCCCCTCAAGCTTCAGTCCCACAACCACAAATGTGCCTGCCGATCTATGCTGCTTTGGTGAAACTTGAGTTACACGTGGTTTGCAAGCTGCCGGGTCCTGACAAATTGGCGCTCTTTCCTTCAGAGAGATGACCACCCATCCACAGAGACTCGGGATGTGTGGCTTGCTGCAGAGGCTTAGCTCAGTGCATCCGTCCCCGGGCTCATAAATAGCCAGATCAAAGAACCATGGATTCAAGCAACACGGGACAAAAGGAGTTCAGTAAGTTACATACATTTATTTCATCATCACACTTTCTACTTCAGCTAAACTTCCATTTTATGCATATGTTTGCTAGACAAATGAGCACCTGACTATTCTAGGGGGTTATTACAATAAACATATCTTCCTTATTAATAAATATGTTTAAATGTTTGGTGTGGCCCTTTAACTCACACAAAGTCTTTATTCAGTGTCATAGTTTCGAACTACAAATCCATCATTTTCTTGAGACAACAATCCTTCCAGTCTCTGTTGGCTGCGCACAAACTGTAGTCAAAGAGATGGAGCTTCTACCACCAAACAATTGAGGTAGAAAGTGGTACCCTACAGGGCGTGCTCTACAAAGACCTGTGTACCATGCTACAGCATCAAAAAGACACATCCTGAGAAAAACTACAGATGCTCTGAGACTCAGTTGTTTTTATTCCTGTATGATAATTCCAAAATTAGGGAGAGTGGTTTCCAAGTGATTTCACTGCAGGGCTAACAGAGACATGTCACAGTATGCTTTAATCCTGTTAATTTTAGGCCTATAAAACTAACATAAAACATAAATAGTAATTCTTGAGATTGACTAACAAAATTTTAAGTCTTTCTTTGAACACTTTGGAAAAAAAATACACCAAGAAAAAAAGAGAGAGAGAAAGAGAGAGGAAGAAGAAAAAAGAAAAAAAGGGAGGAAAATGGCTTGCTTGGGGTCCCTCCACTCCTGCCCTGCTTAGGCAATTAGCTTAAGGTCCTGTCAAGGGCTTACTCTGGCTGAAAGCTGTTGGATCAAATTCACATCTGCCTAAGCCTTTATGGTTTTGGGGTTTTGTTTTTGTTTTCTTTGTTCATACAGACACTAGCTTCTTCTTAAAACAAAACTAGATTCACTGTACTCGTTAGGACTTTCGCAAAGTACAAAAAAGTAGGCATGTTGTTGCAAATGTCATATGGTGACTCAGGGTGACACTGGGGCATCTCCTGAATAGGCACAAATTTAATTCATTGAAGTTCTCCATCACACTTCACAAACATCTTAAATACAGGTAAACATGTAAACAGTGTGCTCTCAGAGAGCGAAGATTAGGCACATCAAAGCACATAGCTCTCACAGAAATGGTTCCAAAGAAAATGCCACTTGTCAGTTTCAAAACCATCCGCCCGAGCTAGCACTCTCTGGCTGAGGGGGGAACACCATGCTGCACATCTCAGAGTTCTCCTGATGGAGCGGGAGTTCACATCCAGCCACCAGGCTTTCTTTTCTTCTTCGAGAGACATAGCCTTTGCCCGTGGACAGCCTTTCGTACTTTGTCTCAAATTTCCTGCGTAACAAGAGAGGAAGGTCAGAGTTACAAACAGCCAAGCCACCCTCGCTGGTCCCAGGCTGCTTCTGCCCTGCTCTGGAAACTCTGCAGAGGAGTTGTGGGTGCTGCCCTGCCGCACGATCCCGTTGTTCTCTTCTCCTCTCTTCTGGTACCAATAAGCACACTTTGACAGGCTGGAAGCTGGAAGTCCTGCCACACTAGGTTCTGGAATAAAGCCCTGAATACCTGGGATGCTGTTAAACCTCACAGGCCCTGCTGCCTCTCACCACTCATTCCAGAAGCCCCACCCCAAGAGAACACCCCTTTGGAGCATCCATCAGGATGTAAGAGTAGAATGTTGAGAGGGAACTATTCCCAGCAATATGGCCCAAGCAAAATGGTGAACCAGGCTAGTCAGTCACATGGCTGGGCTTATGTATTTATGGGGAATTATTCCAGACATAAATGTTAATGTTAATGTTAGCAAACATTTAATGTTCTGAGTGTAAGCCACTATTGCTTGTTCTAGGAAAATGTGACTTACTGGTACTTATTCTTGAACTATTGATGCATTTTTTTAAATGTGGATCATGAAATACCAGTAAAATAAGGTACTTAACGTTGACCTTGTTATCATAGAAGATGATATAAATTGTGACTTGCTATTTTAAATGTACAAATGATTCCTTATGGTGTAAGTCCTAGGAAACATTTATAAACTACTATGGAGGAGTTGGGTGTTACCTAGGCTCAAATCATCCTAGCTCCGCAGGCTAGCTCTGCTACAAAGACTGACAACTAGACCCAAGGACACTGTGTTAAGGGAAGTCAGGCCCAGGATGGAAGAGGAGTGGTAAAGACACACGGGGAATTGTACAATAGGATTTTAAGGACCTAAGCTTTGGGATACATGTTTTTCTAAATTCAGAGGGCCAAATTCTCAAGACTGGGTCCAAACTTAAATAAGGTCAGGTCGCCATTGTGCAGATAGCTGTGGATTCTCTTGGGTCATGAGACATAGATGGCTGATGTACTTTGTCCAGGAAGCAAATGTAAAGACACCAGCCAGAAATTGCACATGTGATATTTTTTTTCTGAAACTATATGGTAACTCCTACAGTAAACCAAGTCCCTTTGTTTCCTTACAAAGTTATTTTTAGGTTAGATAGGATTTAATTCCATTAGTTTCTGTATGTTTATTTTATCCACTGTTCTCTTACTTCTTTAAAGCTACCTTGCTGCTTACTTGGTTTCTTCTGCAGTCTCTGAATTCTCAAACTGAATGTGAAAGACTGAATGGAAGCTCTTGGTGGGCTAGGAATGGTTGGGGAATTCTGCGCGTATTTGCTTACCTGAACGGAGCTTCAGCCCTGTCCATCTGCATGCAGACCAGGAACGGATACTGGGAGAACTGCACTGTGGAGATGAATTCCAGACCCGCCTCTGTCTCTGCCCTGCTCTCCAGGCCAGCTTTCACAAAAGAAGAGTCCACTGTGACATCGCTGGTTATGACCACTGCCACCCTAGAAGTTTGGAAAACATCTCTTATTGTCACATTCACTGAGCAGGACTAACAGAACTTTCCCTGGAGTCTCCACTCACGGTACCAGTGGGAGGAAACACTTAACAATGGAGAGGTGACCTCAACACACATAAAGCTTTGTTGGAACCAGGACACGGTGGTGCCAGAGATTGGCCACAGAAGGTTGCTCTTTCCCTGGGCATCCCCTGCCTCAAATTCTGGATGTTGGAGCTAAATGCATATCACATATAATGCTGTTTGAGAAGTGTGCACCAAGGACCAAGATGAAACACACATGAGACCTAGCCCTCTCTCAGTCCCAGAAACACCCACATTTTCTGAAAGAGAAGCATGAACACATCAAGAAGACAACTGACATGTATGATAATTTTCTTGTTAACTATCTCTGCTGCTTCACGTTAGCTATTTCCATTCCATTCATTTCTTCTCAAGGTTCCCTAGAGGCACGCATATGGTTGCCAGGATACCTGAGAGAGTGCTGTGTGACAGCCATTCTTGAATTGGGATATGTACAGGAAAATAGGACAGGCTTAGCAGTGGTCACTGAGAGACAGACAGACAGGCTGACGACTGGGGCATATAGCTTGGATGACAATGAAGAAGTTTAAAAATAAAGAAATAAACCAAACCCCAAATCCAAAAACCAAAACTAGCACAAGGTTGGACTTCTTTAAGCAACTGTAAACTTCAACTAAATGGTGAGAAATTGTGCTCACAATGAAATCAAATTTGCATGTCCACGTATTTAAAAAAAGACAGAGATCAGAGATACTAATTTTTGTCTGCCAAATTCTAAGAGAATTTCTGTGCTGTTGTTCTCAGTATAAAATAGGCCAAAGGGTTTAACCAGAATCTTCTCCTGCCTTATACTCAAGCAAATGTTTAAGGGGTATTATGTGAATGAGCAAATGAAAGACAGACAACAGAACAGTGATAATAAAGATACTGGAAGAAGTGGACGGTGAAGGGGAAAAGGCCTCAATAAACAATGTATACCTATTTGAAAGTGTGCTTATGTGCAATGAATGCATACAACAAAAACGTTAGGCCTCAAACTTGGGACAAATGGCTAATAGAGGTGCCTATTTTAACATATCAAAACCTGGCCACCAGGTTCTCCCAGCATCCTTCAGTCCCTACCTATTACAGGGTAAGGCTGGGATACACTGCCCCCTACCCTAAACTTATCCAGCCCAGGGGCTCCCTGAGCTGCCCTTCCCTATATAATCTGGACATTTCAGTTTCTGGGTCCCTTTCATCTACGCTTTACTCTCCTGGCTCCCCCTGCCCTCCCAGCTCTCCTCACTGGGCCAGACTCAGGGTCCCTGCTTTCTATACTCTCCTTGATGTCCCTGCCTCTGGCTAGGCTCTCCCTTCTATCTACAATAAACTTTCTCTTCCATCACACTTAGGAGCAGTCCTGTCCTTCCTTGTGTTTCTTATTTTCACTCACAAAAGGTTTAAATTTGGTTGCAAATGAAATGATCATTTTATTTAACCCAGGGGAATTAGTAAATGAAGAGAGATTCTAATGCCAGCAACAGAGAAAAGCTTCAAATTTATGTTTTATATTGTAATATTAATATGAGATCTTGGGGATGAACAAGAAAGGGAAGGGTATGGTTTAGCAGCAATGTGTTTGTTCATCAAGCTGAGGAGGAATCAACCGTGCTGGCCAGCTTGATGTCAGCTTAACACAAGTTAGAGCCATCTGGGAAGCGGGGCTCTCAATGCAGGCATGCCTGTAGGGCGTTTTCTTAATTAGTAACTTATGTGGGATGGTCCAGCCCCTTGTAGGTATTGCCACCCAGAGGGTGATGCCCTGGGTGCTATTTTAAAAGCAGGCTGAGCAAATCCGTAAGCAGCATTCCTTTTGCCCTTTGCCCTCCGTTCCTGCTGTGAGCTCCTTCCTCAATTTCCCTTGAGGACCGACTACAAGATGCAGTAAACCCTTTCCTCCCCAACTTGTTTCTGGTCATGGTGTTTTATTACAGCAATAGAGACCCCGAGGAAGATAACTGCCAGCTACTAAAGTAAAATAGGAATTAGCTTTCATCCAGATGTGTGCTGTCTGTGGCGGTCTTCAGAAACAGAAAGACTCTCAATGCTCCTGCAGACTTGTTTCGGAGATGCTATCGATGTAATGAATTCCCACAATCATTTCCAACCCCGCACTTACAACCGCAAACGACAAGAAAAGTTTTGGAAAAGGCTAGGCAGCACCCCAGACAGAGCCCTGCATTTCTCTGCATTGTGCTTACCGATTTTTCACCCGGGTTTTGGACTCACGATACCACAGACTGAATTCCATTGAACCTGAAATATCAATAGCCAGACCACCCTGGATCTCCATATTAGCCTTTAGTCCAGACTGTAGCTGAATATCCTAGAAGCAGAAAATACAGCAATAAGCAGAGATTAGCTAATGCCTCTGTAGACACACACTGACTTCCTGCTGTACAGGGAACACTCAGCCTGGGAGGCTGCGGGGCTTTTAGAGCAAGGCTCACTTGTTTGTTTGTTTCAGTGCAAGCCCAGGGCCTCTCACCTCCTAGGCCAGGGTTCTGCCACCAAACCATCCCCCCAGTGAAGAAGACTTGGAAATATGTTATCCTAATCTTGGTCACCAAAGGAAGGCATTGCCCATTTGCTAAATAAATCAATTAAAATAGTAGAGGATTGGAGTATCAATTGAGAAGGCTGTTTCCCTTCAATCCTTGCCTCTCTTTGGAAGGGGCTTCCGGCAGAGAGTCAGCACTATCTAGCAACAGTTTCAACATGCAATGTCTCAGGTACCCCACATCTGATTTAGAAACTCGGAAGGTGGGGCCCAGCATCTCCTTCTCATATGCCTTCACGGGATTCTGACACAACTGAATTTGAGAACCACTGGATCAGGAAGATGAAGGTATTTTCAGCAAAAACCCAGCCGTGGCTTTTTTTTTTTTTTTTAAAGTATGAAGATTGGACAAATAATCTCTTCAAGTCCTTAAGTTCGTCTCTGGTTTTATGCTGGGGCAGACACAGGCAATGACATCTTCTGGCAAACAAAAATGCAGGATGAAAATTCCCAGCACAGTATCTAAGTTTCCGGAACTGCCTGGGTCGAGAACAGGAAGGGAAGGTGACTGAACTAAGCTTCTGCACCCTTCTGTTTGACAACAGAAATGACTCCAAACAGTGGTCAAGCCACGCACTAACTCAACTGTATTCCCAAAGGCATGGCGGCCATTGGAAAAGCCCATCGCAATGGTTTTCGTACTGTCCGAAGGCCACCGCTTCGTGCTGTTCGCCTGTACTTAGACTTTAACTCCCAGGCTTTTCTTCTACATTAAGGGGGGTGATGCTGGCCGGAGATGCCTTGTGCTAGACTGGAACCAGGTGCTCCGAGGCAGGGCCGAGCATGATCAGGATTCCGGGAATGCAGCTCTGTATCCTTCACTTTGGTATTCTTCCAAAGATGTGAAGAGTTCCTGGCAGCTAAGAGCATGACTAACTTTTTTTTGTGTAGCTGCCATGAGCAGACCAAAAAAGTCATGCATTTGCCAGCTACAAAACGCCATGACTGCACTTTTGAGAAAGGACTGAGCCGCGCTGAACCACAAACAGACAGAAATACCAAACATGGCAGGAAACCTCAGAGAACTGGTTCACACTCAAGGGGAATAAGAAAGTTTGACCTTGATATGAAAATGCTTTCGTTCTGAAGGACACTCCTGAGTGCTCTGCACATGAGGTGACATCCCTAAGGATGCTTAGAGCCCTATTTACTCTAGGACAAAAATGTGGCTGCCCAAAGATACAAGCGCTATGTCATCCTTTGTAACAACCTGTCCTGTAAGACTCAAGACAATCATCCCCAAATGTGTACTTAAACCTCTGAAAACCATGGATGACACCAGATATCTGCTGCACGCCGTCATGCCCACGCCTGTGGCCAAGTAAGTCCTATAACAGCCTGCCTTAGGAATATGCCTTGCCTTGCATAATCATGTTTCTTGATTGGGAATCTGGAGACCTGTTAGCCCATTTAGTCCAGGAGGACCCTAAGAGGAAGATCCCGACCTTCACTCTGGCTGTACGATAGCTGGATGTGACAGCATCCAGGCCACAGAAAAGAGCATTTCACAGTAATCAGTCAAAACACCTGTGTGGGAAGGACATTTTCACTGCAAGTGGTTTGGAGAAACACTTAGGCTTTCTCAAAGATTCCTTTTCTTCCCTGCAAAGGAAGAGCTCTTATATGTAGTCACATAGAATTCTACTGAATCTGCTTATGAGAGCAAACCAACATGCCCACGCCACCCCCGCCTCTGTGAAAGGGACTCAACCATACAGTGCAGTGTTTCTTTAAGATAATTTCGTTAAGATAATTAAATGTGTGGAACTAACAGATTTTGAGCACCTGTATGCCTAAAGCCTGATCTACACTGCAGCCATTTTATTTCTTCACTAACAGGAAAACGATGGCTGAGAGGCTGCACCCAGATGGTATCTAAGGATGGGACTTTCCAGCTGCTCTTCACAGCAGACACATAGTTCCAACTGTGGGTCTCACTGTAAGAAAGCCTGTTCTGAGGAGACATAGTCACAACTGTGCATCTCACTGTAAGAAAGCCTGTTCTGAGGAGACATAGTCACAACTGTGCATCTCACTGTAAGAAAGCCTGTTCTGAGGAGACATAGTCACAACTCTGTGTCCCACTATAAGAAAGCCTGTTCTGAGGAAACATTGTCACAACTGTGCGTCTCACTGTAAGAAGTCTGTTCTGAGGAAACATAGTCACAACTGTGCATCTCACTGTAAGAAAGCCTGTTCTGAGGAAACATAGTCACAACTCTGTGTCCCACTGTAAGAAAGCTTGTTCTGGCCGGGCGGTGGTGGTGCATGCCTTTAATCCCAGCACTCGGGAGGCAGAGGCAGGCAGATCTCTGTGAGTTCGAGTCCAGCCTGGTCTACAAGAGCTAGTTCCAGGACAAGCACTAAAACTACAGAGAAACCCTGTCTTGAAAAACCAAAAAAAAAAAAAAAAGAAAGAAAGAAAGAAAGAAAGTCTGTTCTGAGGAAACACAGTTACAACTCTGTGTCTTCCTGTAAGAAAGTCTGTTCTGAGGGACACTACAAAGAATATAGAGCATAAACCTACATCTTCAACTGGCCCAGAATACATTTATTTAACATTTTGTCTATGGACTAGAAGAAGAAGGTGCCAGAACTTTAAATTTGGGATTGATGTGATCCCTTAGCTTTTTAACTATGACCTGCAAGGTGCTTCTTATAGAATTTTGATAGTTCATCTCATTGCTTTTTCTATTTAGGAAAATAGGTTATTTCCTGGTTAACGAGGGTCCTTGTTCTCAGACACCCATCTGTGAAATGTAATCCAGTGTGAGACAGAGACACACACACACACACACACACACACACTCAGACAGACATGCATAGACAGGAAACAGACAGAGAGAGAGACGAGACACACACACAGACAGAAAAAGACAGATACACAGAGACAGGTAGACATACATACACAGAGAGACAGAGACAAGCAGACACACACACTGACATACACAGAGAGACAGAGACAAACAGACACACAGAGACAGACAGACAGACATGTAGAGACAGAGACAAACAGACACATATACACACACACAAACACACAGAGAGACAGACACAGAGACAGAGAGATATACACAGAAAAACAGACACAGAGAGGGAGAGAGATAAAGAGAGAGAGAGAGAGAGAGAGAGAGAGAGAGAGAGAGAGAGAGAGAGAAATTCTATCTGCCCTGGCGGCTGTGACAGGCTGCCAGCTGCCAGTGTTTCCTCCAATGTCAGCACTTGACCTGGAGTGGCATGTGCTTCTGACGCTAGACTGGCATCGCTGGAGTGTTCTGCAGAGCCCGGGGCCTTGGCAGCTTATTTGTGAAATAACCTCAGCTTTGCCGAATACTTCACCCTGCCACACACAGACACTGGTTATGTATATTAGTGGAAGGGCAATCGCTCATAGACCACACCTTGCCTAGGGTGAAGTATCTTAATGAATAGGAAAGCCATACAAGAAAATTTAAGTCAGAGATTGACAAACTATAGCCTGCAGGAAATTCTGCTCCACTGGCTGTTGTTGTGAATAGAATTTTATTGGAACACAGCTGTCCTTGCTCACTATCCTGCTGATGGCTGTTTTCCCTCTGGACTCATGAGACTGTATGGGTGCATCAAGAGCATTTGGCTCTCAAGCCTGAAATAGTCGCTCTCTGTCCTTCACAGGTCTGCCGGCCCTGAGGGTTTGCTTTGCATGACTAGAGGGTTGGAGAGTATGAACAGCACCCCTAGTTTTCCTCTTCATTTACACGGGGAGAAACATGCTTTTCTTCAAAGTGCATCTCTACCCAGTGCTAAGCCGTGAAACCTGACTTCCCTTGCAGCTACAGATAGCTACGTGACACCACTTTGGTCAGTGACATTCTACCAGGGCTTCTGGATGGCCGTCCAGCTCTGTGTCCTCCTCTTCCTTCTCTGGGGAACTGTGTTGTGCCAGATGGGGCGTGGTCAGCACACAGTCACAAGGTGACAAGGATGTGATTGAAAGTCATAGTAAAGCCGGGCGGTGGTGGCGCACGCCCTTGATCCCAGCACTCGGAAGGCAGAGGCAGGCGGATCTCTGTGAGTTCGAGACCAAACTGGGCTACACTACCCAGTAGTGTAGTTAGTGAGTTAGTGAGGCTAGTGAGTTAGTCAGGCTGGGCTGAAGTGCACAGATTCTGGACCCTGAGGATTTCTTAACCCGACTGCCTACACTACCAAATGCTTATTACATCATAAAAGCCAAACTACCTTTTTTTTTTTTTGCGATCTATGTCTACTTTGAATTTACATAAGGAGCTATAAAGGCAGAGACAAATATTTAATCCCAGTCATTGATGCTTTGGGGCGAGTCTTAACAAAATGTGATACTTAAAATTGCCTCAGCTCTCAAATCCTGTGACTTCATAAACAGAACCCTCTAGTGCTGTGATGAAGAATGATACAGTGGGTAAGATCTTCAGATCTCTTGAAGGCCTGTTCTTCACAGAAGAGGCCAGTCCCACAGCACATCAATTTTAAATGAAATCTCTGTATAACACTCAATATAATAAATATGAATGAGTACATACCAATGCCCCATAAGATGTTACCTAGCAATATTCCATTTTAAATATTCTTTAAATATTAGTATACTAAGGCATAAACATTAAAGAAAAAATGTAAGCCTCAGACACTCATCTCGAGGCTGTTCTGATGAACCCTCCTGGACAAGCCACCCGAATCCCATAGGGTGCTACTCACTGAAACTCTTCCACATTAAAAGGGGTATTATAAGATTAGAGCCAAGGAGCACTGCAGACAAATCCTGAAGAACAAGGTCAAGGGACTGAAAGCTCTTCTGTTCTCTACGGATGAGCAAGCCTCTCTAAGAATGAACTGGAAACACCGGCTGGTGTCAGCCGTGGCTCAGGCCTTCACTAGTATGACGTCATGAAAATGATGCCGCATACTGATTTTCATAATCATTGTCATCACAATGCCAGCTAGCTCAGCTGCATTCTGGATAAAAACACCAAGCTCCTAGTGTAGGAGAGCCAAGTATGCAGGTAATGCCATCTCTGCTCTGCTGCACCCGGGCAATCTCCACTAAGCAGCAAATAACAGAGAAACACTTGTTACTTATGTACAGCAATGGAGAAAGGGCAACAACAGTAAGAGGACCAAATGCTTAGAGGGTGAGCGCCAAGACCCACGGAGCTTTCACTTGTATTTTCTAGACATGTTCATATTGTGTCTGGAGGGCTGAGAGGCTCAGCTGGGTAGTGTCTGCTGCACAAGCCCACGACCTGATTTCAGCTCCCATCACTCACATAAAACCAAGACACAGTAGTGTACTGCTGGGGCAGTAGAGACACGGGCAGCCCTGGGCTTGCTGTCCAGCCATCACAGCGTTATTGAGCATGCTCCAGCGTCAGTGAGAGACTGCCTCAAAGAATAAGCTGGGAAGCAATGAGGGAAGACATCTGAGGCTGACCTCTGGCTTCCACATGATCTGACTGTGCAAAGATGTGCTCACTGTGCACAAACATGTATGTACATGTGCGTGTGCATGCACACACACACACACATACACACACACACACACACACACACACTCACTCACTCACTCACTCAATAAACACCTGCAGGCTGAGAGAGGTAGACAGTTACCTGAGAATGATCTATCAGCAGAATGAGCCCTTTCACCACACTGACAGGGTCGCCAGATGCCGACAGCATTTTGGACATCAGATCACTGTATCCACTGAAAAAGGTGACAGGTCTGAGCTGAACATCAAACAGGATGGCTGACATGCCAGCATAGGAGTCAAGGTTCTCCTCTCCTTCATCGGGAGTGGCTGCAATTAAGCTTTCCAGCCCTTGTGCTTCAATGACCACCTAGGGAGGAAAGGACACGAGGTCGGACCACTGCTCCCCACCTGCTCCGTAATGATGGAGATGCCTCCGAGCTACAAAGAGGACGTTTTCAGGACCCAAACCTAAATATCTTCTGTAACCAGACAAGAATTAAAACTAAACCTCTGTGCTTGAACACAATGAAAATTAGTTTTCACCATGTAATCTTCACAACTACCCTCAGCTGTATGGAGATTTGATTCACTTAGTAGATGGGGTGAAGACAGGTGAATATCCACTAGTGTGAGGCAGAGGCCGGGCTCAAATGCCTCCTCTACGACTACGAAGGCCACAAGCGTTCTGGGGGAGGGCACCATCTGAGATGCTTATCTCCCTGCTTGGTCTCAGAGTGGACGTGCCATCTTCACCAGCCTCTGCAAGGAGATGGAGAGGCAAGGGCAGTGCTGCCCAGTCCACTGCTCCGAGAAGCCACATTCACACCCCTCCACATCACAGTTTCAGCCTTCCCCATGAGCTGAGGTCACACTATGAGGAAGCTCACACCCTGATGACCAGTAGGGAAGGAATCCTGCATATTTTCCATCCTGTATAGTCGGGCATTCCCGGGGCATATCAGAGAGCAGATGGCAATGCCTCGGCAGGGAGGGTAAAGGATTCTGACCAGGGTGCTAGTGAAGGGTGTGGACATCTCACATTGATGAGCAATCAGGTTTTCACAGCTATGGATCATTTCTGAAGTATGAATAGCTTCGATGAGAAGGTTACAATCTGCTATTCCTTAAATTAAAAGGATGGCATAATTCAATCATCATTTAATTTGGACTAAAATTCAACAGTTCTCAACTGCCAACACTTGATTCTTTCCTCTCCTGGTAGCACTGGAGAAATAGAAATTAACTCTTTAAGAGCTGCACACGGTGTTATGAAGTTCCTTGTAAGGGGAAGTCAGTCTCTACAGAGATGAACAAACAGGCAAACACACATACGTTAAATACTCAGAACTACCCACGGGACATATCTGTGAGTGAAGCTGGACTAGCAAACCCTGGCTCAACTTCAATTCTGCCGGTGCAGGTGTGTTTGGAGTCACAGACAGACGTCTGGGAAGTGAGGTGAACCAACTACTTTGGTTTCAACTTTGGATTTGAAACTTTACGACAGAAGCCACCATCAGCTTACAGACATATTCCGTAACGCTGCTCTCAGAGTGTGCCACTGCCCTCAGAGCAGTTCCTATCACTGATAACTCATGGGCCACGAGGTACCTGACTGCCGTGAAGCTCTGCTTTCCCGATGTACTGGAAGACGTTCAGGTTACTTCTCCTGAGAATGCCAGAGCCAGAGTAGAGGATGTCAAGGCTGTATGTGGATGCCGCATGGGGACCACCTAGTGACACAACACAGGACTCAGGGATGCTTGGCAGCGCTAATGAAAGGGGTGGGGTGGGGAGCTCCCCGAGTGTCACCTACGTTCTATGTAGCCAGTATAGGTGGAGGAGGACCCACTCTTGGAGAAACGGTCATAATTGTGAGCAACCATCTCCTTGAGGACTCGACGGATCATTTTGCTGCAACACAGAAGAGAAGACTTCTCATTCATGGCCATGTCTGGTTCCCAAATCAAATTGGGAATGCAACCAAATCCTCAGTGTTATAAAAAGAAGGCCACATTTTCCTCATGCCACAAGACTGAAAGAAGTGCCAGCTGGGCATCGGTGGCAAGATGAGGGCTGTGCCCTTCATTCCTCAAATAGCCGGAACTTATTTTGGTGTCAAAAGGACAAAGGGTAAGGATTCCCAGTTAAGAGATGTCTTCAGATGACTGATAGATGCTTTGGGCAGAAAGCGCATCTTTGAATCATCATTGCCGTGTTGTTAAAATGGTATATAAATTTAAGAAAGCTGCGCTACACAGGAGGCTGAACACATTTTCTTGACTTTTTCTATACCTTCTAAAATCACCTTTGGAAGATGGTACAGAACAATACATTCCCAGGATTGTTAGCTTTGTATTTTCCACCACAGGAAGCTCAATAAAGCCTGCAGGACGACTCTCTCCTCTAACGCGTTCACTCTTACTTCAAGCTCGTTCATGTTTATGTAATCAGCACTGAGATCTTTTCATTTCTCACTGGTCATACTAATTTATCAGTAATAATAAAATTACAACATATCACCCCCCCCATAGGTCTGAGGCAGAAACATGTTGCAAGAAGGAGTGGAACTACACATCTCCCTATGACATGTAGCGCCGGCATCAGCAGCTCACTAGATTCTTAGCTTAGAACTGAGAAGATCATGCCGTCACGTGTTCAGGGTTTCCAGGTGGATGAGCACTGCACACAATCTGCTGTGCTCCAGAGACAAAACCAGAGCCAATGTGAAGGCATCAGTGTGCAGGAAGACACAATAACGAAGTCCCAACAGTGGCACGGAGTTGTCAAGTGGCAGTGAGCTTCCTGACAAGGAGGAGAGTCAAGTGGAGTCTGGTACCATTTGCCAGGAAAAGGAAAAAAAGAAAGAAAGAAAGAAAGAAAGAAAGAAAGAAAGAAAGAAAGAAAGAAAGAAATGAACTGGAAAGAGGTTCATATCAAGCGAGGTGGACCTTAACATCCCTTCCAGATTTATGGGTTTTGTTTGTTTGTTTGTTTTGTTTTTTCTGAGACTGGTGGAAACACTTGCAATGGCTTCTTTCCATTTCCTAGGCTGCTCCCTGCCCCACTCCCTCCTTTTTCCTGTCTCCTGATTACTAGGTTCATAGAGCAGAGGCATCAAATATGCCAGGGCCTCCTCCAAGGAGTGTCACAGGACAACAAAGAAACAGAAGAATCTGAGCCACACAGGCTGGAAAGGCCTGGTCTCCTGCTCCTGCCCCACCCCCCTACCTCCAACTGC
Organism: Dicrostonyx torquatus; assembly: GCA_028555095.1. Taxonomy (NCBI): domain Eukaryota; kingdom Metazoa; phylum Chordata; class Mammalia; order Rodentia; family Cricetidae; genus Dicrostonyx; species Dicrostonyx torquatus. Next base: position 8,071,033 of record JAQHUG010000074.1, read on the forward strand.
CCTGCTCCTCCGCCCATTCTTACTCTACTCCTTGTCCTCCTCCCTTCTAATCTCTCCTTCCTCTTAGTTTGAGTTCCTTGTCCTTTCACTCCCACCAATCCTAGTCCTGTTTCCTGTTCTCTAAGAATGCCCACCCAGGGTCATTGATAGAAGTCTTCAAAAATCCCCACATCTGAAGAGATGAAAGAGCATTTGTTGAGTACAATCTTTGTCTCATTGTGCTACTTACAAAAGTAGTCCTGTTGAAAGTGCGATCAGACTTTAAAACATTCCAAACATTTGGTTACATATATACATAATTTACCATACTACCCCAAGTTCCAAATCTCGACCAGTGAAAGGCACGCTGTTTTATCCGACTCACTAAAGAGTTTCTTTGGGGAAATTTGGCATTCATCGGGTTTATGTACCACTACCCTGTGCAATGACCAGGTCATGATTATTAACTATGTGTGCACCGTATCAATATACAAATAGGCTTGAGTAGCAAGAGGCATGTGGAATGCATCATACCTCGAGGGCATTTCAAAACTCAGGATGTCTCGCACAAAGGTGAGCATGTACTTATTCATTTCCTTGGGAAGTTCCCCAATAGACAGCAGAATGTTCTTCACGTCCATGTAGGATGGGTTGTTCTTTAAGATGACAGCAGCGGCAGCCGTGCGCACGGTCTTTTCATGGACCTTTCGATTCTGGTGGTATATCCTGTTCAAGGTCTTCTTCACCTATTAGAAGATGCTTAGTCTCAGCACACCCATGGAGTTTTAAGGTTGATATTGGCAGGACAGTGAGGTGGGTCATCAGGTAAAGGTGTCTGTGGCCAAGCCTGACAACATGAGTTCAAACTTCTGGACCCAAATGATGGAGGGAGAACTGACTTTAAAAGGTAGCTTTCTGAACTCTCCATGTGTGCCTTAACACAGTAATTTAAAAATTGATATTGCAGTGAAAATAGTGTATGTATGTATATATATGTGTGTGTGTGTGTGTGTGTGTGTGTGTGTGTGTGTGTGTGTGTGTGCTATTACATGTGCTAGATTCCTTTGCAATTAGGCTGGCCCACGTGACTAGGCTAGCTTGGACCATGAACAGAACTGATGTGAATAGCTCTGAGGCAGAGGCAGCTAAGACCTGCCATACCTTCTGTCTCTTTCACGACTGCTGTGAACATACAGGCACATACCCTCTAACCCATGTTAGACACAGCATGAGGAGCAAACTGTGGGTCAACTGTGAGGGTCTTCAGTTCCTGTGTTATAGCGACAGTGCTTGGCATTACCTACTATAGACTCCCTAGGCGCCTGCTGTGGCGATGGGAATTTGGGGGGAGAAGGCAATAGGAACTGGTATTTTCTTACTGCACAGTACCTCAGATTCTGTTCCTCTCTTTCTCAATAGAAAATTTAATACACCCATTTCCAAAAGCAGTTTTATGTGCACACTAAAAGTAGAAACAGTTTCTAAACATCCCCAGGCCCAACTCATGCGCAATCCCCCAATTCGGCATTCTGCACCAATCGCTATGGGTTGAATGTGTCTCCCCAAAGTTTACATGTGGTTGTCAGTGTGGTGGTGGTACGGTGGCAGGACCCTAGACAGGTGGGGTCTAGTGGACCAGAATTAGGTCATAGAAGCATTTCCCCGGCAGGAATGAATACAGGTTTCACAGAGCTATTTTAGTTCCTTCAAGGATGGCTTTCTATAAGGGATTGCAACACCTCCCTTGAATCTTTATTCTACACGTACCAGGCCATTTTCTTTGGTTCTCCTTGCCTCTTGCCTTTTTCTATCTCCTATATCTTGCCCTTGCTCTCAGAATTGTAGGAGTTCAATAACTCACCCAAGAACAAACAACTGGGAGAGAACCACCCAGAATGACAGCTAGGTTGGTCTTTCTTAAAAGCTCACACCTCATGCTTCACAGTCAACTATCTTTCATACAAAAGTGGCAAGAGGACACTCAGCTGCAGAGAGCATCTTCATGGAAAAAACTCTTTGCACTGAAGCACTCCCAGCTCTAACAAAATCACAATGCTGGCAGCTTCTAGAACCTGACACGTGAGCAGGTGAGGCCACACAATCCAGCCAGCTAAAAACGTTAGCAATGATCTAAAATGTACAAAAGCAAAGATATTTCTAAGGAGGATTTAGCTACCTGGCCAACTACTAGAATTTGTTTCTTAAAATAAGAAAATGTGTTTCAGGATACAGCAAATATCCATTCAAAATGTGAGGCTGATTTTGAACAGCCTTAAATACAACTTAAGAGCTATTTCTAAGTGAAGGGGAATGACTGTTATGGAAAAAAAAAAACAAAACCAAAAGCAGAGAGATTTGAAAGGAGATGGCATTTGGTTTACCAGAAGTGTTTTGTTCTCCCTCCTTCGGCTAAGGTGTTTACCTCGTCTGTGATGAAGGAAACATCGTATCTCTGGAGCACAGTGATAGCCAGGTGGCTGACAGGACCTTCTCCAGCCTCCGCATACTTCAAAAGGAGAGGGATGCCTTCGGGAAGCAAGGCGTTCTTCAGAGCCAGCAGGTACATCATGGTGTCCTCCTTTTTCCCTGGCTTTTCGAGTCCTCCCAGGATGAGCTTCTTAGCTTCCACCACTGCCTACAACACCACACACCTCAGACAAATGCCCAACTACACGCTCAGACAAGAAAACATCAACTTTTAGGAACCTTGCTTTGGCTGCCGAGTACAGTTTGCTAAAGGTACTAAGTCTTCTCAAATGCATGCTTATATGTTCTAGAGAAGAAGATAATAATTAATAATGGACATTTAGTGTTTAACACACTCCAAACGCATAAAGTCAACACACTTCCAGATGAAGCTAAGTTTCTCTATGTAGGAAACTTCCTCTACACCTCAAATAAAAGACAACTGCTGATGTGGGAGTGTTCTCCTGTATTTTGTATTACTCTCATTGGTTGAATAAAGAAGCTGCCTGGCTTGTAAGATAGGTCAGCCCTTAGGTGGGCGGAGTAGACAGAACGGAAGTTCTGGGAAGAGAGAAGGAAGTGAGCCAGTCACCATGAGGCTCCTGTCACAGATGGATGCAGGTTAGACCTTTCTGGTAAGTCACCATTCGTGGTGACCTACAGACTTTTATAATGGGTTAGTTTAGATGTGAGAGCTAGCCAAGAAAAGGCTAATGATAATGGGCCACGCAGAGTTTAAATGAATATAATTCTCATGTGGTTATTTCGGGCATAAGCAAGCAACCAGCTGCTGAGCAGGCCAGTGGCTGGGGGCTGGGAGCCAGGCGCTGGGAACATAACCCACACCTCTCCTCTATTTACAACAACTGCGGTTCCATATCCCCAGATCCCTTTGTTCATGATTTAATACTACAGTATCCAAGGGGTTGGCTCCTGGATCTCCTGGTAATAACATGATTCATGGGTGTTGGGATCCTTAGACAAAATCAAACAATATTTGCATGTAACTTATACGCACCCTCCTGCTTACTTGAGTCATCTCTAGAATATTGTTGTTTTCAGTATAACGTGGCTGTTGGGTGAGTAGTTATGCTGTGTTGGATACATGGCCATTGCATATGTGTTTCCCCTCCCTGTTTTCAACCTACGGCTGGTTAAGTCTCATATGGAGAATCCCCATAGGCAGGAGGCTCACAGTATTGAGATTTTTGTAGGTGATAAACTGACAAGGGATTCTTTGGGGGGGTGGTATGATATTCTGTGCATCTTTATATTAAAGGATTGCTATTATGCCTAGTACAAAGTCAATGCTCAGTAAATAATGTTGACTGGGTACTTTTATGTATGGATGTTGTGGTATAGGAGGTTCGTCTGTTCATGTGTTGCTTTCATTGGTTAATGAATAAAAAAAACTGCTTTGGGCCTGATAGGGCAGAACTTAGGTAGTAGGCAGAGAAGACAGAACTGAATGCTGGGAGGAAGGAAAGCAGACTGAGAGAAGGCATGGATCCTTCGCCTCAGATGGACACCGGTTAGAATCTCTTGTAAGCCACAGTCACGTGGCGATACACAGATTAATAGAAATGGGTTAAATTAAAATGTAAGAATTAGCCAATAAGAACCTAGAGCTAATGGACCAAGCAGTATTTTAATTAATACAATTTCCATGTGGTTATTTTGGGTGTAAGCTAGCTGGGTGGCCGAGACAAACAAGTGGCCCTCCTCCTCCTCTCCTTAAAACAATTTTGTCTTTAGCCACAATGTTCAACATAGAAATTGATTTTTAAAAATCAGCTATTTAATAACTATTGAAGTTGGAAATATAGAGATCTTTTGTTTTTTTTAATACCTTAGATGCAATACTAACTTTGATTTCTGTCAAATCTGATAGTCATGCTCAGCATCCTTGTTGTTAGCGGTCCTTTCTTTGATGCCTATCCTGCATTCTATCTTCAGCTGCTTCCTGTGGAACCATTTGGTCTCAAGAATGATCCTCCATATGGCTTTCGATAGCAAGCATTTAGAAGAAAAAAGCAGTGCTGTCTTTCTTTAACAGAAGAAAATAGGGACTGATGCTAGCTCATAATAAGAATAGGGAGGAAGGGGCTGTATATATTCAGCATTTTAACCTTGTGAAATAGGAAACAGGCTTTTAATGGATATTTGATGTGGGATTCCCTTCTGTATGCTGTGAATATGTTTTATTACCATTTGTTAATAAAGAAGCTGCTTTGGCCTATGACAGAGCAGAATAGAGTTAGGCAGGAAAACTAAACTGAATGCTGGGAGAAAGAAGGTTAAGTAAGAGATGCCATTTAGCCGCCAAAGGAGAAAAATGCAGTAACCTTACTGGTAGGCCACAGCCTCATGGTGATACATAGATTAATAGAGGTGGGTTAAGATATAATAGCTAGCTAAGAATATACGTAAGCCATTGGTCAAACAGCGTTGTAATTAATATAATTTCTGTGTGATTATTTGGGTCCAGGAAACAAGCACAAAGTTTCCATCTACAGATATTACTAATTTTTTAAATTTTTGAGACATGTTTTCTCTGTAGTTATTGATACCTGTCCTGTAACTAGCTCTTGTAGACCAGGCTGGCCTCACAGAGACCTGCCTGCCTCTGACTCCCAAGTGCTGGGATTAAAGGTGTGTACCACCACTGCCCGGTCAGATATTACTATATTTTAATCCATTTGGTTTTCCATGTTTAGTTATGTTTATGAAGTGAACTCTTTTTCTCTTTCTTAATGGAACAGATGAGAGATTTGATAGCCTACTCAGGCAAGCAAAGACACTTTAGCAAATATGACTAAAATACAAAGTTCTAGGTGATGCGTAGCAAGTAAATTCATATCACCAAAGCTCACATATGAAGACTGTACTGATCACAGAAAAATTCCAACCAAGGAAGAAGCTGTAGAGTCCCACAGCTTCTAAGGACAAGAACTATACTATACACATCACTCAAAAGAGACAAAGAAGATCATTCGGTTATGGTAAAGGGTTGAGCCATCAAGAGAACAGTATGAAGTATAGACATACACACATGCAACAATAGAGCATTTGAGATACGAAAGGGGACACACTGCAACGCAAGAAACACACAGGCCTTTACAGGTCACCCAGACAAAGTCCACAAGGAAAAACCTGACTTTCTTCTAAATGCTTGCTATTGAAACCCGAGCTCCACTTGGGCCAAGCATATGTATCTGACCCATATGCTTGATAATCCATTGGATATCCTCTGAGATATGCAAACCAACAAACGCAACCAACCATATCAGCAGAGTGAAGGCCAAAACAATACGGCCATCTCAACAGATGCAGAAGAGACACGAGACAAAATGGTACCTTCGGTTCTGACAACGCTCTACAAGTTAGGTGTAGAAGGAATGTCCCACATGCTAAGAGCCATAGGTCATAGGTGGTGAATTCATAGCTAGCACACTGCACAGTGGAAAGCTGAAGGTTTCTCAGGAATAAGACAGGAATGCTCGGTGGGCACTACTATTCATCAGTGTGCTTAGTCCGAGCCACAGTAACTAGCTGAGAAATAGAAATAGCAGTCATTTAAGTAGGGAAATAAGTATGTTGCATGGCCAGATGACTTTAAACACAGGGAAGCCTACAGAATCCACCATGTCACTGCTGGAACTGATAAATGGATTTGGTAAAGACGCAATGTCAATCAACAAAATCAATAGTGTTTCCAATATCAGCAATGTAATGTCTGAGAAGGAAGTTAAGAAAGCAGTCCTTTTGTAACAGCATCAAAAAATACTGAGGAGTATTTATAACCCAAGGAAGGGAGACACTGTGTACCGAACACTAGAAAATGGTGATTGAAACAACTGAAGCTATCACTGATAGATCAAAGGATATCCCATATTGGAAGAATTGATATCATTAAATGTGTATGTGATCCAAAGGCACCTGCAGATTCAATGCAATCCATATAAACATATCAATGACATTCTTCATGGAACTAAAAGATGGGATTCTAAGATCTGTACAGAATAAAAAAAGACACTGAATGGCCAAAGTAAATGAACAAAAAGAATGAAGCTAGAGACATCACCTTACTGTATTTTAAAATACAATAGTAAGGCACAGTCATAAAAATGGCACAGTGTTGGTATGAATTTATAGAAACAACAGCCTGTGGTATCAGTCTGGAATAAATAAGTCTACACAGCAATGGTTAAATGATTTTTTTCCACAAAAATGCCAAAAATATGCAATAGGGGAAAATAGTGTCTTCAATAACGGCTTTGAGAAAAATGTACATTCACATACAGAAGAATGAAAGTGGATCCTTAACTAATTCCCATACAAGAATTAGCTCCAAGTCAAAGGATTTAAACTTGAGGTCTGAAACTGCAAAATATCTAGACTAGAGCATAGGGGGAAGGCAGAGTATGGCTACACACTGCAATCCCAGCGCCAGGGAGTCCGAGGTGGGGATTACGAGTTTGATGTCTGCTTGAGCAAATTCAAGTGAGACCCTGTTTCAAAAGTAGGCGAGGCTGCAGATGAAATTCAGTAATGGAGTCCTCACCTAGCAGGTGCAAGGCTATGAGTTTAAGCTCCACCACACACACACACACTTTGTCTAAGACAAATTAAAAACAAAAACAAAAATGCCCGAGGACTGTTAACAAACATGTATTAGGAAGACTGATGATTCGCCTCCTAGAGAGCACGTATTATAGAGCACAATCTCTACACTAGGAATCATTTAAGCAACTGGTGTTGGGAAATAAAGATTCATCACTGTGTGGAGCCTACATTCCAGTGAGAGACAGAAATAAACACGAAAGCTAATGAGCAGCTCAACTGTAAAGTACGGGAGATGGGAATGATTGCTAGGCAAAAGAGAAAAGGGAAGCTGGGGGCTGGGGAGTGGCCGCGCTGGCAGCGCGGCATCGCGTTGGGCAGTCTGGACAGTGGCACTTACTTTGAGCTTGCAGCCTTCGTTCTGGCACAGCTTCCTGACAAGGGCTCCCATGATGATCATAACTGTTTCTCGGATGTCGTTGCTCGCAAACGAGCCTTTGAACTTACTCTGTGGACAAGCAGGGATCGAATAGGTCATCAGAACACTCCAGCATTCCAAAGGGACACTTTCAGTTAATAAAGTAACAAACATCTAAGGAAATGATTCTGTGTTTCTAGACAACAAACCCAGAACTTTTTTTTTTTTGAGATGCTTAGAAACGTGCTGTCTAGTTTTGCATTAAAGATTATTATTTCCAGTCTGTGAACCCCTCAGGGTTCAGGGGTTTGATTATTCAGGTTAGTCTAGTCTTTATATGAACCAGGGACATCAAGGTGTAAGTAGAAACAGATGAGTTTTGAAGTGAAAGCAATTTAACTGCGTATGGAAGCATCACATAGACTCTCGGCTCCAGTGTTCTCTCCTTTGCCACATGTAAGATAGGTGGCCATAGTCTTTAGACTGTCATAAAGCATAGGTTGTGATGGTCAGTAGGCCTGCAAAGACCCTAAGTGAGAAGGCTTGCTGTGCTGCTGGTGACTGATGCACAGAAAAGAGGCCAGCGAACTCAGAGTGTGAGTTCTAGGGGGACTCGCTCTCCGGCCTGGTCTCCGACTGGATCCACTCTAATGCCTCCTTACACCTCGAAAGCTTTGCGTTCACCATTTTTTATTTTAGCAGCCCAAGGTCACTATCTTTCCAGTATCCCTGACTCACAAGGAGGGCTCGAAGGAGTTCTTCGTCGGGGTGGGAGGCAAATCCACAGGCATAGAGGAACCTCTCCTGGAGGACAATGCTGCTGTCGCTTTTGAAATCCAAGAAGTCAAGGATGGCTTCCAATGAGTCTGGAGTCTGAGCGGAGGTGACAGCATCCACCAGCTGAGGCCTGTAAAGCAGGCGTCTCTTCAGGTATCAGTGCTTACAATGCGATTACTACAAATCTGTCTGCCACTCATGAACTTGAACTTCCTAAAGAAGTACATTTTTTTCCCTTTGAACAAAAAATATGAATAATACGTTCTCAAAAGACCTCTTAATTCTACTTAAACTTTTCTAATTCTCTCTCTTTTTTCTCAGAACATACAAACTACTACACTATACTTGCCTAAGCAAAAAACAATTTGAAGATTTGTAGGTTAATATTATGTGAATAAAATCACAAATTAGGCTCAAAATGTTTTCTATGTGAGTACCACATAGAATCTGAAGTGCCAGATTGAATACTTTCCTCTAATTAGATTTGTAAATATACATATTTCTCAAACCCCTCGTTTAACCAAAGCACCATTACTGATAGAAAATGGATAACTATTTTAAATTCATATGTAAGAGAGAAGTGTTTTCCCTTTAGAAATAAAGACACCATCGTATAGCTCTACCAATGTGTTATTGTGTTCCACGGAAAGATTCTAGTTAAAAAGTAGCCATGAAAAATATCTTTGGTTACTTGAGTCTGGGCATGATAAAATTTTTAACTGGTTTTCCATGCTAATGAACATAGGAATGGATATGAATATGGATAATGAATATAAATACTACATACTAAGCTCATAGTGGCTCAGTCCTGTAATTCTAGCACTAAGGAGGCTGAGGCAGAAGGATCAACCCAGGCTAAGGCTATCCTGGACTACAGAGCAAAACTTTGTCTCAAAGCAAAGTTGATGAATAGCTTGAGAACACAATTCCACAGAAGTGAGGCAACTTCCTACCAGATCGTGATTGTAAACCCGAGCCAGTACTAATTTGGACTCGTGGACATAAAGCAACAGTCATGAGAAACAGTGTGAAAACTGGTGTACTTCTGGCCAAGTGAGCATTATGTTACTGACCTGTGGCACAGCAGCCAGAGAGTGCAGACCAGCAGAAGCTCGGGTTTGGAGGTAGGACAGACTATTGAAAGGGGTCCTTCTTACATAACAAAAAACAACAGGATTGGAGACGTGGCTCAGGGGATTAGGGTACTGCTGCTTTCGCAGAAGAACGAGGTTTAATTCCCAGCACCCATATGGCAGCTCACAACCACCCGTGACCCCAGTTCCAGACCTTCTGACCTCTAGGGACAACTGGCACGCATGGTGTACATGCATACATACATACATGTAGCAGTGTTCAAACACATGAAGTAAATGAAGTTTTTTAAAAAATAAAAAGACAGTAAGAGTGTAAAACCATTTTCCCGACAGATAACCCTGAGCAACGGTGTGGGCTTACAGTACTTCTTTCTTCTCTGCCTTCAGAAGCTGCAGGATCTCCTCTCTCCTTGCAGTCCTGAGGTGCTGAATGAAGGCCAGGAAGCTGCTGACAGCCTCGGCTTTGGACAAGCTGTCAGGCTCCAGGTGTTTTCTGATGGACTGCCAGTGCTCTGCCAGCTGCAAAACATAGGCATGGGGCACCCCCTTCATTCTGAGCCCCAGTTTACAAAGGTAGCGCTCTCCACAGAGACACAGTGGCCACCTGGATCATGTCGTAAGTTGTAGGAGGCCAGAAGCAAACACAGCGTCCAGCTTCCCCATAGTACTGTCTTGTCAGTGCTGAACTTGCAGGACCTTGGACAACAGCCAAGTGATGGTTGGATGTGTTGGTCCCTCAGTGACTGTAGTGATAACTACATCTGAGGCCAGACTTTGAGCACATTACTGAAAGTGTGCAGACTTTTAATTGACAGTAGGGCGTCTGGTATTTGGAAAAGTGAGATCAGCTGCAGAGCTGTACCCCTTTTCTAACTTGCTTGAACCTGAATGAAAATTAAATTTTCAAATACTTAGAGCTCCCTATTTGTCTTATAGTGAAATTCAGAGTCATGCTGTTGTTGGGATCTGAATTGTTCAGAGATCGTATCCATGCAGTATTGAGGAAAAGGTCATTTTCTCACACACTACAGCTATCAGACAATGGTTTTGAAAATAGTAATAGTTCTAATCAGTGGCATCTCTCGGTTTTGAAACAAGCCAACAATTTAACTTCCTCACGTCTGTACTTTTCTACCTCATTGCATAGAGTGCTAGATTCTATCCAAGACTGTTAACTGTGTGGTAAATCACCATACTATCTGTATTAAAATGACTGATTCCTTTATAGAATTAGCTGATATTTTTGCTGCAGAAAAAGAGAAAGGAAGGATGAAAGAAGGAAGGAGGAATGGAACGAAGGAAGGAAAGAAGGAGATAGAAAAGAAAGGAAGGAAGTTAGGAAGGATGGGAAGGAGGGAACAAGAGAGAGAAGAAAGGAAGGGAGGGATATAGAAAAGCAAGGAAGGAGGGAAGACAGGGAGGGAAAGGGGAAAAGAGGGAAGGAGGAGGGGAGCGATTCCAATCCAGCGTCAGTCCCGAGTTTGCTCATACTTACAGAAGGGCAGCCCTTGCAGGTCTTAGGGAGGACCTGCCCCACTATGGGGATGGCTTTGTACTTGGAGTCAAGCGCTTTAATTACACCTGCAACTTGCTTCCCAGGTACCAGCCTCGGACCTGCTTCAGTCGTCTTCAGTTCCAAATTCTGCCTGTGCAGCACCAGATGGAAACCCAGAGGGTAAGATTTTATGTGGGGGTGGGGGATACAAAAACTGCAGTTCTTTCAGAAAACATGAAACCAACTAATCTACTCCATTTACACTCGCGCTGCATAATCTCCAGCGACACGTTAAACCCCAGGAAATTACAATATTTTTCTGGCATAACTGTTTTTTTCAAAGACTTGGGAGTTTAAGTCTAGACTTTCAAAATATCTGAAAATCTGCCTCGATGCTGGACAAGACACAGGATGTCAGCGCTTTTGAGCTTGGACCTGCTTTCTGAAAACCATGTTCAAGGCCATCACATGCCTTCTACTAACCAAACCAGCAAAGTGTATTCCAAAAAATGGTCTCAATAGTGATTCTTTTCTGATGTACTCTTCTAGAATTTAATCCTTCTGTCATCAAAAGACAGGGAAACTAGTATTTCACTACTTTAGATTGTGTGAGAAATGAAGAAGTTGAACTCATTTATTTCAAGGAATTTACAGCTGAAATAAAGAAGCCCCGTGGCCACACACACACACACACACACACACACACACACACACACACACACACCTATTTACAAATCAAATACAATTATGTATAAAAGGAAAAGTTAAATACAATAATATATGAAGGAAAATGAAACTTTTGGCATTGTCTTACTTTGATACTATTTTTCCTGCAATGGTCTGTAGGAAGTTCAAGGAAAAAGCCCTTGTCTCTTCTGCAGAGACAGCTGTGACAAAGCTGTCCTCTATCTTATAGGTGGTGACAGAGGTGGCTTTTGAACTGACACCCAGCACCTGCATAAGTAAACAAATCCGTGAATAAGTAGAAAGTAATTTTTCTTAATCTCTAGTTGAATCAAATGGCAGCTGTCTTCAACCTTCAAGAGTGCCTCTTTTACACCACTGCCCACCATCCATGCCACAACACACTGAAATCTCTCTTCATTTGACACGTGTGAAAACATAAACTAAAAGGGATAAATGTCTTCAAGTTGTATTGCTTTGTTCTTCTCTAGTACTTTAAATCTCTACAGAATGTCACTATTGAATGCCTCAAAGAGAGCAAGAGCTGCCGTACCTGATTCACTGTTGTAAATCCAGACCTCTCAATTTTGCATGTGTCCAGGGCTTTAATCTTGACTACTTTGTCTTGTTGAGCCTGGTAGGTCACTTTACAATCCCCGGAGATATCTACCTGGAACAGAAAGTTAAGAGAGTCATGCTTGGGACGCTGTGTGGAACATATACGTTCTCACAGAAAGAGATTTGATTCCTGGGCTCCTGACATGCCATGGCAGAACCCCACCTTACCCCAGGATGTCAAAACAAAAAGCAGAAGTCCTTGAAGGCTCCTACAGGATGCTGAGTCTCTCTTTTGTTGAGTCTTAAAATGTGCCCTCAGCTTGACCCCGGAATCATGAGCAATTCCTACTTTTCTCTGAGCTTAGGATTTGGACAAACTGCCTGACCATAACTGAAATCTCTGGTCACGTGGGTAATTATCAGAGGAATGGGAGGTGTTTTTAAAGGCTGTATCAAGATGGGGTTAACTACATTCACTGCCATTCATAATAAAAATTTGAGTGTAGGCAAAGACATCCCACTCTAGACCCTGTTTAACCCTTCCAAGCTTTCCTTGGCCCCTGCTGGTGCTACACCTGCTGCTGCTGCTGGAGCAGGCTAGCCACATTCCCTTGGCCCGCCACTGACAGACTGGAGGAACTAAGGGCAGGAAAACTGGTGTACAGTGTGACTCAAATCTGATAGCTGGAGATCTACTTAACTCCCTAGCTCATTTCTATTTCCTCGCTGAATGAGGAGGCTTGGGGTAAAGTAGTGATTCTGCCCACTGACACTGCATTCCAAATAGCCAAGATAATAAAAATGCGGTGGTGGCCCTCACGTTTAATCCCACCATTCCAGAGGCAGAGGCAGGTGGATCTCTGTGAGTTTGACGCCAGTCTGGACTAGTTCCAGGACAGCCAGGGCAGGGCTGTTACACAGAGAAGCCCTGTCTTAAAAGAGAGAGAGAGAGAGAGAGAGAGAGAGAGAGAGAGAGAGAGAGAGAGAGAGAGAAAGAGAGAGAGAGAGAAGAGATGCTCAGCTTTTTGCTTTATAATTTCAGCATCCTTGGGATAAACCCATGAATGTATTTTTAATATGCTCCCCACAAGGCAGCAGGACAAAGACACCTAACAACCATTGGCTCCCCAAAGTTTTCTGCATATGCAACAATTATCCAAAGTCCCTTTAATATAATTGATTTTAATTCCTTAACTTTGTATTTAATCAATAAATTTTATATGTAAATGAGATGTGACTGCCCAACCTAAGTCAATTTTTCTAAAATAGTACAGCGGTTCTAATTTTCTATGGACTTTCAAGTAATTTGGATACATCTATTGACAAAATGCTGACTGATTTATTTATTGGCCTATTTATTTATTTTGCAGTACTAGGGCTTGAACTGGGCCTCATGCATGCTCAACAAGCTCTCTACTGCTGATCCATAGCCCCAGCCCTTTTTACATTTTATTATTGCTTGGGAGGCATGTGTGTGTTATGCATGTGTGTGTATGTGATAACTGCATGTGTGTGTTCCATGTGTATGTGTGTACACATTCATATGCATGCATGCAGACTACAGAAGACCAAAGGTGTTTTCCACTATCTCTTTTTGCCTTATTCCCTTGAGAGGTTCTCTCAATGAACCTGAAGCCCACCGTCTGGGTCATCAGAGCTGGCCTGTGAACTCTCAGAATTCGCCTGTCTCTGCCTGTTGCACTGGGTACTAGCCTAGAAGTGACCATATGCAGCTTTTATAAGGGTGGTGGCAATCTGGTGGGTTTCCTGAAGTTACCCAGGCTGTCTTAAAGTTACTATGTGGCCTGAGCAGACCTTTGTTAAACATCTGGCCTTAGCTCCCAGGTTGCTGGGATTATAGGCGAGCACCCCTTACCCTTCACCAAAGTCCAGAATTCTTAGAATTGTCGCTAAGTACCTCATTGGTGGTTCCAGAGCTTAACTGCATCTGGAATAAGCTGGCCAAGCCTCTCTTGAGATTTTCTATGCCCACAGGCTCATTCTCATAGGAGTAGAACTCTTTGACCTAAAGCAAAAAGAAATAACAATGAAGCAATGACACATTCTTTATCAGATCTGGTTAAATATGGGGCCGGAGGGGCCGGGTTCTCACCGCTACCGACTGTGTGAGATATTGTTAGCACAAAGCTGTGATTTCTCTCTTGTGAAAAGAAGTAGGTTTTATTTCTGAGAAGCTAGGTCATCAAGAAATGGGACATAGGAGCTGAAAATGAACGTTCTGAACATGGCAGTCATTACAGAGAGTCAGGATTTCTGCGAAAACCAGGGCTATGCAAGAAAGAGAAACTGGGAGCTTTCTCTCATTCATATTACATGCTTTTCTCTTATAATTCTGCTTGAAACGCAAAACTAAACAACTACTAAAAGGCTCTTAGAAGAGAGTGACAACGGCCACAAATGGCAGCTGAGCTCCTGGACGGCCTGATGTTGTAGGCTATGACAGGGCCCAGGTTTGCCCATGAGTAGTACCCAGATGGCTGAAGGGCTCCAGAGCATGGGCCACTCAGCATAGAAAACTGGGCAGAGGTTGGAGGACTGGCGGGGTTGTCTCTACTGCACAGCTTGCCTGTGGCTACTGTTTAGGGCTCTCACCAGGAGGTAGAGAAAGGTGGAAATGAGAAGAGTGGTTGGGCAGGAGTAGGAAGGAAGTGACTTGCCTCTGTTTTATCATTGACACTCATCGGCACCATATCTTTTATCATTTTAATGATATCATTTAATGAGTCAATCCATCGTTAAGAAACAGCACAGAAAAGCAAGGAGGTTTTAGAAGGCAGCCTGCTGTTTCCAACGTTGGACTGACTTCAAACACTTCAGCAGTTTAGAAGCAGAGGACAGATGCGCCTTCCCTGTAAAACATCACTATGGCCTACAGAGGCGGTGGCAGAGAATCTCAAATGAAATACAAAGTTCAGTAATGTGCTGGATTTCGTTAATGCCAATCCATGTAATTCAGCCTACTTAAAAATTCCCTGTGTCTTAGGAGACAATATCGTGCCTGAATTAACCTCCCAAGTGCCTCAACTCTCTGTCTTTACTTCCTAGACACATCCTGCTAGGGACAGGTTTTCTGGCTACTGTATCTGTGATCGGTGTTAGCCCGTCCACTGTGTTGTCCTTCAGGGTTGGAATAGTGCTGTCTGTATGGGTTAAAAGGGAACTGTGACAGTGACCTCACTGTCTGAAAATCCAGGGATCATATTCTCAAACAAACCACAGGCAATTTCTCAGATCCAAGCTGGCTTTCCAATGCTCTATACTGTAAACTGGATTTCCTTTCTTTAGCAATAATGGTACGGAATCTGAACAGCATAAATTCAGAGACAAACAATGTTTTGACTTTTTCTGTTGGTATTTGTTTTCCCACAGCTGGAAAAGTGGACAAGCCTTTTTGTTTTCCTTTGTATGTCTGCTGTTTCAGAAGCTGAACCATTTACTTTTAGAGTAGATCAATCTGACCCAAAGTAAAGATGACATCCTTATCCAGAGTCCTCAAATGTCAAATTACTTAACCAAGACCATATTAATAAGCTGGACCATTGAAGTTTGACCCATGTGGCTGTCACAGCAGTAATCTTAAATTCACTGTTTTACAAGAGGAACTGAGTGTGCGTTATGGTGTTCAGGCCATAAAGCTGATAACTTCATTTAGTTCTGAAATGAATTCTAAATACCCAAGTGCTCAGGCTCCGATCTGAATCCGCAGTCACCAGAGTCCAGAGAACAGCAAGCGAGTGTTCCACCCAAGGAGCTCAAACTGAGAGCAAGGCTAGGCAGACTGCTGGGAACGCCCAGAGTCATGTGATCAAATCTAGGGCCAGCTTCCTTAGAGGGAAGAAGATGTCTGCCCTTGTAATTCAAGGACTCAGTGCAGAAGGCAAATTTACATCCTTTCCTAAACAGCAAAAATAAGTAGAACAGATCTGGGCAAACAGGGACTCACCATTTTATCTTTGATATCTAACTAAGACGGAGCATGGGACAGAAGCAAGGGAAGACACAGGCGATTTTGACAGGTGCCACTCTCGGCTCCTTTGCAGGGTCAGTGTGAGCAAGAGCTACAAAACCAGGTTTAGATAGCAGATCCACACCAGGACACAATGCAAAATAAGAGGCAAATATAATCCTAGCAGTATGGACAACCAAAACCAAACAGGCACCTTTCACTTGTCAGTGTTAATGAACCAACAGGTAACTGCCACGTTCCCAACTTAGTTTGTTGCCTGACAAAATCAGAACATGCCGGAACACTTACACATGATCAACCAGTGACCGTGGGAGAAAGAAAATAGGCAACGAATTATGTATCTAAGTATTTTCTTAGGTTCTTTCAAAACGTAACTATGAGAGTTTTAAATCGGGAGAGGAGAAAGAGGGGCTCTAAAAACAAAAAGGTTTCCCGGAGATCCCAGGATTTTGTGTAGAACTTAATGCTGGCCTAGGGCAGAAATGTCCTCCATGAAAGCTGTCCAGCAGCAGTTTCCCTGCCTTCGCAGTTTCTTTCCTTGTAATCTGAGATGACAATGACCTTCTAACATCGATGTGGCCGGAAATTCCCTTTGACTTCTTAGCCTACAGGGTCGAGCCTCTTCCAAGTACTTTATTGTACAATTGCGAGAGAGATAATGCTGCACTTTAACCTGTGGCTACGGCGAATCACCACAAACCACAGCTCCCCCTGGGCTGGCACAACGGTGTCCCTGAAACAGTGATGTGGCAGCTCCATCCAGCCTTTGGACAGTGGGGCCACTGAGTCCTTGTGTGTGTGTCCTTTGCACTCAGCTTCTGGCAAAGGCGCTGTAAAATGATAGGCTGTGGGGAAGATCATAAATGCAATTAATATTTAATGGGCTCAAGAAGCTTGCCACTTTGGAGGTCCAGAGAAGAAAAGAACTGAGTTTTGTGTTAATAAAGTTAAGCCATATGCAAACCAAGTAAGTGAATACATGCAGTGAAAAATAAAATAGAGAATCCCCCAAGCCAGCCCAGGAGGACAATGAGAGGACAGTGGGATACAGAAGTTAGGGCAGAGACTGTACTTCAAATGTCAACTTCGTGACCGGTCGGCCACTTTTGTGCCCTTTGGAAGTTTTCTTAACTTCTCAGAACTCTAGTTCCTCCTAGGGCTGTGACTAGCAGAGGGGGACAACGTCCGTGGTGTCTTCAGGCAGAGCTCGGGATGCCGTAAGCACTGCGTTCCCCTTACTTAGCACGAACTAACCGAATCATAAACCAGGACTGGCCCACTTAGGCTCACACCAACTTACTCTACCAACACTCAGGAATTTTCACTATACTAGTCAAGTTGCTGATGCACTAGGAGAAAGACGTGATTGCTGCTCCCGAGAAACTCGCAGCTGCCATGGACAGGAGACAGAATGCACGGTGACGCACTTGAATAGAAGGGATCTCAAGGGGTGGTGGGCTTGGGGGACGCTAGGAAAGGCTTTATAGCTACTCCAGTCAGCACAAGGTGGAGATCCTTTGGGAAAGGAGAAGAGAGACATAGAGCCAAGAGTGGAGGGGCTGGAGTACAAGCAGGGTGGGGCATTTTCTCCGCTGAAAAGTGTAACTTAGCAATGAATATGGGTGGCTAAAGGAGAAGTGGGGGGCCAGGAGTGGGTTCCAAAGCATCAAGAAGGCTGAGAAGTCAAACGGTTGTGACCAGCTGGCCTAGAGGGGTGTGAATGTCACCAAAGAAAGAAGGACATGGGGACCAAGCTTGAATGGAGGTAAAGACTCTGACAGGTGGAGAAAGGCTGGGGTTTGGATTTTATGTGACGAGAGCACACGCCAGCCTCTGGTCTCCCTTTCAGTACTTCACAACCAAATGCACATCCTGGTTTGCAATCCAGGTTTCTGACGTCTTCACGTTAAAGCACTTCTCAGCGTTATTCTGAGGCCGAAAGCTGAGCTCTGGAGGCACGCAAAACGACAACTGTAACTCTCCCATCTCCCTGTTGTGTTTCTGCCTCGTGACTGAACTTGAGTGCACAGCTTCCTATGTGAATAAACAGCCACGGCTTTCCTAACAGAATGTGGCGTGCCTGATGATCTGCTGCTCACAACTGCTTCTCGGAGCATAAGATAGGTTAGATTTCAATCAGATGTAAAACTTCTGAGCGTTCACACAATTTCCTTACTGGGCTTCTAGAAGGATATTACAATATTCATTCATCATCTTGCCATACTCAATGCTGCTCCAAGTATATTTATAAAGAAGGTATCATATTTTGAAAGCTGCTGTGTCTTTAATGTGACCCAGCAAGATGTCAGTTGTGTGCTCTGTCTAGACAGACATCTTCTCGAATTAACTTTATTTACCTAAGCTCTGACTTTTCATTCTAATCTGCCGACTTTGCTGAACGCATCTAACACGCTGTGATGATTGTGTCGGTTATGCTGGCTCTGGAATCCTTCCTAATCTAATAGATCATGAGAGGTGCGCTTTAAAAGAAGTGTTCCTCACCCCTAACTCAATACTTCATTCTGTTACAAAGACTTTAATGGGGGGGTAGGGAGCGAGAAGCGGGGTAGGAAATAAAATTCAGAGCATGATTTGATTTAGTTTGAGGACATTCGGTCAGCAGCCTTTGCCCCTCCGTTCTTGAAATGATGCTATGAGAACAAAGGTAGCAACGATTCCCTTAGAGCTTTACCTGCGGAAAGGGAGCCGACAGGGAGGAGGGGAGAACCCCCCCGCCCCCCTCAGCCCTTACCTTTCCCCGGACTAGATGAAGCAGAATAGGTCTCTGCAGAGCCTCCAGGTTGTCCTTTCCTATGATCTTGGCTGTGTTTTTGCCTTTGAAGATGCTCTTCTCTCCTCTCTGTTGGTTCACATTTTCAACATTGACAGCTGTTATCTATGGCCAAGAAAGAAAAGTTATTAGGAAAAAATTCCCACATCTGCCTCTTAAAAATAAAGTGGTGAAGGAGACCTCTTGAGGTCGCCATTGTTTCAAATGTTGATCCCTAGGACTTGTCACTCACATCACATGACAAGTGCCTTATCCAAGCTATGAAGCTTCACCTTGACACTCACTTTAAAAAGGAGAAGGTATTTAGCGTTAGCTATTTCAGCGAGCCGACAGTCACAATGCTCAACCCTGTGCTCTTGAGTTCTGTGCAACTTAAGTTTGGCTCTTTCGTGTCGTTGCCACTTTTCTCACTGGTATTGAGCAACTGCTGTCTACCTCGTTGCCTCCCCCGTCTGTAACGTGTCTGAAAGCATTCCTGCCCATTCTGCTGCCTTGTTTATGAAATGAAAGGGGAGCCGCCAAGTTACAGAACAAGGATACAGGCAATGTTTTCTGCCGGGAAGCTTTGTTGTCCTAGTGATAACGACTCAGAGAAATGGACGGTGATGTCTTGGTCCAATTTTGAAAATACAACACCCAAAGAAATAGCAACGAATTATCAGATGGATGGCAATAAATCTTACTATAAAAAGCTATTTATTCCAAGTTACTTGGTCCATCTAGTGCACCTATCTAACAGTAACTAACTTTAAAAGGAATCCATAGGATTATAACGTATCAACATTAGAAAAAGTCTTACAAATCTAAACCATCATGGCTGACCAAACACTGTCATTCTGTGGAGTACTTGGTTCAGTCCATAAAAGGATCTGTCCCTCATTAGTAACCCTACTCTTCTACCTGTTAAATGAGGCCTCCCTTAGTGCATCTCCTTGGCTCCTTGCATGACATGCATAGCAAATCCCTTCCTCCCGGGACATTTGGAATGGATTCCAATACAATGTCTCTGTTCATATTAAGATGCTACATAGGACTGGAGGTCAGACTTCAGTTACTCAGTAGCCGGGAGCAGCCTGCTTCAAGAGTTTGGAGAAAACTCACTAATGATCAGCAACAACTTCAAAACTGTGGGTGCCTCACTTGTTTTTGGGAAAGATAGCAAACCAAGTCTAACCAACAGCACAAGAGAAGTGCTGCCGGATGACGTGTATCTGACAGCTAATCTTAGCGTGCCCACCGTGACTTGGATCAGCTGGTCATCGTCACCATCAGGATTCCTCCACAGTAACACAACGTCTGCGTCAGATGAGATCCGGTAGCCCACGCTGTCTTGCTGTTTCCCTTTGCCCCCGTCAAGAAACACTTCAGTGGAGTACGTGAGCTTGTATAGCCGTTCATTATTTA
Source organism: Dicrostonyx torquatus (assembly GCA_028555095.1). Lineage (NCBI taxonomy): Eukaryota > Metazoa > Chordata > Mammalia > Rodentia > Cricetidae > Dicrostonyx > Dicrostonyx torquatus. Next base: position 8,091,250 of record JAQHUG010000074.1, read on the forward strand.
ACGAGAGACCAGTTGTGTGACCTGCATTAAAGAGGGGCGCGGGTCAAGTTTCGATTGTCAGGCACCTGTCAGGCCTGAGAACATACCGTCTTGCCACCATTCCGCTCTTCCAGTTCACTGAGGCTCGGTGGAGCTTAACAAGCACCTGCTGAATCAGAGATGCTGTGCTTCTCCGTCTCCTGAAGCCATCGGCTTAAAACCTACACGGAGCATGCAAACAAGCTTCCATTTCAGAAAACCACTGTTTATATCACTTAAGTCATCTTCACATGGCCCTGGTTGAACCTAAGACGGTTTATAAAGCAACGGTCATGTTGCTTTGACTCACCTGACTGTAAGTTCAAGCAGAGGTCTTGACAAGAATTGCTTTACAAACTCATTAAAATCATTTAAAATTTGATGTGTATGAGTGTTTTGCCTGCATCTTTGTACACCAAATGCATGCAGTACCCAAGGAAGCCAGAAGAGGGCACTGGGTTTCCTGGCACTGGAGCTACATAGCTCATAGTTGTAAACTACCATGCGGATGCTGGGAACCAATCCCAGGTCCTCTGGAAGAGTATCAAGTGCTTTTGACCAAAGTACAGATCCATCATTCCAACCCCATAGTTATTAAGATTTTAATTTCAACAGCTGAGTGTCAAAAAATGTTAGTCATCAGAGAGACAGTTCTTCTCTGGCATACTTGCTGCACTTAGAGAATGGTTTCTTTGTAGTTCTCTCTATAGCTGAATTAGCAAACTTGTCCAAAGAACGTCTCAAGGTGGTGGTGGTGGCAGCTCATACCTATAAGCCCAGCACTTTGAAGGCTGAGACAGGAAGATGCCTATGAGTTTGAGGGTAGCCTGGGCTATATACTTCCAGGCAAGCATGAACTACATAATAGTTCCATGCCAACCTAGGCTACAACGTGAAGCCATGTCTCAAAAACCCAAAAGTAAAAATATGAATAAAAATGAAATAAATCTGTACCCAGGTGTATTATTGTGTAACAACATACATTTTTTTTTCAAGACAGGGTTTCTCTGTGTATCTTTGGTTGTCCTGGAACTCACTCTGTAGACCAGGTTGGCCGCGAACTCACAGAGATCCTCCTGCCTCTACCTCCCAAGTGCTGGGATTAAAGGCATGAGCCAACACACACAGCTTGTGTAGTAATATTTGTAAGAAAACTGGAACACTTAAGAGCAACCTATAAAGAAGTTTAAGTTAACTGTGCCTGGAAATAAAAGATAACTAACTATATAAAATCAAAAGATGGCTTAAATTTGGACAGGGGGATTTAATATCAAATAGCATAGAAGTCAGTATTGGGAGCCAAAAAAAAAAAAAACCCACAAAGGAGAAGTTTACAGTTTCCAACTCAGGTTAATTCATCCCTGCAACACACACAGTGGAAGGATTATATTTTCCTCAAGCACAAAAAGTTTATGATCACAGAAGCTGGCTTTGCATATGTTCTGTGGATGTACTCACAGATGCAGCCAAGAAGGATTCAGTACATATGTTCTTCCTTAGAGCCACTGGGGCTGCTTTGCCAGTGAACTCTAAGAGAAAGTTATAACTTACTTTCCCTTTAAGACATATGTATATAGCCAGGTATAGGGGTGTACGCCTTTAATCCCAGCACTTGGGAAACAGAGGCAGGCAGATCTCTGTGAGTTCGAAGCCAGCCTGGCTTCTGCCCATTCACTCATTGCAACAACTGCACAGACTCCAGGAAAAAGAGACCAACCCTCATTGCCTCAAGATTATATATGCTGACAGTCATAAAAATCGAATCAGCTCAGCCTTGGTCCGCTGTTGTTTGTTTTGAGACAGGGTCTCACTATGTAGCCCAGGCTGGCCTGGAACCCTTCTTTCTCTTGCTTTTTGCTCCAGGTGCTTTGTTTACAATTTTGCACTGCACCTGGCTCTGAGATGGGCATTACTATTCCTCATTGGATGAGAAAACTAAAGGGTGGTGAGATTACACCAATGACCAGGGTTACTCAGGGGATTAATAATGGCGACATGATGGGAACCGTAGTTATTTGGTCCTAAAGATCATGCTCTTACTTTTACCACAAACCCCTAAAATTCTAGATCGATTTCTCTTTCATTCCTAGGGAAGGCGCCAGGAATTCATTATTTCCTCCAACAACGATGCTCTGAGAAACTCTTAGGACACAGGCAGTTCTCTTGAGTCACCTGCCAAGCCTACAAACAAGGAGATAAATTTTCTACCCTTATGGAGCTGATATTTATGTGACGAGGAGCTAGAATATAAAATATAAATAAGTGTATGAGAAAACACCATAGGATGACAGCCATGCTATTGGAGACTTGTCTAATAGGAAATGGAATGGGTGGACCTTGGTGAGGCAAGGTCAGCTTTAGGCTGGTCACATGCACATCTGTATGGAGAGCTATACTCTGCTCCTCCCACTCCATTCTCACAGAGAGAGCATGTGCAAAGGCCCTGAAGAGGGTTTGTGCAGACATAAGAGCAGCAAGAAATGGAACCGACTAAGTAATCAACATGGGGGAAGATGATGAGGTTAAACAGGTGCCTCTGGGCGTCAGGGAGACTGGGACAAGGCCATAGCCTTGGGATTTGAGACTGGAAGCTGAAAGAGGTTTGTGACCCAATTCTATGTTCCATGGTCTGACAAAGGTTCAAAGGGAGGACAATGGCTTCAGTAGGAACACAGAAGAGTCAGGTGACAGATGAGTGAGAGCTGACATCACCAAAACAAAGTGCAAACACAGGTCAGCCAAGTCTGAGGCATGACATATAGAAGGAAGGCAGAGTTAAAAGGACCTGGAAGGAGACAGTCTGTAACTGTCTCGGCCTCTGGACCGTGTGTGTGTGTGTGTGTGTGTGTGTGTGTGTGTGTGTGTGTGTGTGTGTGTGTGGGGTGTGTGTGTGTGTGTGTGTGAGAGAGAGAGAGAGAGAGAGAGAGAGAGAGAGAGAGAGAGAGAGAGAGATCTACAAAATTCCATATAGGAAACAAAAGCACTGCATGCTGTCTTACCAAACCCCCACAGCAACTGTGAAAGATAAGCAGGGACAGGGGAGCTGACAAAGGCTGACTCTGAGTCCAACTCACACCCACAGTGTAGGCTCTGTGAAATCTTTAGGATTTATGAAATCTGAGTTTGTGGACTACATGAAGGAGCCTTCTGATGAAAATCCTTATGGAAGAATGTGTAGGAGGGAGTAGTTCTTAAAGTCCAAAGTTTTCAAAACTCTATTTCAAAGTCTTCTAGCTTTTTCTTTAGCGGTAACATGGAGCACGTGGCACATCAGCTCCTGACTGCTGGGACAATGAAGCCCAGAGCAGAAAGGGCCCTGTCCTCCCTTGGCTTTTCCTACCTCTTTCAACAGGCCTTAAGTGCCTGTCCTTTACCAAATGCTCAGAGTTTAAGACGGTCCAGATGGCTGGATTATGCTCCAGTGTTACTTGCCAGCCTTCCTCTGGTCTTTCTCTGTGTGTTGTCCAGGGGTGTGGCAACACTGGGCATCCAATCTAGGAGCCACTTGGCTTCTGTGGTGCAGGAGGGTCTTTCTTTACTTCTGTTGCTTTCATTGGTTAATAAAGAAGCTGCCTTGGCCTGTAGGATAGGTCAGCCCTTAGGTGGGTGGAGTAGACAGAACGGAAGGTGGTGAGAAAGAAGGCACTACCAGAGACGCCATGATTCTCCAGCCTGAGATGGACACTGGTTAGACTCATGCCGGTAAGCCACAGTCAAGTGGCGATACATATTATCAGAAATGGGTTACTTTTAGATGTGAGAATTAGCCAAGAAAAGGCTAGTGATAATGGGCCAGGCAGAGTTTAAATGAATACATTTCTTGTGGTTATTTCGGGCATAAACTAGCCACCCCGGCCGGGAGCCAGGCGCAGGGAACAAAAGGGCCCACGTTCCTCTCAGGTGCCGGGAACACAGCCCCACAACTCCTCACCCCCTCGTGCAACACTTCTGTCTTAGGCTGCTGCTCTTTAAGAGTAGACACAGTGGCATTTTTGTCCGGAAAGCTGAGGCAGAGTAACGGCACTGGCTCAAGCCAGGAGGCAAAGCCTAGGTGAGTTTGAGTGAGGCTCCGGGTGATGTGTTCTGGAAGTAAGGGAAGAGGTAACAGAGTTTAGGAATCTGAGAGGAAAGTGTAAGGCAGAGGAGAGATGGGATGAGATTGATGCAGATGGACTACAAACAAGGTGGAGCCAGGGACTGAGCGAAGACCAGAAATGAAGAAGCCAGCATGAAGTAGAGGTGACAAAATGAACAGGAAGGGAAAGCCCTACATTAAAAAACAAAAAACAAAACAGAACGAAAACCCAACCAAAAACAAACCACCAAGTCAGCATTGAGAACAGATCCATTGTTAGCAGCTAGCTCTATAACAGCCAGGGAAAACTTGGGCCTTTGAAGTTCACACTCAACAAACAGACTGCCCTGCATACTACCCTGCATCCTAAGGTTAGCAGGAGAAGAGCCGTCTCATGTCATTTGCTGGCTATATGTCAATCATTGTGAGGGCAAAGAATCCATCATCAAATCGTTGTCTTCTACCACCAAAGGCTACTCCATGTAGATGGAGAGAGCTGAGTCTTGTAGCATGCGTGTGATAGCTAGTCTAAGAAAGTCTCTGAAATGAAGAAATTCATGTAAAGAAGCATAAGCCCTGGGCCCCTCACTTGCCCAGGGTCCTCATAAGACTTTGGAAGGGGGCCCTAGCAACCTGTACATGTTCCTTATCTTTTCTCAGTAACCTTTGTAAGCATAAGGTATTTTTGCACTGTCTTATCAAGGACAGCCTCACAGTTGCACAAGCTTTGGGCTCTGAAAACCTGGATTTGTTATTGAGCTTGTACACAGCAAGCTGTCATGTTCTAAGCCACATTTTCCCCATGCGCAGGTGGCATGCCTTTGTGTTGCTGGTGTGTGTGTGAGTGTGTGCCCGTGTGTGCTTGCTGTTTTTCATTTACAGAATGGGAATTAAAAGAGAAGCCACAGTAACTACTATATCTTCATTTTTTTCAACATAATTATGATATCGGGTTCTACAGTATACTGTCTACATATCAGACAAACAATAAAATACAGCCTTCTAACAATTCCAAGTCAAATAGATTTACAAGTTTTTGTTTTTACTGAAGGAAGGGTTATCTCTTAAGCACTATGATTTTTGAAAAACAGTGCTGAAAATATTCCCTCTACGTTAAGAATCTATTTGCTCAGGTGGGATAATTGAATTGTAGCCCTCTGTATCTTGCTGTCATAATAGCTATTCCTTTTCCATATAGAAATTTCATACACACACAAATCTTGAGACATACGTCATGGTCAAAAGTCACATTTATCCCAAACAAATTTTAAAAGTTTGTATGATTACTTTATGTCACTCACTTAGAGTACTTAGCACTAGAAGTTACCCCCACTGTAAGAGATTGCCTCTAGATCAATTGGTTTTAATGTTACATCTTTTTTAGAAACTATAAAAAGTGACATATTTATACAAGGCAACAATGTGAAGGCCAAAGAGTTTATAAGCTGGTGGATTCATAGATTTCATAACAACAAATTTTCACATTCCTTGTGAAAATGTTTTCATTTTTTTCTGACATTATCAATTTATATGTTTTTAAAGTGATTTTCATCTTAAAGCAGAAACTGTTAACTAGTAACACTATTTTTAAATATGTCTTATTTCTTAAACCCATATACACAGCTTTATTTTCTTTAATTTACTGACTTGGTTTATTCTATTCCTTTTGAATGCCAACAGAGTTCCGTACATGGCTTCCCATTTCATTCATAATTCTTTGGCAATCAAACTACCTCCCCCTCCCCTTCAGTTGGGTCTGATCCTTCTTGCTGTCCCATCGCTAAGCAACTAGAAGGAAATTTCAGGACTGGGTTTTTAAAATCCTATTTTACAATTCAAATGAAGGCCCTGCATTCTGCGTGTCTGCCAGCAGCAGGTAAAACAATAGCTCAAATCTTTTTCCAGGAATGACAAACTGAAGCTAGAGACACACTGGTCTGGGGGATGGCAGGCTGAAACGAAAAGGGACCTCCACTCTTGTAAAATAGAGCCAGAAATTTTTTTTTTCCATTTCAACTTTGTCACTTACCCCCAGACATTCCACCCCTATATATTTTCAAAAACTGTGTAGTTAGGAACTCATTCGACACAATACACACACAGACACACACGCACAACTGAGATTCAAGTTTAGGAAAAGGCAGCAAGCTCTTACCTTTCACAGAGGCAGAGTATGAAGAGAAGAAGCAGAGGAAAAGCACAGCTAGGAGGATCATGCTGCCTGGCTACCCTCTGCCGCATCCACTTCCCAGGAGTCTCTGAGAAGTGGACTCCTCTGGTGACAGCCAGCAAGGAAGTGACCCTCCTCAGAATCTGCGACAACAGTGTTATCTATAGGGGAAAGGTCAGACTCCAAACTCCAAAATCAGGACCTAAGTTCACGAAAGGGCTCACTATTAATGATTAAACCTAGGTGGGCTATAGTTGCTAGTCTTTCACTTTTAAGAAACGTGTTTCATTCAAGAAGGAAAACCAAGAAAGTTTACATCGTGAGAGCCAAACTAAAGCAGTCCACAGGCCTACAAATGCGTAAACGCAGAAGCACCCAGGAGCCATGCCAAAACAAAACAAACAAACAAAAACAAAACAACAACAAAACTGATTGTGGTACTTTCCTGCTCAAATACAAAATCACCACCAAAGCTAGAACATTGACTGACTGTTAGAATACTTCCCTAATCGATAATGAAAACATGATGTGGTTCAATTAGCCCTAGCCCCAACGAACCGGATTGAATAGGGTTTCTCTGTGTAGCCCTGGAACTCACAGGGTAGACCAGGCTGGCCTCAAACTCACAGAGATTCACCTGCCTCTGCTTTCTCCATGCTGGGATTGAAGTCATGTGCCACCACCACCAGACTTATTTTGGAGTTTTATACTAGTCGTAAACTATTATAGAAATTACTTAGTTTTATAATTTAAACTGTCATTGTACCATTGACAAAGATAATATGGTGTTAGACCGCCATCCCTGCGATGCGGCTGACTGTTCTTCCTATGTCAAACTGCAGAGGTTGGAGCAGACCAGGAAGGCCACCATTAATGTGGTAATAGGCCAGCCGAGGCCACCAGAGCAGACCTCTGCTTGTACCAACAAGGAACAGCTGTTTGGGTTGCCAGACCAGAGTCTTGGCTTTTCTGAGCTGCATTTCTAAGAGGAGATTTGGAGGATGAGTCCCAGTTCTCACCACTTTTGCAACAGAATCTTAGTTAGGCAACCTCGTTAAAGTGAATGCCCTTGTATGGCTAAAGCCACACTAGCTGACCCAGCCAACACTAGTCACTGGAAACTTCCGCCAGAGTCCTGATAGAAATGTAAGTGAACTGGCATGGTGTGTGGGTGTGGAGGGGAGGTAGGAGAGAGAAACTCTGGTGGCAAGCGCTATTGGAATGTCTATGAAGACACTCATGGCCTTGTTTTACGTTTAAAATGGGTTCTCCTCTAACCTGGAGCTTAAGTCTTTTAGACAACTTAGGTTAAAAAAAAAGAGCAAGCAATAAGACTGCAAAAGGAAATGTAAAATTGAAAAATCTCCAAACTGAAGCATTTCCTTTAAAGTGTGTTTTCATATGCAAAACTGAAAGGTGAAAATTATTTTAATCTCCTCTGGAGAGTTGAACATCATTTGTTATTACCACTTTTTCTGGGGCCAGACAGACAAGGGCATTCTGTCTGTCGGTCTGTCTGTCGGTCTGTCTGTCTGTCTCTCTCTCTCTTACACACACACACACACACACACACACACACACCCCGAAGCGTTACCGGGAAGACTCTGTGGATAGCAGGTGCCCATGCACAATGTAAGGCAGAAGTCCTTGCACTTCCTTTCTGCTTAGCCGATGCTGTTGCTACGATGCAGCCCTGGCTGACCTGGAACTCCAGGGGTAAAACAGGATGGCTCTTTACTCATAGTGATCCTCCTGTCTCTACCTCCCAAGTGCTGGGATTAAACACTCGTGCCACAAGGTCTTTCTAGCTTTGCTTTAATTTTAGTAGCTCCCCAAATGTGCCCATAGTATTAGATGGGTAGACATAGAAAGTCAGTCCTTTTAATTGATTGTGCTCACATCCATGTTTCTGTCAAGCAGGGCCTATTTTGAGTCTTACTCCAGTGTGTGAAAACCGCCTTGTATTTTTACCTCCGAGTCACAGCTGCATACATTTACAGCTGTCGCTAGGCTATGTGGTGTGTGATACGTGTCTCTTTGGGTAAAGTTCTAGTCGATGTCAGGCGTTTGGATCAGAGTCCAGCCAATAAAAGCATATCACTATTACCTAATCAGGGGACAGCTGTTTCATTTGAGCATCTGACTTCCACTAGAACACACGACACTCAGGAATCGTTTCAACACAAGACATACAAATAGGTCGCTTCTGTTGGTCCTAACACCATCCTTTTATAGTTGGCTCATATGGTTCTCTTTTCACAAAGGCATTGGAGAAGGCATCTCAAGACCGCTTTGCTGAGATGAACTGAGAACAGCACAAAGCCCCAGCCTTTGTCGCTCTAGCACGCGTGAGCGATGTCTCCTGAACTCACCAGCGGTTCGCATGGCACACGACGGAGGAAAGAATGACAGCATGGCATAAAATACCAAAAGCTGGCCTACATTCCACAGTTTACATTTGGTCGCCACGGCAACCATTTCCTCTTGGCTCACGTTCAATGATTAAAGCTACCTTGAGGAACATAGGAAAATTAACCTTAAAATGTGAGATATAGTATCTTTGAATTTTTGAACTTGGAATGAAATTGATAATGTTATTAATTAATTAATTAAAGGGGATGTCCTTGCATAAGAATATACGATTTAATATGGAAGTTTATACAACACATGTTTCTGTGAAGGGTACTCCACGCTAAATTTCAAGGAGTCACCTGTCTACACTAGTCAGCATGGAAGCAGATAATATGCTTGGTTTTTGGTTTTGTTTTTTATTTGTTTGTTTGTTTTTGTTTTTTGGGTTTTTTTGTTTGTTTTAGGTTTTTTAAGACTGAGTTTCTTTGTGTAACAGTCCTGGCTGACCTGGAACTTGCTCTTGTAGACCAGGATAGCCTCAAACTCCCCTAGAACCACCTGTCTCTGCCTCCTAAGGGCTGGGATTAAAGGTGAGCCTCCCCCCCCACTCAGATAATACATTTTGAAACAACATTGTTGCTACAAACCCCTTTGGTGGTGCCCAGCCTTGACACACTACTATGTTGCCTTGACAAAGGAGGGAGATTTGAAATTAAAGATGGCTTACTGATTTCGAAGTACAGCTGTGTTCTGTTGAGTATCATAGGTTGTTAGGAGTTAACTTATTTCCCTAGATTAGAAGATAAATGAACTTCAGCCCACTAAAGGTTAAAGGAAATGAGTTATCCCATTAGATATAGATGTGGCAAGTCAGGATGTACGATAGCCCTGGGAAGAAAAGTCTATCTGTGTCATCAGAACACTTTGATCTGCTCTTGGGAAGAGTGTGGCACTGTGCGGGGGAAGGGAAGGAGGGCAGGAGGAAAAGGAAAGTTCAGGACACTCTGAATCACTCTGAAAAGCTCATCCTGTTTGAAAGTGTGATGGCATTTTTAATGTAGTAAGGGACTTAGCATTTTGGTGGAATCCTGAGGCACATACTCTGTTAAGAACATTCTTAGAGTTTGGTGACAAGGCATGTTTGAATATATATATACTATTTTAACAGATATTGTTAAAGATTTTCTTCATTAAAATAAAGAAATATTAGGGCTGGAGAGATGGCTCAGAGGTTAAGAGCATTGCCTGCTCTTCCAAAGGTCCTGAGTTCAATTCCCAGCAACCACATGGTGGCTCCCAACCATCTGTAATGAGGTCTGGTACCCTCTTCTGGCCTGCAGGCATACACACAAATACAGAATATTGTATACATAATAAATAAATAAATATTTAAAAAATAAAAATAAAAAAATATTAAATTACTAACTTTAATGAAAGTAAAATTGAGGTTTAAGTATGAGAGATTTGGAATCTAAGATAAAACAGTCATTTTTTTAAAAACAGAATTAAGCAAACATACATAAACACATATACACATATTTGTCAATAATCTGAAAAACCTTGTGCATTGTGCTAACCTAAAAGGATCCTAATACTATGTCTGGTCACTCAGAACTGGGTTGACAGACTGAAGAGATCTAGTAAAAGTGATTTCAACAGACGTGTATAAAGAAAATAAAAATGTAATTTTGATAAAATGATAAAGAATGAATAACAAAATAATTTTATTGCACTTTTTAAAATGGAAATTTCAAACCTAAAATAAAATATTGAGTAGAAGCATCAATTTCTTTTAAAGGTGTACATAATATAAATCAATTACATTTACAGACCAATTATTTATAGGAATAAACAAATGAATTAATTTACAGCAGAAACAAAGCCAATAGTTCTAAAGCAACTGTTAAAATAAAAAAAGTTATAAGATATTTAAGACTGGTCAAGAGATGAGGGATAGAGTGCAGAAGGTGGTATTTGGGGATAGTGCTTGAAAAGTTTCCCAGAACATCTGGAGAGCACTGTGCTAACTCTGTAGCTGCAAAACAAGTTACTGGCTTAGAACAACAGGATTTATCCTCCAGCCCTGGAAGTCAGAACCTCTACAAGAGTATCATTCGGCTGAAATCGAGATGTGGGAGCCTGGTGCACCGCTTTCTAAATACTTTAGGGGAGAATTCACTTCCTTGTGGCTTCCAGCTTTTGGGAGCTGCCTGTGTTCTTTGTCTCAGGGACCACTTTCTACACCTTCAAAATCAGCACGAGTGGACGGAATCCTTCAGCCTCAGATCACCCGCCGGCCTCTTCTGTCTGCCTTCTCCACTGTGTAAGCATAGTTGATTCTATCAGCCTATGTGGATAACCCAGCCCAGTCTTTTTCCATGGGGTCATCCAATTAGTGATCTAATTAATCTACATTGTTAACATGGATGTTCACTGTGGATTAAGACGAGCACTTTGGGGGATGGAGGGAGCTGTTTTGCTTCCTATCATAGATACAGACATCAAACAGATTTAAGAGGCTCTACAGACTTCAAGTAGAAACACACACAGAAACACACACACACACACACACACACACACACACACACACACTGGCCCAGGAACATCATAATCAAAGTACAGACTAACAAATTGGAAAGGTGACATGTGAAGAGTCAAATAGGAAGATAGATCACCTTAAAAGGTATGAAAAACAGCTACATAAGTATTAACACCACCAGTGAAACCCCCCCCACCCTTTGAGGGTAATGGCCCTTTCACAGGGGTCGCATATCAGATATTCTGCACATCAGATATTTACATTACCATTCATAACAGTCACAAAATTACATCAGGAAGCAGCAACAAAATAATTTCATGGTGGGGGGGGTCACAACAAGGAACTGTATTAAAGGGTCACACCATTAAGAAGGTTGAGAACCACTGTCTTAGAATGATGTCCTCAATGTGCAGGTAAATAATATTAATTTGTGATTTGTATCACAATTATCAGCATAGTATTCTCTACTATGTAAATAAGGGTTTTAATCCGAAAACAGAAGCAAACACATTTCCAGGAAAAAAAAAAAAGGAAAAAATACAACTAAAGATTCCTCGAAAAGTTATATTTAAAAATCTACTTTAGGTAAGGTGTGGCAGCACCCCACCTTTAATCCCACCTCCCTGGAGGCAGAGGCGGGGAATTCTCTGTGAGTTGGAGATGAGCTCTGTCTACAGAACAAGCACTAGGCCAGTCAGGCTATGTATAGTAAGACCCTGTCTCAAAAGAAAACAAAATCTACTTTAGCAGAAAATAGTGACCCCAACCCAGAGTTGTAAACTGAGATGAAGAACAGGGAAGTGGCCTCTATTTGAGGAAACATGTTCTTTAAATGCTAATATTTTGTGGAATTGGAATGAACTTAAAATATACAAAAATAACATAAAATATGTTCACATCATTCTGTCGCATAGCAAAATTTTAGATGCTTATTCAATGACAAGAATCAGTTCAATAAATTAAGGTTCATTAATTCAATATGAAGCCATTTAAAATATTATGCAAGTATGTTTATTCATAGGTCTACTGTAGTTTGGAAGCAGATTACTAAATAGCTAATAAAGATATTTTATGATACTTTCTTGTTTAAATAGAGATAGATGTGAGCACAAAACCAATAATTATTACTATTATAAACATTCATATTTTGTTTTTATATCTTATATTTTCTTACATTCTGTATATTCTACTACTTTAAAAACCTGTTTAGATTCACAAAATATAACTACAATAATACAAAGATTTATCATATAGCCTGTATCTAATTACACCTAACGCTAATGCTTTATATCCATATGGTTGATTTAATATTAATAATCAAGTTGTTAACTAAAAACCATACTTATTCAGATGTTTGCTGTTTTAAATATTCATTTTATGTATATATGTCTGTGCCTAAGTATAATTACGTGTACCACATGTGCAGGAGCTCTCAGAAGTAACTAGAATCACAGAGAGTCATGAACTACCATGTCAGTGCTGGGAAACAAAACTGGGTCCTCTGCAAGAGTAGAAAGTGCTCTTAACTGCTGAGCCATCTCTCCAAAGCCCTAGACTACGTCTGCCTTTGCTTAATCCTTTCCCCTGTCCGAATGTCCTATCCAGGACCCATTACATTTGATTGCCATGTCCCCTTGGGCTCTCTTTGGCTGTGGCAATATTGAGGAATCCTGTTTGGTATTTTGTAAAAATTCGATTTGAAACTCTAGATTATTAACTGCAGTTATTCCAGTAGAGGGCCACAGAGCTCAAGGCTTTTTGTTATCACCATTTGTGATGATCAATATGTTCTATTTGTGGTATGGTTACTTTAAGTCCCTGACTGATCAGAGTTGTCAGAATTCTCCATGTACAGTTAGTTATTCTTATTTTTTATTCTCATTCTTTACTCTAGACTCTCTGGAAGAAAGTACTATGCTCACCCCCCCCCCCTTTAAAAAGGGAGCTGCATTCATCCCTAGCAATGGAGCAGTGACATGAATTAATAGGGTTTCTTTGGCACGTTTCTTGTCTTCTCTTGCCCAATTACTTACTTAATCCTTTGCATTAGAACTCAGATACTTTATACTTTGAGCCATAGCCCAATATTACTTTATTTAATCTTACTAAAATTGCTTATTTTTTTATTCAGAGTTTTTTCAGGGATTTAGGAAGACAGCTTAGTCTCTAATGCATGAAGACCTGAATTCACATCCCCAGAACCCATGTAAAAGGTCAGGCATGGCTGTGCTCAGCTGCAAACCAGTATGGGAAGGGAGAGGAAGGAGGCTCCTGCAGACCTGCTGGCCAACCAGTCTAGTCAATAGTTGCTCTCCAGATTCAGTGAGAGACTCTGCCTCAAAGAGTAAGGTGGTGAGCAATCGAGGAGCATACCTGGTATTGACCTCTGACTTCTACACACACACACACACACACACACAAAGTGTGCTCATGAACTCACAAACGCCCACATATACAAGCAAATACTCACACACACCTCCCCTCACCTAACCCCCACACCCCTCCCCGCCATTAGCAAGTCCTTTCGGGTTTTGCTGTTGTGTTCCCTTGGCCTACCCCCACATTGACGTGTTTAGGCTTGAGTTTTCAGTGTTCACAGCTACTGGCTCACCCTCTGTGTTTTCCTACAATTGCTAGAATCAGCTATTTCCCACTGCTTTCTGGTTTCTTTTATTCTCGAAAATCATAAAAACCTAAGTATGCATAGCAGGTCGCCATATTCTTAGGGTCTTAAATTTCTAGTACCTGAGAACAGCTCTGAATTTACTTAGATCCTGGGTTTTCATCAGCCTTTCAGATTCCTCCTTTAGGTGCTTTACAGATTTATTAGCTTTCTATCTAAGTCACAAGGTGGGAGTAGGCATTTTTTAATTTCAAGATCAGACTGTATGCTGCTGGCACACAGACCAACTAGATTTGGCGTGTTAACTTTTTGTCCTAAAATTCTGCTGTACTTGCTAATTAGAGACAATCATGCCATCTGAATTTGGCTTCTTTTCTTTCCCTGTTGATGTCACTGGCTAGACCTTTGGGCATGTCTTCTGCGCACAAGCACTTTTTAATACTTATTCTTTTCTCAACTGTTGCTTTCTTTAAAATTTTCCTTTCTCAAGTCAGTCTATTTCTTAATTTTTTTGTTTTGTTCATATTTTACCATTTAAAAATGTCTCCATGTTAGTGTGAAATATCGGTTATAGTCGTCTCCTGCCTCTATCTGCCTGTTAATTTTGTATTACTGAACCTTTAACTGGAATCCAACCATAATCCTGTGCGGTATTCTTAAAAACATTTACCGTGAGTGTGCCTAGGCCATGGAGCTTGGGTGGAGGTCAGAAGGCAACTTTCAGGAGTCAAGTTACCGTCCACCATGTGGGTCCTGGAGATTGAACTTAGGTCCTCGGGCTTAGCAGCAAGTATCATTCACTAAGCCACCTTGCTGGCTGGGCATTATCTGTACCTTTTAAGGAGAGGGTAAAACTGCTTTTCTACTCTCATGTCTACAAATACCTTTCTGTCACTCTGGTAAAATGGCACACAGGTATCTGTGTCCCGACCTTCATCCCTGCCCTTCCTTCACTTGCACCTGGACTTGCTTTTTTCTCTTCCTGTCATCTGGTCCTGTTCAATTTAGACCCAAGCAGTTCCTCCAAAGTGCTGGGCTTAGCCCCAGAGCGGTGCCCCCATACACAGGTTTTACAAATTCCACAGCGGCAACTTCAGAGCTTCCTGCTCAGTCTTCTACACTCACCTTGGACTTGAGAGTCTGCTAGACCACCTGCCACATTTCCTGTTGGTGTCACAGAGCATCCCTTACACTGCAGCAAATGCTCGGCAGTGGCCTCCTGTTGTCGGGACTCTCGGGTCTGAGACAGTTGACCACACTGGCTGCTCCACTTGTTTCTACAAAGACATTCAGGGGGTTCACAGATATTCCTCCCTAAGGCGTTTTCCTAGCATCTTCAATATTCATGAATTACAAGGTGCTTTAAGATATCTTTTAAATTTTTCTCTATTTTCTAAGTCAACCAAAATGCCAACTGAAGTAATATAGTTGAGAAGCTGTTTCTTCTTTTTAGATATCTTTCGAGTCATGCTTTAGATTTGATTCCATTTGGACTCTCTAGTCTAAAATTAAAGTAGTCACAAGTGTTACTCTGAACCCCACCTACCATTCCCAACTGGTGAAGAGTACTCAGACTTAAAGTCATAACTAGATTGACAAAAATGGAATTTTTAGTGACTGTCCAATGTGGCCAAGCATATGGAGAAACTCACAATTGCATCTATTAGCATGTTTTGTGTTCTAAATCTCTGCTCTATCTGTAGCTCTCTTCTGACTTTACAATCTGTGGTCCAACTTAAACTGGCTGCCAATTGTCTGAAATCGGTACACAGATATGGTTTATTTAGGCTGCTCAATATTTATTTGTGGTTAAATCACATAAACTCTATTTTCTCCATAAATGCAAGGCATACAACACAACGCTATGGGCTAGATATGAATAGTAAAGAGGTTGCTATGGTGAAGCAAATTAACATATCTATCACTTGAGTCAACCAACTTGTCTGCTTCTCTTGAGATGAGAGTGGCTAGAACCACGCCATTGGTGTGAGAACAACTCTGTGGCCTACAGTCCTCAGGTCTTTCGACGTGTTTATCTCAGACATGCTACTTTGACCCGCAGCTTCCTTCCCTCCCTGCATATCCCCTTCCTCAGAACTGCTGCTTTATTCCATTTCTGCATACTTGAACATGACTTTCCACACATAAGTGAGAACACAAAGTAGTTTATTTCACAGCACAGTGTCTTCTAAGCTCAGTCATAGTTAGGCAGAGGACAAGGCCTCATTTTTCAGGACTAACAGCTCGTTGTACATATTTAATAGTTTCTTTTTTCTTTTTTTTTTTTTTTTTTGGTTTTTCGAGACAGGGTTTCCCTGTGGCTTTGGAGCCTGTCCTGGAACTAGCTCTTGTAGACCAGGCTGATCTCGAACTCACAGATATCCGCTTGCCTCTGCCTCCCGAGTGCTGGGATTAAAGGCGTGCGCCACCACTGCCCGGCTTAATAGTTTCTTAATCCATCCGTATGCTGACACAGACGGATACTAGCTTCCCTATCTTGGTGATGGGGAATGCTACGAATGAACATAGTAGAGCAGATATCTACAAGGCAGTGATACCATTTTCTCAGATCTATGTATGTTGTTTTATTTTCAGCTTCTCTAGAAACCTTTGTACTATTTTCTATAATGGCCTCTCAATATTTTAAGAAGCAAAGCAATGTCAATACCTAGAAACCAGATTTCACACAAATTCAACTTCTGGCTTCTCTTCTTCCAAAACTTAAGGTCGGCTATCATTGGGGCCACACTGGACTTGGAGCTTGCACTCTGATTAAAAAGGAGGCACCCTCTCAGGCTTCCCTGCAGGTAACATCTCTCCTTGGTTACATTCCTGAATCCACAGATATAACAGACCTGTGACCCATAGCAACTTCTTTTATTGGCTCAAAGTACAAACATGTATGTTGGGTTTTAAGTCTGTCTCTATTTAGATGCCTGCAGATCCCCTAGATTCCACATATATTCAAATCCAAACTTGCTAATTTTTTTAAAGTACTATTTTCTTCTAGTGTTCTCTACATGACCCAGTTAATGGAATTGTATTTCTACCATCGTTCAAAGAAGAAACATCTTTAGAGCTATTCTTTCTCCTTCCTTCCTTGTTCTGCCTACTGTTTTTTCAGCCATTGGGTAAAACAATCACGTTTTGGTCTTTGCTTTCACTGGTCTCAGGGTTGCAAATTCTTTTTCTTTCTTTACATTTGGAAACCGCTTATTTTCCAAGATGGAGGAAAAATCACAAGATCTCTGAAACCATGTGCTCAAGAAGCATGCACTTGTTCCTTTATATCTATATGCATCTTAAGTATACACTCACTTTGGAGCCTTTAGGACAGAAACAACATTTAGTCATTGTACAAAATCCTACGACAAACTCCATGGCTGTTAAATAAACATGAGTCTTATAAATCATAGATTTACATTCTTCATATCACATGACCTTGCCCTACACTTTTATATGCTTCTTTCTGCAGTTTTTGCTGGGACTTTTTTTTTTTTTTTACACACTTCAGATTGATTCTGCAACTACAAAATCAAATAACTAAGTCAAATTTTGCTAACATCATTAAAATGAGGATTTTCCTCCTAACTTAAAGACTCTTTCAAATATCCAGGATGCTAGGCATTACCTCTAAAAATGTATCATTATTTATAAAACAGATCCCACAGGGGCAACTGAACAGCTGCTCGAAGATTTGGCACACTGAGATGCCAGCCTGAATCTAATGACCTACATGTGAAGGGCTCCGTATCCAATTACTAATCCTTCCTCAGCTACTCTCTGCCCTGATATGGAGGCAGCTGAACTACTAACAGATCACAAACGGATCCAGATTTCACACCATGCTCAGTTAACAGAAATCTTTCAGATTCGAAAGATCCACACCAGAATTCTGGCTCACATCCCAATGAAACCCAAGATTTTAAAGAAAAACTTCAGTTTTGCCACTAAAGTCAGAGGCATTTCAGTTTGATCTAAGAGCATGTAACCATGTTCAAAGGTCAAGGATCAAGAAGAACCTACATAATAGTTCTTTCAATATTGAAAGGGCAGTCTTCTATTCAAAAGTTTGAAAATTGTTTAATCTCCAAATTCTAAAATAGTCATGAAAAAGGCTTTTTTTTTTTTTTTTAAAGTCAATCAAAATAGCTGTTTTTTTTTTCTCGGTTGACTTGGTCTATATTTAGCAAAAAGATTATATAAGGTCAAATGTTACAAACGATGAAATATCACTGGTGTTTCACAAAATAGCATAGGAAAACCTCAAAGGATGGAGTGTAATGTGTATGTTTTTAGTAAGGATAAAAAAAAAAACTTAAAATTCCCAATTTGAATGCATTTTTACTAAGAACTTCACTTTCCATTTTTTCCAGTTGGGAAAACCTATGTGATACTGGCAGCTTCTTCTTACATAAATTAGAAATTATTTGGGCAACACATCATCTTCTCAACATTGAAAAACTAAAAGCACTTCGTCTGTTTCGCACTTTATTTTTTGTAAGTGGGGCTCTCCTCCTCTCGCGACCCGAGCTTACACATGAACAAAAGCGAGGGAGAACTAATTCAGCTCCTGCCAAGGGAAAAACACCTCGTGCTGGCTACAGGCTCATCAACAAAACCAAGGTCTTGACCCCGCCCCCTGCAAGCCCCTCCCCTTCCCCAACTTAAGTGTGTAATTGGCGCAGATCGATGACGTAAGCCGCAAGTGCGTAACCAGGCGTGCAACCACCGCCTCTGGGAGTTGAAGTTTCTGGAGGAGAACTGAGGCGTGGAGCGGCGGGCACTTCAGAAAGGCTGTCAGACCGCACCGTGGCGTTCCCCATCGGCCCCGCGGCTTGGTAAATATGGCGCTGCGGCTGTGGCGCGGCTGCTCTTTGGTATCCTTTCGGATGCCAAAGGAACGCGAACCACGCCGCACTCCGCTGCAATCACGGCTTCCGGGGGAGAGGGCAACAGCATGGGAAGTAGTTGCCTGGTCTTCGAGGAAGTGACGTCAGGTGGCGCGTCCCACGCCGCTCCCCGCGGCCTTCCTGATTGGTCGGCTGAGTTCGTCCGTCGCGTCCGCGCGCGTGTACGGCCAGCCGGGGGCGCGCACGCGGGCCTGTGTCTGCGCGCGCCCTGACCGGGCGGGCTCTGGGTGTCTGTTGTTCGTGGGGGTCCGCGCCGGAAGTGGGACAGGAAGGGAAATGTGGAGTCTGCGGGCCGCCAGTCGGCGCGCCGCGTTGTTGTTAAGAGAGCGGGCCTGGCGCCGTCCCTGCGGCTCCTCGTTGCTCTCCGCTGCGCCCGAATGGCCCGGCGGTCGGATGTAGGAGCCGAGGGCCGGTTGCTGCAGATGCGACCGAGCCTCGTGGTGAGCCGAGGATGAGCTAAAGATCCACGAGTCGCCTGATGTCACTGAAATACTTTGTGTTTGAAATGTGGCTATTTGTACGGAGGTGTAAAGAGACTAGTAGGGGATTATCACTCAAAAAAACAAAACTGTCTTTTAAGATTTCCTACTAAGCCAACGCTCTGGCAAAGGGATTTGACAACAGAACAAAGGGCTGTTTTTACTGCGGAACTGACCAACATGTTAAAAAACAAAACAAAACCAAAAAAACCTGTTTGCGGCAGATCGTTGTTTCTATTCTGCCGTATTGCAACTTGGCAATTCCCGAAAGCAAAACTTTAAAGCCACTAGGGTTTTATTTTAGCCGATGTAGTAACAGCTGAGGTTTTTGTCTTTGGCCATCGATGACGTATGCATTCCGCACACCAAATATCCTTAGTCATCATCTAGTTGTAAGTTTTAGAATCCCATCTTTTAACCTATATCCATGAATTAGCCATCCATTTTTTTTTTAAAGTGTGCTTCAGTAAAATTTCACACTTGGGTTCTATACTTTCTATACAATGTTCTCAAATACTTGACTAACCTGTCTTAGTGGATGAAAATGTACCCTGAGCATCACTGCGGGTCAGGGAGGATTCCAGGCTCGGCCATAGAGACTTACGTCATAACCCAAACTAAAAGTATGTTCAAAAGTGCCATGTTTTGCATAACAGATGATTGCAGCAGATTCGTACACACTGTGCTTATTGTGTGGTAGACTGTCGGAGCGGAAGCTATCTTGGTAAATTCTAGCCAAAATAAGAGAGCCGGCTAGTGTTTTCTCTGCGTCTCACTAATATGTGTTTCAGTGCGTCTGACTTATTTAAAGCTTAGGAAGCTCACCCAGCACAACGTTTCGAGAATCGCTAAAATCAATTAATATTAGTTAGGACTAGTTCATGTTTCTTTATTTTTGATAGGCTGTTCAAAACCGTCACCATTCCGTGATAGGTCAAATTAAATTTAACTGGAGACATTGTAGATGTGAAAGACAAAGGCGCCCCCTGGTGTAGGTGAGTTAGAAAACATGCCTTTTTTAAAAACTAGCTCAGCTATTCAGGTTTCTGAACAACATAGAGAACTACTGAAAAATATTGCCATGGATAAACAGAAATTAAACATTTGTTTCATAAAATGTTTTCCTGTGAATTTTAGTTTTGCTTTTTTTTTTTTCGAGACAGGGTTTCTGTGTAGCTTCGGAGTCTTTCCTAGTTTTGCTTTTAAGTTTGCGTGTTTAATGAGTCTTGCTTTTTCCTTGTCCCTGTGCATTGTTGAGTCTGATAGCTTCAGCACCCTCTGTCAACAATGTGCAGTCAGCATGGTCCCTCAGAAACCTCACCCCCAAGGTTTTAAGTTACTGGGAAGTGCTGGGTTTGAGTCATAATGCCATACTTTCTCTCTCTCCCTCTCTCCCTCTCTCCCTCTCTCCCTCTCTCTCTCCCTCTCTCCCTCTCTCCCTCTCTCCCTCTCTCCCTCTCTCTCTCTCTCTCTCTCTCTCTCCCTCTCTCTCCTTTAGCTAGGGTTCTTTCAGGAGCATGGTGTGTACAGGAACATGGGCATCTTTGTACTGGTTCTGTAACACCACTAGAGAAAATCTCTCTCCCTTTTCCCCTCAGCAGCTACTAACTGGAGATAGCTGTAGAGCTTCATGATGCTCTCCCCCTGCCAACTGTTAACTGGGTAGAGATCCTCAGAGAAGGCTGGGGCCTTCCTCCTGCTGCATGCAAGAGTACTGAAGGACCCAGCATTGTGCAGCTCTTGCAGATCACAACCACTGTGATTCAAGAGCGTCAGTGATGTCATTCCTGGTGGACATCGTTCCACAACCCCCCCTTCTCTCTCTCCCTCCCTTCTTCCTTCCCTCCCTCCCTTCTTCCTTCCCTCCCTCCCTTCCTATCTCCCTCTCCCCCTCTCTTTGGTTTTTTGAGACAGTTCCTCTTTGTAGCCTTGGCTATTCTAGAACTCGCTTTATAGACCAGGCTGGCCAAGAACTCACAGAGATCTGCCTGCCTCTGCTTCCTGTGTGCTGGGATTTTTAGGCGTGCGCCACCACTGTCATTTGTCGCTTTAATCAACCAAGTATTTTGAGTATATTCTGTATGCTAGATTTGTTTGTGATGCCTTGTTTCATAGGGATGATTTAATACCTTTTCAATTCTGAATAAATCGTCTCACAGCGCCTTGTTTTTAAAGCAAATCTAATTGCAGCAGTCAGCTCTCTTGAGGTTAAGTGTTGAGTTAGGTGATACACTATCAAACACAGGAACTGTTTGATAATACTCTCATTTCCATATCTACTCATTTATCCTGCCAGTGTGAAATAATCAGCTAAATCTCAACTAACGTCCCGCTGTACTTTCAAAGAATGTGAGGAGGGTGTCTCTGGCTTACACTTGCACATCACAGGTCCTTAATGAGGGAAGTCATGGCAGGATCTCCCCCAGGAACCAGAGTATGCCGCATGCCGCCTTACTCCATTGCTCATACTTAGTTAACTTTTTTTTAATGTGGCCCAGGACGAGGCTTAGGGATGGAGCTATCCACAGTGGGCTGGCCCCTTCCGCATCCATAAACTATAAGAATTCTCACAGGTCTGGCCACAGACAATTACCATCTGGGCAGTGTCTCTCCATTGATCCTTCCTCACATAACCCTGTCAGCTTTGCAGCTGAAGCTAACTAGGACAGTATGTGTGGGTTACAGCTCTCAGAACATAACCTGCCCTCCGGAAAGACCGCGTGCTGACCTCGGTAGGATATGTGAACACCACTTTTTCAGTCCTCTACCAGTACTGCCGGCAAATGGTATTTACTCATGTTTAAATGGTGGTCAATAAATGGAATTTCGTTATCTAAATTGGCATTTTTATTCCTGGCAGAGTTTGACATTTGTTGGCATCCACTGGCCGTTTGGTTATTTTGCTTTGTGTTTGTAAATTATCTGTTCGTGTAAAAAATGTTGCTTTCCCAGTTTTCAGAAACAACAAATATGTCATCTGAAATGCTGCCAGCAGCTCTCGAGACTCCGAACATGGAGAGAAAGCCAGGTGTGAGCAAAGAGGAGGGGCAGAAGCCAAGACTAGACGCGGGGACTGAGCCAATATCTAAACGACAGATGAAGAAGCTGATGAAGCAGAAGCAATGGGAAGAGCAGCGAGAAATGCGCAAGTGCGTACTTCAGAGAAGGCTGCATCTCATTCAGTAGCGAACACTGCACAGTGCACTGCGCAAGTGCGTACTTCAGAGCAGGCTGTGTTTTACAGTAGCCCAGTGTCGGCTCCTCTCTGTAGCTGTCTCCGATAAAACCGAAGCTATGAAAAACTAAGGTTACGCGCGCTATTAGCGAACACTGAGTTGCTGTTAAAACTGCACGTGCTTTGAATCGTGATTTCATTTTTTTTGCAATACTGATAATGTTAGGCTCAGCGTCTTTTCTCCCCTTAAATCGCCTGAACAGCAGGACACCTGTTGGAATAGCTGAGACAAGGGAGCCCACATCTTGTGTCCTAGATATGGGTTAAAACAACAACACAGGAAGGTCAAACATTGGCCCGACATGGATGTGACCAAAACAGATTTTCATGAAAACATCTAGGCTATAGCCATTTTCTAATGCCAAAATTTACAAGAGATTAGAAAAACGTTAGACTTTTATTTTTGTTCTTTCAGTAAATTTAGTGAAATTTTCTTTTACTATTCCCAATTATTGAACCAGATTATTGTTTTAGGGGATGAGTTATGAAAGTAAAAGTTTTTCATTTTTTTTTAACTCTTAAGTTTTTCTTAGGCATAGTATAGTACCAGTAATGAAACTGTTGAATAATATATTCAGTTATTCATTAGAGAAAGCTTTATATTGTCTTTACAAAGTCATTTCCTCCATGTGTAGTTATTGCATGCCGTAAATACAGCAGATAAAGCTGCTATCTGACCCTACCCACAGAAGAGGTGTTTCCTAGAACCATGGCTGTTTACAAACATAATCTTTTGTTCAGTTAGAAGTCTTGTGAATGTCTAAATACACAAATAACAAAATGTTTTGTTTATGAATTCTAGGGAAAAGCGAAAAGAAAAGCGCAAGAGAAAGAAATTAGAACGGCAGTGTCAGCTGGAATCCGGCTCGGATGGAAGTGACAGGAAACGCATTCGAAGAAACGTCGTTCACAGCAGCCTCCGCCTTATCATTGACTGCAGTTTCGATGACTTGATGGTGTTAAAGGTATCACAAGAGTGAACTAGGCTAAATCACTCTTATTCTCATATGTAATATTACAAATAGTATTTATGTATTAAACTGTATCTTAAGTTTTTCAAAATTTCTTACTCCTAAATTAAGAGCTTTGACATGTATATGCACATTTATGTATATGTTTATATGTGCGTAGGTACACATTTACCCATAATTAGATAGTAAAACCTTATAACTATATATTAGTTATAAACATCTATGGAATTACTGTGATGGCACATGTCTATAATCACTTGGGAAACTGAGGCAGGAGGATCTCAGAGAGTTTTAGGCCAGCCTAGGGTAAATAGCACATTTGAAACAAGCCTGAACTACTTAGTGAGATCCTGTTCCAAAATTTGTTTTAAAAAAGTCTGTAGCATAACCGGAGATATGGCTCAGTTTTGTTGACAAAGGTTTTTGTCCCCCCAGTCCTGCAGCCATTCAGTCCCATAGAAACACACAGAGGCCTACGTTAATTATAAATTGGTTTGCCTATTAGCACAGGCTTTCTTATTAACTAATTCTTTTTTATTGATTTTTATTGAGCTCTACATTTTTTTCTGCTCCTTTCCCTGCCTCTCCCCTCCCCTTCAACCCTCTCCCAAGATTCCCATCTATTAATTAATTCTTACATTTTACATTAACCTATAATTCTTGTCTGTCCTAGCCATGTGGCTTGGTACCTTTTATCAGTGAGGCACAAACTGAGCCTTTCCTCTTCCCAGAATTTGTCTATTCTGAATGTCCCACCTGTACTTCCTGCTTGGCTACTGGCCAATCAGTGTTTTATTAAACCAATATAAGTGACAAATCTTTACAGGCTACAAGACCATTGTCCAACCGTATTCTCCCCCACACACTTTTCTTTCAAAACAAGAACTCTGAATCTAATTTCCTTTGTTTTACTTTTTCCCTGACCATTATTCATAACAACTTGAAACCAAAACATTGTAAACAAAGACAAACATCCATAAATCATATTTTGGGAATGTGGGCATAGTTTTCTAGGCTACTTCCTGCTGATTGAGGGGATTGATAATCTTATGCGGACCTAAAGAAAATTTAGGATTATGGTCAAGTCCTGACTGAATAAATGAATCCACAGCCTCTTGTTTCGTGTGGGAACAAAAGCAAATCCTCTTCTTCAGAGTAACATATCTTTTGACTTAAATTTTGAAGTCAAAGCATTTTCAAAATATATATGTTGTATCAGTGCAGCAGCATTTATAATCAAATGTCTTTTAGCAGCTATTGTTCCTTCCTCAGACATCAAACAATTCAAAAACAACACAATAATATACAATATCCAGACTCTGTGTATTTTCCATCTTTACATGGCTTTATTTTAAACTCTATTTCTTTTATTTTTATTTATTTATTTTTTTTTTGAGACAGGGTTTCTCTGTGTATCTTTGCTATATTGGAACTCACTCTGTAGACCAGGCTGTTCTTGATCCCCCTCCCTCTGCCTTCCAAGTGCTGAGATTAAAGTTGTATGCCACCACACCAAACTACTTTCTTTCTTTATGAAAGGATTTTATCCTTTTTCTTTTCTCTCTCAAGCCTACATATATTTTTAAACACACTGTAAACCATTTAGAGGTTTTTTTTTTCCCACCTGAATCTATCTTTACTGTATATCTCTCTTTTTCTGACCACATAAGTCTTTAATTTGCTAAGCAATATGGCTGGGATTAAAGCCATGGCTTTGACTGCTGGATCCATGCCATTCCTTAGCTTTCTGAGAGTCTAGCTTTATGGCAGAGGTTCTTTATTGCCACAGCTCTAGAGTTTCAAGGTCCCTGTCACCACCTAGAAGCGTGCTGTCGGCTGTTCATAACCACTATTGTTGTGTTCTGTGGCGGGACCTCTTAAAAGAGCTGCAAGGTTTTTTCATCTAAAGCTGAGTCAGGAAGCCTCTCTTAAAGGAGATGCACTTGCCTCTAGCAAATGGAGCCCACCTGAAAAAATGTTGGTGCTTAATTCTGTTCTTTTTGTTTCCAGAATTCCTTCCTAAACTCTCTTAGGTTTTAAGTGGAGTTAGTTGTCCGTGTTGGCGCCATTTTGCTGGTGTTGCAGAGGACCCAGGTTTGGTTCCCAGCATCCATGTGGTGGCTCACAGCCATGTGGAATTTTAGTTTCAAGGCTGACCCCTCTTCTGGCCTCCAGAGGCATTGTATCTACATGGTGCACATACATATACCCAAGCTGCAAACACGCACAAATTTTGTTTTAAATCTTGAATTTTACCAGTGATACTGGGGTAAAGTGTGGAAATAGCATGATTCTAGAAAGAAGGTATTTGTGTTGCCTATTAAGACAGCGTCAGCTAGCATTTTGAATAGATAGATTTTAAAGGACAGGACACGTGAATCATGGAGCATTAACTTATAGTAATTTTATCAGTATGTAGGAAAATCAAATGAAAATGATCACAACAGTGGCAGTTTGAGACAGGTTTTTCTGTGTTGTCCTAGCTGTCCTGGAACTAGCTCTATAGACCAATCTGGCTTCAGATTCACAGAGATCTGCTTGCCTCTGCTTCCCAAATGCTGGAACTAAAGGCATGCGCCACCACCTCTGCAGCTGCCCTTACATTTTTAAAGAAAGACTTTTGCCTATCTAGCCATTCCTTCTGCTTATTCTATTCCTGTAATACCAAAGAATGGCCTTAGATGATTTTGATAATTCTGTTTTTTAAATTGTGCTGTTTCATAGGATATTAAGAAGCTTCATAAACAGATTCAACGTTGCTATGCAGAAAACCGACGAGCATCACATCCTGTGCAGGTGTGTATGAAAGATGAAAAGAACTCAGTTTTCTTTCTCGTCTCCCATGACGAGAGGCATGGATGTTCCAGTTGCCCCTACCTGGGAGTCTTGGCGGTTTCTTGTATCATATTTATTTCATCATTTTTTTCTACAAAAATATTTTGAACATGAGTCACTAGTCTTGTACATGTTCAGTGTCTGCTCACTGCTGTGTAGCTGTGTATCTTTGTTTTAGGACACGTGTATATTTTCACACCGGTCTCTCAGCTTTGGACTCCCGCAGCAGTGGGGAGTGGGAAGGAGGGAAGTAGGCTGCCTCGTACTGATGTGTACAGCTGGGCCTCTAGCAGTGTGTCTGTTTTACATTTCCTTTTGAGCCACTGACAGTTCTTAAACTTAGTTGTGAGTGATGGTGGAGACTTTTTGACTACCATTGTGACTACTGCCTCAGAGATGTGACGAGCCAAAGAGCTTCCCAAAATGCTGTGCTCGGATGTGTGGCTCACCACATGGGAGCAGTGTGGACTGTGTTTTCCTATAATTCTCTACCTATCTCAGTGGCAGTCTTTACTTTTTTTTTTTTTTTTTTGCCTTTACAAGGCCCCCAGAATCCTTGATTCAGCTGTAAAATGGGTGTCAGGGAAGGCTCTACAGCACCAAAACTAACAACCTTAATAGCAGCAGCAACACCTTCCCCCGGGGAGGTGGATGAGAACCTGATCGAGCCAGGGAGTTTTCAGGGTGATCCCCAGTGGCAGAGAGCTGATGACTTCTCAGCTAAGTTGGATGAAGATGTGCTGGGATGCTGCAGCCAGTGGGTTAGCACATGTCCTTTCTACCACCTATTCCAGGGTTGCTCAGGGTTGATCACAAGTTCTTTTTTCTTTAAATCAGTGAAAAATATTTTGCCTTTCACTGGTGATCAGATGAGTGATGAGGGAAGTGAAACATTGAACTAATCTGATCATTTTCCTTCTTTTTCTCTTACCAATTGCTCATCAGTTTTATTTGACAAGCCATGGAGGTCAACTGAAGAAGAACATGAATGAAAATGACAAAGGATGGGTCAACTGGAAGGTAGGGGCACAGTCCTCTCTCATGTGTTTCAGGTACCGCTACGCTGCTGGAAGACCTCTGTTTTATCTACGTAAATGCCGTGCTTCAAACCTGTGTGTCATTACATCCATGTCTAGAGCTACACAGGGGAGAAGTGGAGAGAGCATGACATGTCTGCTCATCAGTAGTTACTCTCATAAGTCATGTCTGAGCCGGGCGGTGGTGGCGCACGCCTTTAATCCCAGCACTCGGGAGGCAGAGGCAGGCGGATATCTGTGAGTTCGAGACCAGCCTGGTCTACAAGAGCTAGTTCCAGGCCAGGCTCCAAAGCTACAGAGAAACCCTGTCTCGAAAAACCAAAAAAAAAAGTCATGTCTGCTAGTTTAGAGCTACTTCCTTATAAAAGAATTATCTCAAAACCTTACTATAAAATTTGAGTGTCTCTACATGTAAATCCATGCCATCCATTTTGTGACCTTTCACCAAACACGGCTGTAAGCTCCTCAGATGTGAGCATCTGGCTCGTGAGTTGGCGTGTGCTGTAAATGTGAGAAAGCTGCTGGATTAGGAGGGGGGGATAGGACATGGGCGTAGTGCGTTAAAATATGTTTTTGGGTTCTTTTACTTTTTACTTTTACGTTTTACTTTCCTAGCAGATTTAAAATTTATTTGTGATGTATAATTTCCCTGTTCTAGGTATCTATAAAAATGTGGTCAGCTTGGCTCAGTACCAGTGCGGCTAGCATGGCTGGTGCTCTTCTGTTGAGAGGAGCGCTGTACTGTGCCTGTACATGTTTGCTCACTGTTGGTCTTCAGCTCTCAGTGTCCATCTTTCCCTCCTAGTACCTACTAATCTGATAGCTGCATTCATTAAAAGCGTATAATATGGACATATGAAAGATTATCCTTAGCAAGTCTTTTAGACACGTGTCTCTGTTTCTGTGACATAATGAATATATTAGACAAGCATACTTTATAGTTTGTGTCTTGCCAAGCTTATATTTACTTCCTCACGTTTCTAGAGAAATACAGTCCGTGGCATCTAGTTACTCAGATGCTTCTTGAGGCTACTGTTAAGTGCAGGAGTCAGACTCATCACATACTGTTTTCCAGAAAAGTAATTATATTAATCAATAGCATACAATTTAAGTGTCCGTGTCAATGGATTTTCTTTAAGATTATTGTATAAAAGTCAGGGTCTGGTAACATATCATTCAAGCAATTCATGTGACTTGAAATAGCCAGGCTGACAGCTCTTACTCAGTTTTGTATCTCTGAAGTGACAGTTTTGGTCAAGAAGCTTTCAAGTTTGTCTCCTTGTAGAAACAGACACATTCAGTTGATTAAGATGGCAAGCGTTTCCTTCTGATGATTCACATAGGAGATGTAATCGGGAAAGGCATTTCTTGTCGGGAGAACACTGTGATCAAAAAGGCAGGAAGACACATTTTTATTGTTTACTGTTGGAACAGAGATACAGCGAGAAAAACAGGCCGGTGCCATATTCAGGACAGAGTTCCTAAGTTAAGGAGTTTGGAGTTGACCCTCCAGGAAAGGGCTGAATAGTGGCATGTGAGATTTAAGGAATTTAGCTTGCCATCAGTGTGTGGGATTAGTTAGGGACTTAGGCCCCAACCAAAGAAATAAGGTTAGTGGACTATGTCAGTGACTAAGCTGTGAGGTGAGGAACTGGTTATGAGTTTTAAATGCTGTTCTAACAATAGCTTCTCACTTTCAGATGCTTTTGGACAGGTTTCTCTTGGGAAAAGAGGATAATTATTTTTAGTCAGCTTTCATCATATCCTGCTAATTAATACACTCATTCTCCTTTTCCTTTTGAAGGATATCCACATCAAACCAGAGCACTATAGTGAACTCATAAAGAAAGAAGACCTGGTTTATCTGACGTCAGACTCTCCTAATGTCCTGAAGGACTTAGATGAGTCAAAGGCCTATGTGATTGGAGGGTTAGTGGACCACAACCACCACAAGGTACTGTGCTCTGCTCCTTCCTCCATCTGTGTTCCACAATGACAAAGTCCTAGGAACCAGCGGTCTTTCTTGAGCACCTGTCACTGTGTGGTGACCTAAGCGAAGCAAAGGGCTTCACGTCACCTTCTTGACCCTGCCCCCCACAGTTGTTTTCTACATTTCACATGTGCAGGAACAAGGTCAGCCATGGTAGGCGGCAGCGCAGATTACTGCAGATGACAGCTTGCTGCCGAGCCTGCATGTGAACGCTGAGCTGTGTTGCTGGGGCTCTGGTGCTAATGAAGTGCTAAGCCATTGAAGTATATATCAACTTTTTAAAAAATAGTTTTTATCTTATGTATATGAATGTTTTGCCTGCATGTGTGTCTGCACCATGTGCTTGCCTGATGCCCTTGAAGGTCAGAAAATGTCATGACCTCTGAAACCAGAGTTGCAGACAGCCGTGAGTCACTATGTGGGTGCCTGGGAACTGAACCCAGTCCTCTGCAAGAGCAGTTATCTCTCCAGCTCTATAGTAGTTTTTAAATATATGATTTCTCAAATTATTTTTCTCTCCTATCCTTCTTCCCTCACCTCATGTTTTATAGAGATAAAAAGTTGTACAGCTCCGCTTTCTAACGAGAGCGTTATTTTGTACATGTTCAATTCATTCTTCTTTCTGAGCAAGAAGTATTTTCTAAATAAATATTGTCAACACAGTATATGAAGGAACTGTGTATTCTTCAGCAGCGGTGTGTCTATTGAGTTTCTGCCATGTCACGGGTGACCACATCTGCCTGGTCAGCAGTGGCTGCACGGCTGTGGAGCACCAAGGTGTAATATGGCAGAGAAACTGGATTTTTTAAGTTGTAATCTTGAGGTTGCCAGGTGTGACTTGTGAGCAACTCTAGATATCAAACGAACCCTGTCTCCAACCTTTCTGTTGTTCTCAGTGGAACATTCTAGCTTATAATTTATGCACAGATTCTCTGCTCACTTTGTAATAAGCTAGTTTTCTCCAAAAGCCCCTGGCTCCTCTCATCTTTAACCCTGCCCCCAATATGCCAGGTAATTGTTGAAAAGATTCTGCTTACACTTCCTGCCTGGCCTTCTGGGAATTTTCATCTGGGATAGACATAGACTTCAAGCATTATATGTTTGAGAACATACAAAATTCCTACCTGTTTTTTAGTCGATGGAAAGGGAAAAATAAACTATAAGGACGGTTGAAATGCTTTTCAGTCAGGATTTCATTTCACTGCCGTTCCTGTGCCTCAGTGTGTGGTTGAAGCTGATCTTCCTTTATAGATTTTACTCTCATGGAAAGAATGATGTATTTCCCTCTGGATTCAGTTGGAGAGTTTAACTCAGTGAAGAATGGGGCTGGGCTGGGAAAGATGAGAAAACAGACCCACTGGCATTCCTTGTTCTGCCTCCGAGAGGCTTGTAACTGCTGGGAATGCTGTTTCTTCTCCTCGGGGAAGTGAGGTGGTTAGACCTGGGTCCTCTTACTGTCAGGACTAAAACGCACATGCTCTCAGATAATGTTTTCATCACTCTAGTCCTGCAAAAGCCCTACACTCTCATAGACTGTCCAGCATCTGAGTCCCAGTGTCTGTATTACAGGGACTCACGTTTAAACAAGCGTCCAGTTATGGGATTGAACATGCCCAGCTGCCTCTGGCTGACTTTGTGAAGATGAACAGTCGGAAGGTCCTGGCAGTCAACCATGGTAAGCCGCGGAGGTGGCTGAAGGTGGAGCTGAGGGAGCTGGGAAGGAAGCAGTGTGTATCCCATTGGGACCATAGAAAATGGAGTCGGTTTACTAGAAATAGAGTGGGGACTTTAGGGATTTTTGAAAATCTACCACACTGTAAAAAGAGAGAGCTCTAACCTTGTGACGCACAGATTCTGGTTACTGGCTTATGGGGGTGTTTCCTCCCAGCTCTTTTTCTCTGGCGGGTCTCAGCATTGCTAATCCAGGGGACCTGTCCTGTCCCTCACTTCGTCATAGTTTTGATGAAGCGATTGATTATTAGTGATCACGTGATATTCCAGCCTCTAAATAGATAATCATGTAATCATTCTCTTATTGTTGAGTATTTTAAACTTGGATTGATTCTTTAAATAAAACTGTGATATACCACTGCTTAGATATAATTCATTGCCTTAAGTTTTATTTAAATTATAATTAAAATTTTTTTGAGGTAGGGTTTTATTAAGTAGACCAGGTCTTGAACTCAGGGAAATCTGCCTGCCTCTCCTTCCATCTTGAATGTTGAGATAAAAGGCTTGTGCCACCATGATACCCAGCTTCAATGATTTTTTTTAAGGTTTAATTTTATTCTCTCTGTATGAGTGTTTTGCCTGCATGTATATATGTGCACCAAGTGCATGTCTGGTGCCTGTAGCGGGTAGAAGAGGGAATTGGATCCCTGGAACTGGAGTTATAGGTGGTTGTAAACAACTATGTGGGCGTTAGGAAATGAACCCCAGTCCCTTGTAAGAGCAGCCAGTGCTCTTAGCCACTGAGCAATCTCTCTAGCCCCTTCAGTTTGTTTTTTAAAGGAATAATTTTAGTCACTACACAACAGTGTATGTAATCTTAAATACTTTTTATGTAGCATGCTTTATGGGATTAGAAAAATGAAATTACTTATTCAAGGAACAAATTTCTTTGAAAACCTTTGATACTTAGTGGAAATTACTTTTCTACAAAATTATCTAGAGAGCCCTCACATAGTGCGGTGAACTTAGGGATGGTATTGTTTCCTTTCTACTAATGGGAAAGCAAAAGGCTCCTTGGAGTGATTCTCTGTAGGGAAGACGGGGGAAATGCAGCTGAGTGCTCAGCGTCTGTCTTCGAGTTGTCCCCCAGACATAAGAGATGGAGGATAATGGGACCTTGAAAGGTCCTCTCTTGATTGTAATGGACAACCAACCTAGTAAGTTTCTGGAGCTTAAGAACTGACTGAGAAAAGCTGGAAAGAACATAAAGACTAGAAAACTGTGGTGCAGTTTGTCCCTGGTAGCCAAAACGAGGAAGGAAGTGGCACAATTAATAAAAACCCAGAGACAAATATTGGGGGTTAACCTGAAGATCAGAAAAGCAAAGCAGCCAGTCACTGACTCTTACCTCTACCTCCAGAAATGGTGATCCTGCCTCCAGGAATCTCAGAATGAGACTGTGTCTGAGAGCTGTCTCCTCCCATCTTATTTTCCTCTCTAGGGCTGGGATTAAAGGCGTGCACCACTACCACCCAGTTTCTATGGAAAACTAGTGTGACTACTGGGATTAAAGGTGTGTGTCACCATTGCCTGGTCTGTAAGACTGACCAGTGGGGCTGTTTTACTCTCTGATCTTCAGGCAAGCATTATTTATTAAAATAGAAATGAAAACTGACTAGCGGAGGAGGTAAGAACTTGGCAGTAACTAGGATGAGTCAGCACGCAGCACAAGGGTTGCATTGTAGACAGTCTGCAGCATCGTGGTGACTGCGGTTTGTCCTTGTTGCAGTGTTTGAAATTATCCTGGAGTTCTTGGAAACAAGAGACTGGCAAGAGGCATTTTTTACGATCTTACCCCCGCGGAAAGGAGCTGTTCCCGCACACAAGGCCTGTGAAAGTTCTCCTCAGGACCAGCAGTCCCAGCCAGAAGGATGGGGCAGTTCCAGCGAGGGAGAGCATTGTGGGAATGACCCCGACTCACCACAGAAAGAAGAGCAGGGCCAGCAGAGCAGCCCAGTGTCCTCAGTGAGTCCTGCCCCACAGTGACCAGCCGTCTCTCACTGTCCTACACTGTAGGAGAACCCAGAGCGGATGATACCACCAAATTCTCAGACTATAAGAAAATCCATTTTCTCTCATCACTGTTGTGGAATTTGAAATCTTGTCAAGAGTCAACGATAATGAAAACTCTTTAAACACCAAGAAAGGATTGTTTGGTTTTCTGTGAGAAGACTTAAAGGTATCATTTCAAAGTTGTTTTAAGCCTCAAATCAGAGTCATGGAGAATGTTACCGTAGTCTAAAGCCTCTATTCTCCCTCATTCACTGGAGTACATTCTTCAGAGCGTGCCTTCTGACCTTCAGCTTTGTTCGTTTATGTTCCCATCAGTGACTTTTCGGTCTGATTCTATTGGAGCAGATTTCATGAGCGTGCTGTGTGTCTCCTACAATGGTGAACTTGGAAGGCTGCCCTTCTGTCTATAACTTTTGTGTTCAGTATAATTCTTTCTAAGAAATATGTTAATTCTAGGAGAAATATCAGTTGTTTGCTGGTCTCAGTAATTCATTCATTTTGGATAGTGGAACCCATTCTTGTGCCTCCCTTGTGATACCTTCTCATACTTCTAAAATAATCACAAGAATAATCTTAAATCCCTTAATGACAGTAATTATTCAGTTGCAAGATTAAATTTTTGCTGACTAGATTATCTTACAATATTATTTTTGAAGGATCAATTTGTCTTTACCCCAGTTTAAAGCAAAAAGTAATATCCTTTCTTTCTATATATTTTTCATGTAAATAACATATATTTCCATATATGTTAGCTTTAACGTGGATATTGTGCATCTGCCTCCTCCTGTACTATCCCGACTAATGTAAATGTGTTTCTATAAATAACATAACTCACGTTCTAGTCCACGATTACAGGACTGATGTAATCAATATCGCCGTGGAATGTTGTGTTGAAGGCACTAATGCCCCAAACCAAAATTAATCAGTTGTTTGGAAACTGACAAGGGAGGAGGGAGCAGAGGGGAGCTGTGCAGCTTCTGCATGGTAATTCCAGAGGAGTGTATGCAGATCAGATGTCCTTGCACAAGTGCAGTGGGAGCTCCCAGTTTATTCTAGAATGTGTATGTGTGCTGACATCACACTTCGGTGGAAGCCTATTAGATTCAGTAGTGATGTTCACTGTCTCTATTGTTGCTTTATTCTTAGATATCTATTGTAGCTAGCTATAAATAATGGATGTAAATATCCATACTACAGTTCTGAAAGAATAAAGTTCATGTCGTTACTGTATTGTCCGTCCAAGGTTTGTATTTTCGTGAGAGTCCCTGTGCCCATGTCTGAACATTTGGTTTCCCCTGGTGGCGCTGTTTTGTGAGAGTCCCTTGTGCCCGTGTTTGAATACTTCCTCTTCCTTGATGGCACTGTTTTGGAGGTTGTGGGAACTTTGGGAGGTGCAGCCTTGCTGGAGGAAGTGTATCACTGGGGGTGAGCTTTGAGGGTTTATAGCCAGTTGTACTTCTTGTTCCGTTTCCTTTGTTCAGGGAAAATGTGACAGGCCAGTTAGGTCTGCTGCCTGGCCTGCCCTTCCCCTGCCTTTTGTCTAGGCGTTCTGCCATGCACCAGAGAGAAGTAACTAC
This sequence comes from Dicrostonyx torquatus, assembly GCA_028555095.1. Taxonomy (NCBI): domain Eukaryota; kingdom Metazoa; phylum Chordata; class Mammalia; order Rodentia; family Cricetidae; genus Dicrostonyx; species Dicrostonyx torquatus. The sequence goes on from JAQHUG010000074.1 coordinate 8,125,808, forward strand.
TACGGTGCCTTCCACTGATTTTATATGGAATAGAACCCTATTAATTACGAAAGTGAAGGAAATTATTTCAATTACCACATGGATTAATTTTTATTAATTGAAAAAGTCTGTATAGGTTTCTGAGGTGTACTGTAAGAAATCACCACAGACCGAGTGAGCTAAAATAGCCACAGCTTACTCTCTACAGTTTCAGAGACGGCAACTTCAGAATCAAGCATGACAGGGCCACGCTCCTGCCGGTACTGTAAGGGGCACCTGCACACAAGTGGCACACACACAAACACCTTTAAAACAGCTTATCTTCTTTCAGCTTCGGCCAGAAGACAATAATCAGTACTCATTTTCAAATAACCAATTTCTGAATTATTTAAAGATTGGCTCTAAAAATAGCACTTAAAGACTGTTTACAAAAATCTTAATGTGTCCTTTTCTCTCACCTTTTTTTGTACAGCAACAGGTAAGCAATAAAAGGAGAAAAGAACAGGTAGAGATAACTTGAACTCGTGGGCACAGAGGGCTAAAGTAGTCAGGGAGTGAACCAACCCATATTTGTCCCTCTTTCTCCAGCTCACTGCGAGCATGTGCAGTGGGTTAACATATTCCCAGAAGTCAGTGGCAGGCTTAGGAGTTGGGATCGTTGCTGGGAAGATTAGGGAACTGTATGAGGTTTCAGCCCTGGCACTCATGTTTTCATTGTAAAATGCCCATGCCACCAAGCTCAGTGTCCTTATTTATGTGGCTGTTACCACATTTATCCATATGTCGGGATGAACCAGCAATTGCCTGTGGAATAGCAATGGGAACGTGGTCATGCTTCTCACACTGGCTTTCTCTCGCGTTCTCTTTACCTCCCTCGTTTCTCCTCCCTTGACGCTGGAAGAGCAGTATACCAGCTGCAGGAGTTCCTTTGGAACGCAAGCCTTGACAAGATTTTTAAAATGTACTTTCTGCTAGAACAAATAAATATTCACAGGGCAAAAAATATGTATCATTTAGAGAAGCCTTTATTAAAACAGTAAAAACAATGCTAACATAAAACACAGTCATGAGAGATCAAACCTTTATGTGTCTTTGTCACAACCAGCACTGCTGTAGCTCACAGCACAAACTGAGAGATGACTTTGAGGGCCGCATGAAGTAGAAATACATCACTGTAAGGAAACTTTAAATCATGTTCCTTGTGCAAATGTCTAAAAGGTAAATATGTGAGAAATTATACAGAACACCATGTATAATTAATAACAGGTGTGTTAGATCAAGATCCATTTGTTGACAATAAAAACAATTTAATTTGCTTCCTATCATCTGTAGGACATTTCTAAAAGTGATTATATTGGACTCTCACGAAAAATACTTAAAGAAACCCTATTGGCAGGTTCTCTGATTATAACGATGTGTCGAAACTTGAAGTCTGGAGAGAGGGATCAGTGGGTAAAAGTGCTTGTCATGCAAGCATGAGGACCTGAGTTCAACCCCCAGAACCCACATGAAAAAAGCAAGGCACATTGGTGTGGACACCTATAATGCTAGTGTCCCTACTGGGAGATGTGAAATGAAAACAGAGTCCCCAGGAGCTTGCAGGGCAGATAGTCTGGCACACAAAGGAGGAAATTCCCAGAGACCCCATCTCACAAAGGTAGAATAGGAGGACTGTTACCCAAAGTCATCCTTTCACCTACATGTGCAGAAGCTGCCTGTAGAATGTGCATACATGAATGCACACACATATGCTATGTATGCAAGCACATGCACATGGGTGTATGCACACACATAAAGAGAACTTTTGAGTTAAGAGAAAGCCTCACTACCAATAAAAAAAAAAAAGGGGGAATCAGACATGAAAGTAATCACTTTCCTCATCGAGCTATCTTCGCAGACCCCAGTGAGGTGATATGTATTAGTCTGGAGAACAGGCCCAGTGTGATCTTTAAAAGAAGCAGGCAAGACAGTGTCTGACTGATCCATTATAAGAAGTGAACAATTTGTTTAGCTATTGTTCTATTTCAAGATAGAGGAAAGCCATGGATGAAGGGGTGTGGATCACCTGTAGAAGACAAAAAACAAACAAACAAACAAAAACCCAGACTCTTCCCAGAGCCTCCCAAAGGAAAATCTCTTCATTTTCATAATAACCCATTCCACATCTCTACCTCCAGAATTATGATAGAATAAAATTGTGTGGCATTAAGTCACGAAGTTTGTAATGCCCTGTTACAGCAACAGTAGAAAATTTAGCACTTTTCTAATGTTCTTTGGCCTGCTGGGTACAGTTGGCAGTGATACCCTAGATGATTATTGAGCCACAAGGTGGAAGGATCCTGGGCCTGTCAATCAACAAGCAATGCAAAGGGATCCGCTGCATATGAACTCTTATGTAAGAAATAAACCCTGTTATGGTTGAACTATAGCATGTTATAAACTTTTACTAAAAATAAAAGCTGTAGCCCAAAAATAGTTAATTAAAAAACAATCTATATTGAGTATTAACGTCCACCATTAACACTGAGTGGAAATAAACTTTCTGGCTTATGAATTAAGAATAATTTTTATACTTTTCTCTTTTTGGAGAGGAGATGAGAATTTTTCCATAATAGTTTCCAAACATAGAAGTGGTATAGATTGTCATAACTGGCTCAAATGTTAGAATTCTTGAGGAGTTTTCCCCCACTCTGGATTGAGATTCAGCACTCAATTCTGATTATGGACGGCTTTCTGGCATTGGCTCTATGCTTACGTACTACTATAGTACAGGACAGGAAATGGCATTTAAATAAGACTATTTCTTTTATGTGTATTAAAATTAAATACAAATAGAAATAATGTCTTCATTAATATTTATTTCTAGCATTATATACACGTGTTTTTGAGACTTACATGTGCCACCATATGGAGGACTGTTTAGTTATTTTGAAAACTATTTTGGATGTTCTGTCAGTGTGAGGTTGTCTTTGTGCAGGAACTGGCCCGTGCTCATCTACCTTTAGTGTGGTAAAGGGTAGATTGCTCTCTGAGGGCTGTATCCTCGCACACTCCTGGCTGACGCTGGTTTTGCTGATCCACTGTCCTGAGTAGTGGGCCTGAGAGGAGACTTTGGGTTGCTGAAATACTCCGTAACAGGTATTTTTGTCTTGTTTCTTCTTAGAAACAACTGGGTTTCAGCCCCTGAAATAGGAAAAATAAATAAATAAGACTATAATTGAGAACTGAATATAGCTCCTGCCCTGTTTTATTAGTGAGTGGTGTGGGGTTAAAAATAAAATGAACATGAAGGTTAGAGATTCAAAAACACTCCAAAGTCATAACAGAATTGATCCACTTTTACCACGTTCACCGTCAATGAGAGATTTGTGCTAAAATACATGATCTGTTTTCTTACTCTTAGAGGTTATGGTGGGTGTTGTAGGCTATTAGTTAAAGATGTGGTATATTTATTTATGCTGGGGAACATTTGTTTAATGATACAAAGATGTGTTGTATTCTTTTATGTTGCATTTATTTAACTCTGTGAACTGTGTTACTTTGCCTGTCTAAAACATCTGATTCATCTAATAAAGAGCTGAATAGCCAAGAGCAAGATAGGAGAAAGGGTAGGCAGGGCTGGCAAGCAGAAAGAATAAATAGGGGAGATCTAGGAGTGGGAGAAAGAGGATGAGAGACTCCAGGAAGCAGTCACCTAGCTGAACAGCAAGCCACCGAGTAAGAAGTAAAAAAAGGTATACAGAAGTAGAAAAAGATAAAAGTCCAGAGATAAACGGTAGACAGAATAATCTGAGTTAAGGAAACTTGGATAGAAACAAGCCAAGCTAAGGTTGCACATTCATAAGAAAGAATAAGACTCTGTGTGATTTATTTGGGAGCTGGGTGGTGGGTCCCCAAGAGCCAAAGAGCAAAGTGTAAAAACATCAACTACATTTTGGTGTACCAATGTGAGGCTCATATTTCTTATAGGGCCTGAAAAGCTAGAAAATAAAAATAAAAAGATGATACGGCTTCTTTAGGAGTTTTTGCCAGACAGTGAGCCCTTGAGCACATTAAGTAGGAACCAGAAAACTAAACAAAACCGCCTGCCACAGTACAGGGCATTGGCATTCTAGAGTTGGGAGATCACACGCCTCCAGGCAGACAATGAGCTTTAGACATGGCTCTCAGGAGCCTAGAAGTGGGCACAGCCAGCCAATAAGCTGTAGCTTAGCAGTTTAAAGTTTGCTCACACAGTCAAAAAAGACTAGAGATACGCAGTAAAAGAGGCCCAGACAGAAAAATCCTCTAAACAGGTTCCAGTGTGTTTTACAATGTATCTAGGCTGAAGAGAGAAAAAGGGGATGGACAGTCATAAAAAAATGAATAGTTTAAAAATAAGAAAGTAAAGCCTTAAAAAGAGAGTAAAAGTAATATAAGAAAAAAAAGCCACGTAAGATGGGAAACACACAGGGAGTCTGGATCCTGTTTGTTGCTATATTGATTCTGAAATTTTTGAATGCTGATGGACAGAAGACAGCTGCTGGGAGACATGAGATTGTATACAGAACTACAAAATTGAACCTGGATACTTTAGGGTGATCTTAACTTTTAAAAAGTAGTCAAAAATGTATTTGTCAAATGTAAATAAAAAATGCTCTGGGAAAGAGGTTTTGCTTTTGTTTCCACAAGAAACAAGAGGCTGTGGATTTGTTCCAGGTTAGTTTGGATCAGGTTTGATCAAAGAAGACCTCTTGAATCTTTTGTTTTGTTTGAGACAGGATTTCTCTGTGTAACAGTCCTAGCTGTCCTGGAACTAGCTCTTGTAGACCAAGCTGGCCTTGAATTTACAGACATCTACCTGCCTCTGCTTCCTGAGTGCTGGAATTAAAAGGTGTGTGCCACTACTGTCCGGTTTAAGACATCCTGAATGTTTTTTTATTTGTTGTTTGTTTGTTTTTGTTTTTTGAGACAAGGTTTCTCTGTGTAACTTTGGAACCTGTCCTGGCACTCACTCTGTAGACCAGGCTGGCCTCGAACTCACAGAGATCTTCCTGCCTCTGCCTTTGCCTCCCAACAGTTGGGAATTTAGGCATGCAGCACCACAGCCCAGCTGATCTCCTGAATCTTGACAGATGATATCTATCAACAAAGGTTACTGCTGATCTTCTCAGGACTTGGCCATTATATTAAATTTTCTCAGGGACCCCTAAAGATGTCTTCACCCACAGACAATGGGAAGCAGTCTGGAGAACACAACATCCTCGTTCCAAGAGATGGGATGATGGTCTTTGGTTATTTGGTGGGTTATGGATATTTGTTATCATTTAGGGGAACATAGTATATTGATACAAATTTAAAGTTATTTTTGTTACACTTTACATATATTTCTACTTTTGTTTAAGGTATTGTGCCTTTTCACTTCATTTAAAAATGTTAAGTAAAATTCTAGTTTTTGAAAGCTATTGTTATAGACTATTTAGGATAATCAGGAAACATAGATTAGTAGGTAGTCATCTGCAACAATCAAATTTGTAAATATGTTACATATGATTTCAAGATTATATAGCCATATATTTTAGATAGATGTCTTCAAATATTGCAAAGACATATAGACTATGGCATTTAAAATGTTTTGTTAACTTAGGGCTTTTCATGACAATAGACACATCTGTTCCTGGCAGCACCAGTGTACTTCATACAAAGATAATGGGCATTAAAAAAAAAACTCCATATGGAGTTTGCTTTCAATGTGGCAAGGCAGCCATTTGGGCAAGAAACTGCTTTTCCCTGACTACTTGACAGTATGTTGTATGCAGGACCCACAAGAAAGTGACTGCTGAACTTTGCCAAAACAAGGTAGGATCGTCCTTCAAGATTCCTGCTTCACAGAAGAATCTGTCAGACATTCTGCAGGACACAAAAGAAAGCACCTGGTGAAGTTTGCCAATTCAAGACAGGACAGTTCTTCAAATTTCCTGCTTCTCTGAAAAGTCTGCCAGATATTCTAGGCCTGTAGGTGGAATATGGATGTTCCAAAGTTGCAGAGGAACTTTGAATGACTGTCTAGGCAGACAGATGTTTCTGTATCAGGTAATATTACATCCTTCTGTGGGGGCTTTGATGAAGTTAAAAACAAAATAATTAGAGTTTTAGTTTTCCTTAGTTATGATAGAGTAAATTAGATAAAAAAAACTTTGGGATCACTAAGATAAGCTAGATAATGAAAAGTTTTCTCTGAATTTTTTAAATATAGATGAACTTAATATTGTAAATGTAATTCTCACTTGATAATTTTTACTGCATATAGTTTTACACGTTTAAGTTAAAACCTTTTATTTTTATTTAGACAAAAGGAAGACATATTGTAGAATATTACTTAAAGATGTGTTACATTTGTTTATGCTGTGGAATGTTTGTTTAATGATGCAAAGATGTGTTGCATTCTTTTACATTGCATTTGTTGAAATGTGAAGCTGTGTTATTTTGCTTGCCTAAAACACCTGATTAGTCTGATAAAGATCTGAACAGCCAATAGCAAGGAGAAAGAATAGGTGGGGCTGGCAGGCTGAGAGAATGAATAGGAGAAATCTGGGAAGAAGAGCACGGATTGAGGAGCAAGAGAAGGAGAGAGGACTCTAGAAGCCAGCCACCCAGCTGAACAGCAAGCCACCGAGTAAGAAGTAAAGTATGTATAGAAATAGAAAAAGGTAAAAGCCCAGAGATAAAAGGAAAACAGAATAATTTGACTTAAGAAAAGCTGGCTGGAAATAAGCTAAGCTAAGATCAGGCATTTATAAGAAAGACTAAGACTCTCTGTGATTTATTCGGGAGCTGGGTAGCCACCCCCAAGAGCCAAAGAGCAAAGAGAAAGACCAACCAACTACTGGTGGAGATGGTTTAGAGTTGGTGATATGTGAGGGTGTTGGGCCAAGGACTGGAGCAGTGAGATAAGGATCTACTATCCTGACAGGTAAAACGAGAACAGACAAGCATCTTAGACCCAATGAACTGCACTCCACAGATCTTTCCAAAGACTACATGGTCACCCCTAGCCAGGATCAGGTTTTGAGATGCTAAATGTCAGCTGTGAAGAGAAGCAGCAAGATCTGGAGCTTCCTATTTAAAAGTCTATGCATCTAGGCAGGGTAAATCTATGTGTGGGCCATCAGTGAGACTCAAGGGTGAATTGAGCTATCATGTAACAACTGTCATTCTAGAGTGAGGAACCTGGTGGGAGAGGCCAGGTGGAGAAGGCTTTCTGATCTCAGTTATACTTGTTACTTGTTCACGTAGAGAGTCACTTGGGGTTTGGTGAACTCCATGGGAAACATGACAAGGTCTAGAGAGACCCTAAGGAATTTTACTTGATGAACTCTCATTCCTGGATAAGGAGAACTTGGAGAAACAAGACAGATTTTGTATTTGAGGTCTGTAGATAAACATGACCTTTGCTCTGTAGTTATTGATGCAGTGTTTTAATGCTGGGAGCTACAAACCTGCAGGGGGGCCACTGTTGGACTATTCATGACCAATATAGGCTTTCTATGATGATTGAGTCTCTCTGGTCTACACTGCAGGCTGGTACTGAGCTTCTGGCTGGGGCATACTTGTTTTCAGCTGCCTCACAGGATACCTGTCTGTGACTGCTGCAATCATATTTTCTTTTTCTGGTTGATTTAGGTCCATGACAGCTAAGCTGAGCAGAGTAGACCAGGGAAGTTGCTGTCTCTGTGTGGGTCAGTGACCCTTTTCAGTGAATGGGTGTGACAACCTGCAGCCCCTACTGTCGAGCTGTGTTGCTTTTCAGTGCTTGGTCCCAAAGACAATGCTTTTTTTTGTTGTCAGATTATTTTATGCAAAATTGAGCAGATGGGCCTTAGAAGAACGGGGCTGAAAGCCACTTCTAAACCTCAGGATTGTCCTTTGAAAGCCAAGATCCTTAGCAACTGTGTCCCTAAGTAGTCAATACCTACTGATTTCCTTATGCTGTCTGCAGTCACCATAAACTGTACTTACCTTGTGAGACTGCCCTATTGCCTTTGGATCCTTGACTTGACATTCTAAATCAAGACAAAGAAAAAGAGTTGGAAGAGATAGCAATAGACTCTATTGTCAGCAAGCTATTGGTGTCTATAAACACGCTGTGCCAACCTTGCTTTAAATACATGCCAATGACTACTCTGAGCGACTCTCTAGCGGGCCTATAATACGCCACTAACTGAAGAGGAGGTCAGCGCTTAGTAGGCCCTACCTTCTGACTTCACGAAAACTTAACAGGGCAGGCAGTTAAAATGTATACTTTTAAAAGTGACAGTGTTTTTTATCATATTATTTCTGTGATAAAAGTGACAGTGTTTTTTATCATATTATTTCTGTGACGACATTTAACCCAACTTTTTATTTTAAAGCAACAGGATTTTCTCCCTCAGCCTAACACAATTCCATCAACATGTTGTACATAAATATATGTGTGTTTCTTTTGTTTGTTTGTTTTGCTTTTGAGACAAGTTCAGGCTAGCTTTAAATTTTAAATATTAATTTATTTTAAATTTTCAAAACTCTTGCTCTAATCTCCTCAGCACTGAGATTACAGATGTTTACCCCCACTCCCAGCTGTTTCCTCTCTTCTTAAAAATTGCATGGTTTAAGAAATGCTTCTCCTAGCCAGGTGGTGGTGGCACATGCCTTTAATCCCAGCACTCGGGAGGCAGAGGCAGGCGGATCTTTGTGAGTTCAAGGCCAACCTGGTCTACAAGAGCTAGTTCCAGGACAGGCTCCAAAGCCACAGAGAAACCCTGTCTCAGAAAAAAAGAAAGAAAGAAAGGAAGGAAGGAAGGATGGAAGGAAGAAAGAAAGAAAGAAATGCTGCTCCTGAAACAATTCCCAACTCTCTGAAACTTTCCAAGAATATATCAGTGAAAATCAGTTGAAGTGATTGATTTTTATCTTCATTGCTTTACATTCAAATCCATACCTATATAATACTAGCATTTAACAAAATACACAAAATATGTGTAACACTAATAATAGTTTCAGCCTCTTTTATGGTTTGCATGCTTAAAGTTTTTTTTTTAAGTCCTTGGAGCTAGAAAGATGGCTCAGTGGTTAAGAAAGCTTACAGTTTTATAGAGGACCCAAGTTTAGCTCTCAACACTGAGAGGCTCACAACTTCCCTTGACTTGGCTATAGGGGCATCTGATGCCCTCTTCTGGCCTCTCTGGGTACTGCAGTTGTATAAACACACACACACACAATTTTAAAATAACCTTTAGAAACCCCTTTAAATCTTTATATTTTCTTAGATCTCTAAATATACTTTACCATTAGTGGAAAGGGAATTTTCTCCGAAAGATAAAGGTTATTTATTAGCTGTAGAACACATTGTCTGCCAAAAGGGAACTGAGAACAACTTTGTTAGTATGTGTGAAAATGAAAGAAAACAATTACATATGTGTGGTCACTTAGTAGGTAGAGATGAGACTTAAAACCTCAGCATGATTAGCAGTTGAAAGAGAAAACAAGCGTGACGTCTTTCCATACAGAGGTACTCTGGGCGAACTGCATATTTAACCACCTGGATGGCTGGTGTCCGTCTCTAGGTCTGGTCAGTACTTTTGATTTCTCAGGTGTATTTTGCATCGATTTGGCTGTGGTGGGTGTTACAGTTATGGATGGCTTCCTGGGCTCTGCTGTTGGTTCTGCTGGGGTATTTCTTCTGGGGCGAGTCAACAGGTCAATCTCAGATAGTTCAGAGTGAACCAACGCCGATACCCACTCCTTTTCTGATTGGGGAAAGGAGGATGGAGAGCATGAAAGCCACTGCTGTTGTATTGACTGGAAGTGCAGGCTTGTCCCCTTTAATGGATTCATTATCGCATTGCCGTACATTTATGTCATTTCAATTTGTTCTTTTTCACTCCCCTTTTCCCCTCCCATCTCTCCTGCCTACCTCTTGCTGGTTTACCGTGTCCTATGCATGGGTGCACTTGTTTCCACCTCCCCCCACAGATATACACATTTACCCAAGTAATAACATCTTCTTTTGTAAATGTGTATAATTTATTAAATGTCACATTCTTTTAAAAGCCCCCTCCATAGAAAATTGCCCCCGAGTACTTTGTAATTAAAAAGTAGCTTTGAGCTCTATGGCAAGGTACTATTTTTACAAAATGCTTCCCATTCTCAGAGAGTGCTCCACACAACATCACCCATCAGCATCCCCTGGGAACATGTTACAAAGGCAGATTCTTGGGGCCTGTGTAGGTTTTGGCTCAGTCTGATGATCAGCTAGTTTGAGAAGAGCTGTTGTGTGCCGTATGGCTTGCCCTGCCATGGTATTGGTGTTTTCATGATACATACCAGGGACAGCCCAAGAGATAACAGGCATTAGCTAAGATTAAATCATGGTAGCTATTAGGAGTTTGAAACATGGAAGGCCATGCTGCCACCATTTACAACAAAGGAAAGAAGTCTATGTTCAGATTTCACAATAGTCCAGAAGTGTTCATGGAGAGTCCTGGGGTATGAATCATGGAGGAGATGCAGAAACCAGCTTTAGCTGAGAATTCACGTGCTATGGGATAAGATCTTCTATACAGTAAAGATTTGACACTTGCATTGGTTTAATAAAATGCTGATTGACCAATAACCAGGCAGGAAGTATAGGTGGCGCAACTGGACAAAGAATTCTGGGAAGAAGAAAGGCAGAGAGTCTGTCACTAGCCAGACACAGAGGAAGTAAGATGAGAATGACTTACTGAGAAAAGATACCAAGCCATGTAGTTAAACATAGAGAAGAATTATGGGTTAATTTAGGTTGTAAAAGATAATTAATAATAATCCTGAGTTAATAGGCCAAACAGTTTATAATTAATATAAGCCTCTGTGTCCTTCTTTGGTACTAAACAGCTGTGGAACCAGGTGGGACAGAAATGGTGCCCAAACATTTGGCAAGAATTTTTATATAAAACCTGAGAAAGCTTAAAAAAATAGAAAGGGTTCTGGGCAGACAAGAACAGAGTCAAGTGCAGCTTCTTGGTAACTGTCTTTACTCCCATGGGCTCTGTTTGCTGGCAGCAATCAGAGGTGTGGCTCCTTTAAGAGAAGTTTCCTGACTCAGTGTTAGTAGCAAAATCTCATAGTTCTTTAAAGAGGCCCTGCCACCAAACACTTAAATGGTATTTATGAGCAGCCAGCAGCATGCTCCTTGGTGGTGGCATGGACCTAGAAACTCAGCAGAGTTGTGGCAATAAACAAGTTCCTGCCAATATTTCTGTCATGAACCTAGACTCTCAGGAACCCAAGGAATGGACAGAGCCAGTTACCAAAGCTGCAGTTTTAATCCTAGCCATTCAGTTTAGTTTCATGTGGTCAGAAAAAGATATACAATAAAGATATATTTGAACAGCAACACCAAAAACCCCTCCACTAAATGGTTTACAGTGTGTTTAGGCTTTGGAGAGAAAAGAAAAAGGATAGAGAAAGTCCTTAAAAGAAAGAAATAGAGTAAGAATAAAAAAGCTATGTAAAGGTTCAAAATATACAGAGCCTAGATACTGTATGTTCTTGTGTTGTCTTTGAATTGTTTGACTAATGAGGAGGGAGTAACAGCTGCTAAAAGACATTTGATTATAAATGCTGCTAGATTAATCTAACCTATATACTTTAAAAATGCCTTGATTTCAAAATTTAAGTCAAAAGATATGTTACTTTGAAAAAGAGATTTTGCTTTTCACAGGAAATGAGATGCTGTCGATTCATTCTTGCTTAAGAAAAATAAGGTTTGATCAAGGAAGACCCCCTGAAATATCTCCAATGGGAATGGATGGCCCAGATGATCCAACATTTTAGAGCACCTTTGTTGCAGTTTCCTCTGAGTTCTACATCCAGAACAGTCTCAAGTCTGCTGACTAAGATGAACAATCCTTACAGAATACTCCAGACAGGACTTGACCATAATCCCAGATTTGCTTTGGGTCCCCATAAGATTATCAGTGCCTCTAATCAGCAGGAAGGAGCCTAGAAAACTATGCCTACATTCCCCCCAAAATGAATTATGGATGTTTGTCTTTGTTTAGAGTGTTGGTTACAAGTTTGTGAGTGAAGACTGTTCGTTCATTTCCCAGCTGCCCAGACCCAAATAATAACACAAAAACTGTGTCAATTACAGTTTGGCCAATAGCTTAAGCATATTCTTAGCTAACTCTTACATCTTAAATTACCCCATAATTCTTGTCTGTGCTAACCAAGTGGCTTGATATCTTTTATCAGTGAGGCATTCTCATCTTGCTTCCTCTGCATCTGGGTGATGACTACAAACTGAGCCTTTCCTTTTACAGAATTCTCCTATTCTAGCCATCCTGCCTATACTTCCTGCCTGGCTACTGGCCAATAAGTATTTTATTAAACCAATACAAGTGACAAATCTTTACAGGGTACAAGACTTTTGTACCATTGTGCAAGTCGTTATGGATAATGGTCAGGGAAAAAAGCTAAACAAAGGAGATTAGATTCAGAGTTCATATTTTGAAAAAAAGTGGGGAAATTCTGTGGGATAATGATCTTATACACTGTAATATGTCACTCAGTTTAATAAAACACTAATTGGCCAGTAGCCAGGCAGTATAAGTGGGGCGACCAGACTAAGACAATTCTGGGAAGAGGAAAGACAGAGAGTCAGTCACTAGTCAGGCACCAAGAAAGCAAGTTGAGAATGCCTTACTGAGAAAAAGGTGCCAAGTCACATGGCTAAACACAGGCAAGAATTATGGATTAATTTAAGTTGTAAGAGATAGTAATAAGCCTGAGCTAATAGGCCAAACAGTTTATAATTAATACAAGCCTCAGCGTGTTTCTTTGGGACTGAATGACTGTGGGACCGGTTGGGACAGAAACTTCCATCTACATACATGTTTCCTACTTCTGTAATAAGTTTAGTTTGAGATACACTGATTATTTGATTATCTTAATGACCAGCATAAATGCAGGTAGGTATACAGGCTTACAGGGACTCTAGGCAAATAATTTTGCCATATTTACTTGCAAACCTCAGGTACGGATCTTCAGTTTGGCTCATTATCAGGTCAGAGCCTGCAAATGCTCATTTTAACCTCACCTTTGGTGCTTGCATGAAGCAGCCACTGCAGAACTTCTGCCAGAGAATCAGTATGTAAAATGTCACAGAGCTTTGCCAGGATCTGCCAGGGAACACAAAGTGAGGAAATAAATGGCACCAGGCTCGTAAGGTTTCCTTTTCTTTCTTTAGAATTTCATCTCTCCAAATGTCACTCTGGGTACATGATACTTGGGTCTGTTGGGCTCTAGTTTGGCGTCTGTGAAAACATCGCCAGTTCAAGTGATGTTATGACATGTCTATTTCATTCTAATATCTGGTAGGAGCATCTTACTTCAGAAAATGGACCCCTTATGCAGGTTTTGGGGGCTCTAAGAGGAATCTGCTAGTCACAGAAAGTCATCCATCTGGCTGTTGCTCTCCTTAGGCTAAGAAGGATGTCACTTGAGCTGAACAGTGCCTCAATTCTTTGACTACCATGTTGGGCCCACTGAGACTGTGAGACAGGAACCTAAATCCCTTCAGTCGGTGAGAATGCATACTAAGTTAGCATTCCTCATAGCAAGGGGTGTGGTGTGTCTTCTTTCTCTGGTCAGCTGCATCTTGATGCTTAGAAGCAATTTACACTGAGTTTATTTTCCTTAAGTTTAAGTTTCTGTCAACTTTAGGAGAATGTTAGCTACTAACTCTCCCCATAATTTGTATGTTCTAATCGTTAATACTTCTGAGACCCCAGTTAACAAATATTAGAATACTCAACATATTCTTATAGTACAATTGGCTTATTTATCTTTTTATATCTAGTTTAGATAGTTTTATTGCTGTGGGTTTAAATTTGTTAATATTGATGTATATGGTGTGTATGTGTGTGGTGTGTGTGGTGTGTCTGTGTGTGTGATGTGTGTGTGTATGTGTGTGGTGTGTCTGTGTGGTGTGTCTGTGTGTGTGGTGTGTGTGTGTATGTGTGTGTATATGTGTGTGTGTATGGATGTGTGTGTGTGTGCACTTGCTGTTTCCAAGCCATGGTTTTTAATAAACCATTCTCTTACTTTTATCTCCTGGTCCAGATAGTTTGGGATGCACACAGTGTTTTCATTCCCATCCATCTTGGTGCTCATCACTGCTGAGGACGGTAAGCCAGCAGCAGAGCATATCAGTGGAGCCAGTAGTGGCTTTTTGGCTTTAAATTCATCCTATATCAAAGAGACAGTATGATTGGCATGCATTTTTGCACTTGTAATTTCTATATAAATTAACGAGAAGCACTTAACTTTGCTTACATTTTTAGATTACATTTATTTGGCTCTCTCTTTGGGAGTGTGTGTGTGTGTGTGTGTGTGTGTGTGTGCATAAAAGCAAAAACGATGTTAATAATTTTGAGTGTCCTTTAAACTCTACCAAACATTCGTGTCTAGAGACAAAGCCGATAGGGACACATTATTGACTTTGGTTGAAATCATTAAAGCCCTTTGATGAAACTCAAGATAACAATTTAAACAGTGAACGTGAAACGCTTTTGCTTATTGTTGTTCCAGGCAGCAGTCAGCTCCGGCCGCAGGAAATCAGTGCTGCACTGGAAGAGTCATTTTACCACCAGGAAGGCAGCTGAGAAGATTCGTGTTTCGTCTTAAAGAGGCTTCGTCATGTGAGCTGTGCAACGTTCTTCTCTTCATTAGCTGGACAGGGAATAAAAGGGCCTGTGGTGCGGTGGGCTGGAGACGCAGCCTGCGGTGTAAGCAGCAGCAACAACCGCAACAAAAAAGTATGGGACCTTTGAGTCCAGAGTGCTACACACAGCCTCGGATCTCAGTGCTTGCTCCAGGAACGGCTTTCCCACCGCTCAGCTGTGGCCATTGCTGACCAGCACACCAGGCTGGCGGGGAAACGAGTCGGCTGGACTTGGCCAGAGCGACAGAAGAGCGCTCAGCTGCTGGCAGTCGCGAGAGCAAAGCTGTGTCCCGTTCACACCCATTCTTTATGAGAACTTCTCATGCGTACACAACTGCTCTGCTCCAATTCTCTCACTGAACATAACTGAAATATCTGGTGGGAATTTTAAAAAAAAATGAGAGACTCAGAATGCATTGCACAACAAGGAATTAACAGGTCAAAAGTAAACAGGAAGTAAGAAGCATAAGCTCACTAAATGTAGTAGACATTTTTGCCTTGAGATCATTGTATGATAGTGAAAAATAAGAACTTTTCTTTTTGACTACCTGAAACTGTCTGAAAGACAGATCTCAAAGCTCAGAGCACAAGGACAGCCACCTAAGAACTATGTCGCCAAGATTAAGGTGACCTAGTCA
This sequence comes from Dicrostonyx torquatus, assembly GCA_028555095.1. Classification (NCBI taxonomy): domain Eukaryota; kingdom Metazoa; phylum Chordata; class Mammalia; order Rodentia; family Cricetidae; genus Dicrostonyx; species Dicrostonyx torquatus. The sequence continues at coordinate 8,141,147 of JAQHUG010000074.1, forward strand.
TGTAACAGTCCTTGAATAAGATCAGTGAGATAGGAAAAAACCAAAACACTGATGATAACTTATGAAGTTAAACATTTATTCTTGTGGAAGATAAATGGAACTTGTAAGTCATTGTGCTAGCTAGTTTTATGTGAACTTGACACAAGCTGTAGTTATCTGAAGGGGGGATCTCAACTGAGAATGCCTCCATAATATCCAGCTATAAGGCATTTTCTTAAGTGATACATGGGGGAGGGCTCAGCTCTCCCTAGGCGGGTAATCCTGAGTTCTACTAGAAAGCAGGCTGAGCAAGCCAGGAGAGCAAGTTAGTAGGCAGCACTCCTCCATGGCCTCTGCATCAGCTCCTGCCTCCAGGTTCCTGCCCTTTTTGAGTTCCTGCCCTCACTGCTTTTAATGATGAACTGTTCTATGTAGTTGTAGGTGAACTCAACCCTTTCCTCCCCAAGTTGCTTTGCTTTTGGTCACGGTGTGTCATTGCAGCAGTGATAACTAACATGACACACAGCAAGGATGAAATAGCATGAATTACAATTATTAGGGACCAGAAGGCAAACAATTATGCAGGTATAAAATCATGAAAAATATATTTTTTGAACAAATGTGTCAGTAACTCTTAAAAGTTAAATGAAATAGACCAATCCCTTGAAAAAAATACAAGCTGCCTGTGCCCACAAAAGAAGGAACAAATAACACATAAAGCAAACTTCTGTCTATAAAAAATTAAATTGAATTCTGATTTTAAAACTTTTAACTGGAGGGAAACATTAAAGATGCTAGTCGTTAACTCTGTGTAAAATCCCTTAGAATATTAGAGTTCCCAACTTTTATATTGCTCACATTTTATATTATAGTGCTCACATTGTCCTGAAAGTAAATCAGAAAAAGATACTCTAAGAAAATGTTCTATAATATAAATAATATTTGGATATATTATATTTAATATTTAACATTATATCAATAAACATATTGACATAATTAATATAATGTGATAAGTATATTATGTTCATCTTATAACAAATATTTCTCATAAATTTTATATAAATATTTGTTGTAAATAAACTTTACAACAAATGTTTCTCACAAAAACATACAAATATTAAACAATATTTTATAAAATGTAGTACTGAAAACAATAACACACTTTACTAAGTAGCATCTTGAACCAAGAATGCAAGGATGGTTTAAGGTTGGAAAATGAACCTATGTAATTCATTATGTTAATAACCTGAAAAACTCATAGGATCATCTCAAATGTTGAAAAATTGCTTGGCAAAATTTGTCCTCCATGTCTAACGGAAATAGAAGGAAGCCCCCTCAGTCATGTATGGGCATACAATCAGAGAGAACCAACATGTACTTCAGACGGGCAGCCTGGACGCTCTCTCTCATGAGCGTCAAATATAAGGCAAGGCAGTCGGCTCCCACTGTTTCTAGTTGACACTGCACCAGAGGTTTGGCCACCACAGTAAAACACAACAGAGATGGGCAGCATACAAATTTGAAAACATAACAGAAAAATTAGAAATTTAAGCCTTGCCCAAAATAACATCTTTTTAAGAGACCTTGAAACAAAAAGGCAGTGTTCAGATTTAAAGAAAACGTCTGCAAAACACATGTAGCAAAGGATTTACATAGACTGTAGGAAGCTTTCATAACATAATCACACATGTAACAAAGAATTTACATAGACTGTGTAGGAAACTTTCATTACAATCACACATGTAGCAAAGGATTTACATAGACTGTGTAAGAAGCTTTCATTACAATCACAAAGAGGTCAACAACTCAACTTCAAAGACAGGCAAGAGATCTGAACATTCACATCCCATAAAAGTTTACCTAAATGACCGGAAAGAAGATGGAACTGGTCATCTTTATCACTTATGAGAAAAAGTCAAAACTAAAACCACGCAAGTAAAACACTACTACACCCCGGTCAACCTTGTGTGTCTGTGTTTGCTTGTTTGTTTGTTTTTTTCCTATTTTTTTTTAATTTATGTGTGTGTTTGTTTGAAGGCAGTGGTCAGCATTCAGCCTCCTTCATGCTAGGATGACAAACCATGACTACACTTCACTTCTATTAGCTAAAAACGAAAACCAATCATTTAGTTTTCAGGAGTGTGGGCTCTGATATCAGCCAGCCTGGCAATGGCCATGGCTTGAATACAGCTTGGTGGCTGGAAAGCTAGCAATTTAGAAAGACAAAAGGTGAAAGGCTTGGCTCCGGCCTTCTTTTGACTTGTAGATTGCCCAGGAAGAAGCTGCTGGCTCCAAAGCTGGTGAGATATGCACGTGTGTGGATGAGAGGTGTGGTGTCCCCCGGAAAAGGATTGTGAATAGAGAATTCCTGAGGGTGAAGGAGCAATTCAGGTTTGGGCAGAGCTTGGGGGAGAGAAATAAACGCAAGATCATGCTGTAAAGGACAGGAGGTCCTGAGCTGCCTTTAAATGATGATGGCGTGAAAGCCTGTTTCTTCCACTCGCCTCTGAGAACACGCTTAGGGCAAAGCACCAGTTTCTATGTTGGGGCGATGGTCCCCGACACAGGAGAAAGTGGAGAAAGGAAACTCCACCAGCTACTAAGGAAATGGAAAGAAGAAAACAACTTGGCCATTCCTTTAAAACATTGACACTAAACCGCTGTTAAGTCAGTTCTTGTATTTGCGGGAACTGACCAGGAGGGATACACAGGCGTACACGTAGACTTGTGTGTTCACCTTAGCTTTGTGAAAATGTGGACATGACCCAGATGCCCTTCAACACGAGCCTGGGCTCAGGGCTGTGAGACAAGGAGCCCTGAGTCACTGGGCATCCAGAAGAATCAACATAACAAAGGAATAGAATAATCGTGCTGAGTGAAACCAGATTTCGAAAGAAACTTGCATGTGGCCTCATTTACATAAAAGTTAAAAGTCTGTGCCACTTTAGTGACACAAAGCACATTGTCATTTGTCTTTGGTAGGGCGGGGCTCCCGAGGAAACCCACTGGTGGATGCATGCTTACTCCTGACTTGGTTCTTCTTTGCCAGGGGGTGTAGATGTCCTTGTCAAAATCCATCTAATTGTGCATTTGGGATATAAACATCCTACATCATAAAAGCTATACTTTAATAAAGCTGTAGAAACATTGTGAAAGAGACTTCTCAGAAGGATTGAAAAGTAGAGCAATCTACTAGAAGTCAGTCAGCTAGCTGTAGGCAACATTTGTTTACCTTCTTAATCACTAAGGGATTGTCGCTGGAGGTTTTGAAGCATTCATTGATAATTTTACATGGCTCTGAAAGAAATTAGGGAAATATATTGAAATATCAAAGAAATTTCAATACATGCTTTAAGTATTATTGCTGAAACAAACTAGTCTATTTGAACCTAAATTAAGGTCATCTCAGGAGGCCTATGTGTACATATGAGGAAACATGTGATGGAAAACTGAAGTGTAATAACATTATATAAGTGCATTTATGTTTTGAGAAAACTCTGCCTCTATTCCCAGTATGATAAGATGAAGACATATTGCAAGCTAGCCTGCCTGCCTGCCTGCCTACATTTCCTCCCCTCTCCTGTCTCAGGCTCACACCACTACCCAGGCTGGCCTGTGATTCCCCCGACTCAGCTTCTCAAGTGAGTAAGATTGTGGGTCTCTTTCAGCAGCCCTGGCTATCCAGTTTAATTAATACAATTAATTATAAAATTAATTATAAAAGTAGAATCTTACAGTATGTTTCTTATCCATGTGTTTCTCACTTCTGTTTAATAGACAGCTTGTATGTTTTGTTTGCCCTAATTACAGAAGATATACACTGGGTCGTAATTGTATTTTTTATTGTATTTGTTTCTCAGCCTTAAATCCCTCTTGGCTTGATGTAGTGGCATTTTATTTGTGTTTTCATAAGTGAAGCTCACCTGAAAATCAGAGAGTAAAACAGTCTCACTGGTCAGCCTTACAGACCAGGCAGTGGTAACACACACTTTTAATCCCAGTAGCTACACTAGTTGCCACAGAAACTGGGCTGTGCATGCCTTTAATCCCAGCCCTAGAGAGGATTATAAAATGGGAGGAGGCAGCTCTCAGTCACAGTCTCATTTCTGAGATTCCTCAAGTCAGGATCACCATTTTCAGACTAAGGTCGAGGTAAGAGTCAATGGCTGGCTGTTTTGCTTTTCTGGTCTTCAGGCTGAACCCCAGTACCTATCTGTGAGTTTTATTAGTCATGCTTCATCTTGACATCAGGCACAGCTTTGCTCGGCTTCCTCTCTCCTTAGTGTGCATGTCCTCGTGAAGCCATGCTCCTTTACCAAAGCCATGACTGCGCACCACCTCTTCAGTGCATAACCCCTGTAGTAGCTAAATTCATCAGTTCTGTCTGAAGAAAGAGTGTTACCTTCTGCTAATGAACACAGCGTTATGGCTGGTGACATGTTCAGGTAATGAACACAGTGTCATGCCTGGTGACCACATTCTGTTAGTGCTCCCTTGCTGGGAACAGAAACTAAGAAGAAAAAAAAGAGTGGTATAGGGAACTGAGCAAGGGGGAACTGGGGTGTAAACATTAGTCCAGAAATCAGTGGCAGCCTGACTCATCCTAGAGTCACCCAGGAAGAGGAACTGTCTAAATCAGGTTGACCTGTGGACGGGTCTGTGAAGGAGACTAACTTGGTTGGTGTGGGAAGACACAGCCTGAAAGTGGGAAGAACCACTTCCTGGCTGGGTCACTGAACTCTCTCACGGTAAAAAAGACTAGCTGAGTGCTGGCTGAGTACTAGCCTAGTACTAGCTGAGTACTAGCTGAGTGCTGGCTGAGTGCTGGCTGAGTGCTGGCTGAGTGCTGGCTGAGTACTGGCTGAGT
>JAQHUG010000074.1:8148646-8172276 GCA_028555095.1 Dicrostonyx torquatus
CTGGCTGAGTACTAGCTGAGTGCTGGCTGAGTACTAGCTGAGTACTGGCTGAGTACTGGCTGAGTACTAGCTGAGTACTGGCTGAGTGCTGGCTGAGTACTAGCTGAGTACTGGCTGAGTGCTGTCTGAGTACTAGCTCTGCATTCTGTTTGCTCCTGACTGTGGATGTCATGTGACTGGCTGTCTCGAGCCCTTGCTACCATGATTTCCGCACAGTGATGGTCGGTAACCAAGAATTGTGACCTAAAACAAACCCTTTCTTCCCTAAGCTGCTTTTTATCAGAGTATTTCATCATAGCAATAAAATGAAACCAGGACAGGAATTGGGACCAAGGGAGTGAGGTCATTACTTTCATAAAGCCCTGGGATCTGGAGAGATGACAGCTAGGGTCCCCTGCAGAGGACCTAGGCTTGGTTCCAGCATGCACTTGGTGGTTTACAACCATCTGTAATTCCAGTTCCAGAGGATTCGATGTCCTCTTTTAACCCCTGTGGCACCAGGCACACATATGGTACCCATAACATGCATACAGGCAAAACATTTATACATATAAAACAAATATGAGAACAAAAGCTTAAACTGAGTGTGCTGCTTTTATACTTTTGGACTATTTTGTTGGAAGAATGTGGAAGCTTTTGATATATTGATCTAGAAAAGCAGTTTGATGGGCCAATCACTATAGTGGGATCATGGAAGACAGTAAGCATCTATTAATTTATTTAATCAACTACTAAAGACCAGACATTGCATGTGGTATGGACCGGAGGGGAAAATAAGAGGGCCATGAGCACAGAAGCCAGTGCCATCAGGGCAGGAACTTATGGAGGAGACAGTCCTGTGGGAAAGAGGAACACACATTCCCATCCCCACTGTGTTTACTGGACCCCCCTTTTGTCTGTTTCCTACCAGTGTCGGCTACCCACTCATGGCTGATATCTCTTAGAAAGTTTGTTAGTAATTTTTCTCACCACAAATATTTTACAGAAGCGTATTAGAGGGGGACAGATTCATTCTGGCTCATGGTCTGAGGGTCTACAGTCTGTCTTTGTGGGGAAGGCGTGGCACTGGAGTGTGAGATAGCTGGAAATCAGGAGGCAGAGAGGGTGGCTCTCTGTGCTCAGCTGGCTTCTTTCTTCTTTCCCCGTTTTTGTTCAGTCTGGGACCTCTAGCATGTGAAATGATGCCACCCACATTCCCTGCTCACCCACATTCTCCAGAAACAGCTTCCTCAACAGACCCCCAGGTGTCTCCATGCTGTTTTTAAATCCACTCAGGAGTTGACATTTGAAATCAGTCATCACACATACCTTTTTAAGGATTGGACACTACACCAAAAACATCAAATAATAATAGTATTTGCTAGTTGTGTCTTACTGAATTGTGGTTAACGGAACGTAAATTGTCTATAGTGAATAACCTGTCTTATCAGTCACTGCAGCTATTTAAGCAATCGGAGTTTTTTTTTTTCCCAATTATTTGTAAGAGGCCTAAGAACATTTTCCATTTCTTTATAGGGACTCACCAGACTGAGGTCTTGCAGGACCTTTGTTTTGAACTGGTGACAGCCCTCGGGCGGGACTCTCCAGGGCTGCGGTTCTGGGCGGGTTACCGGATTTGGCTAAAGGCATCTCACTCCTCTCTAAGTGACTAAACTGGCCAGGGCCCCACAGCATTCTAAGTGGGATCTCATCGTCATTCACAGTACAGATTGGGATGTTGTTCAAACCTGGAGGAATAAGGACAACCATTTACTCATTTGCTGACAAGCCCATCTGGACCACACCCCACCGCTCGCTCCTAAAGCACTTACCACTAGTCTTATTAAATCTGTGTGCAGCTGCTTGGCAGAGCTGCACTAGAATGTGAGTCTTGTGGATGGGCGTTTTGCCCCTTTTGTTTACTGCTTCTTGCTAGTACCTACTCCAGTGCCTGGCAGAAAGCTGGTGAGCTTTGGTGGTTGAATGAATGGCTGGATAAACACAACTAAACATAAGGCTTTTATTTGGTTAAACACTTCATACTTTACTAATAGTAACTAGATAGAAATGAGAATTCTTTAAGACACTATCAGATGTTATCATTATATTTTAAACACTAGAATGGTGATTGGCTCAGGTACATAGTAAGAAATTGCATAGCAAATTATATATAGGCAACCTTTCACACAAATATGTGTATTGAAACTCCTAGTTTCTCTTTTAATTAAGATTTTTGAAAGATATATGTGTCGTATATGTTGGAGGACTTCACGGGGGAACAGACGTCTCCTTCCAACCTTGTTTTCTTCTTATTGCTGCGCACTTTTCCATATTCACATGCAAATGTGCACAGCTGGTAATCTTGTACCAGGCAGAAATAAAAGGGAAGAATTCAGATTCCATCCATCCGAGAGTTACAACAGCTTGATAGTGGTTTGAAAGTTCAATGAGAGATCTCATGACTGACAGCTTGTCCGTGAGAGGTGAATGTGATCCCACATCATCTTCTAGCTCATCCCTCCCACTCAGCAAATGGTCCGGGAATGGAACTGGGCTCCAGAGAGACCAGTGCCCACCTTGGGGAGCCAAGTTTCTGCCCCTGAAGTTGTGGCGGCTCCCTTGGCAATCAAAGGTTCTGTCCATATAGTGTGTGCATATGGGCATAGGAATAGGTGGAATGGGGTCATAAAAGACAGGGGTCGCATCACAGGAGTAGACAACATTACCATCAATGCCCCTGATGGATTTTAGCAAGATGTTTAACTAATCAAATTTACTTTTTAAGTGTGATTTTTGTAGTGGTTTCATAAGGAATGGATTGGATGAGTGAGGGTAACTTATTATTATTATAATTTTTTTTTTGCATCATGGCCATCCTGATTATGGTTGTCAGATTTGTCAAAATAAGGATGGTGGTAACATTAGCCAGTACGATGTGCACGGGGTGTTGGGGCAGTCAGAATGCAGTGGGCTGAAGCGTGGTTCAGAGATAAGGGTGTGAGAACCCCAAGTATGTGTGTTTCTCCTGGCTGTGATGTATGCTTCCTAGCATGACATACAGAACTCCACTGTGGCCCCTCTCTTCCTCCCCACATGTGCTGTACTTGGCATGTCTACCTGATGCTCCTTTCTGTGTTGCCACTTGCCCTTCACCGTGTCTTTATTCTTAAACACGACGCAGTACTGTTGTGACCAGGCTTCGCCTGTACGGCCACTCCAAGTCAGTGTTTGTTGAATGCTTACTGGTGAAGCAAGATGGCTCTAATAGGAATACGAGTCTCAGGGAAGGCTATGACGGACTAGTGATTAACCCACCAGCTGAGGTGACTTTTGAGGGGGGAGGTGTCCCAGGGTTACCATGTCTGCAGTGAACTGGCTGGTGTACTCTCTGGTGCCAGCAGCTCTGTTTGTTTTCCATGTACTTTGTAACCTTGAAAAATCCACCTCCCAAAACACCATTTCGCTCTAGAGCCCAGGTATACGTAGACATTAGATGTGCTTTCTTCTTTAGTACAAGTTCGGAGAATGTACTAGCGATGCCTCATTTCCAAGGGGATTGGAAATGGAAAAGGGAAGGGAAGATAGGGAGGGAGGCAGGAAAGGAGGAAGAGAAGAGAGGAGGGAAGGAAGGGGATAAAATACACGCTTGCTCTTCAGCATGACTTGGCCAGAGGTAGAGTGGCTGCCTATTGTGTGCAAAGCCCTGGGCTCCGTACCCAGTGTGTGTGCATATAAATGCACACGAATGTACTTCTTCTGGGGCTGTGTTTAGATCCTGGGATGGGTGTTGTGATGGCTCTTCTTGATTGTCAACCTGACTACATCTGGAATTCACTAAAACTCAAAAATAGCTGGAATATGTGAATAAGGAATTTTTTACTTAACTGGATCTTTGAAGTGGGACGTTCCCTTCTAAAATTTGGACCTTTGAGATGGGAAGACATACCTATAATTCAGATCTTTTGAGGTGAGAAGACCCACCTCTAATCTGGGCCACACCTTCTGCTGGAAACCATATAAAGGATATGGAAGAAGGAAGCTCTCTCTTTTGCCTGCGTCTTCCACCCTTGCTAGCAAGTTCATTCCTTCACTGCCATTAGAGCTTATTTGGTTAGGATTCTGACGTCTACTGATGACTAGATGAGAACTCCAGCTTCCTAGATTGAACAATTACTGGATTCTTGGACCTTGCGTTGGTAGACAGCCATTGTTGGATTACCTGCACCACAGCCTGGGAATCATTCTAATAAATCCCCTACAGCTAGCTAGCTAGATGATAGATAGATAGATAGATAGATAGATAGATAGATAGATAGATGATGGATGGATAGATAGATAGGTGATAGATGGACGGATGGATGGATGGATGGATAGATGGATTGATGTCTACAGGCACTAGGACCTGACTTCTTGTATCTTAGCCCTTGCTCTTACCAGTGACCAAATACTTTAAGTAAATATTACAGGTTGTGTATGAGGGATAAAAAATATTTGAGTAGCTGGAGTCCCATCACCTTTGATGTGGCAAACTCGTCTGGGATGAGGCGTGTGTCTGACTAGGAAGCAGTTTTCACTTCTCGCCGTCACGTGGCTGCCCTTGCCCTCCGAGTGATGAGAAGATGCTGGGGATTTGAGGTCCGGGTTCATGGCCTGTTGGTTTCCCTCTCCACAGGTGCCGCAGACTTCCTGGAATCTAACTTGATTGACTTCACTCACAGATGGGCCAAAACCTTGAAATCACAGAATGACAATCATCCTGAGAAGAGATCCTACACATTCACTTGTCTATCAAATATGTCTCCATTTTTGTATTAAAACAACAAACAAAGAAAGAGGAACAATGGGAGGGAGTCTGTTCTGCTGTCAAGTCAAACTTTTATAAACTTTCCAGGCCTGAATAGAACATAAGGAAAAAAATCAAAGTACTTGTGAAAATCATCTATATTTTACTTTTTAATTGTATTTAAGATCATTGTTGTTTTGTGAGCAAATATTTAAATGACTATTGCTTCTTTTAATGAAGGAAATTTAAATTAGGCTTTTAAAATACTGTATCTACAAAAGTGCTTTACATTAAATTAGCTTTATGTAAGGAACTTTCATATTGTACTTTTAAGAAACCTAGATTTTCAAGTTTATATCATCCTCCAAACAGATAATGCCACCTAAGGAAGATGAGGGAATGACACTACACATCCAGCTGGCAGGCTGTATGACATTTACTAAATTGTTTGCAGCACCTAGTATATTAAATGTTCTTTTGATCATTAATTAACACCAATTCCATACCACAGGTCTAGCACTTTAAAATGTTATCATTCTTGATTAACTCACAACCAGATAAGGAGAAAAATCTGGATCCAGAATATATAAAAGAATTATTTAAACCTTCTGAAAATGACATACTATTCCTGGAGCTGGAGAGAGGGCTCGGAGGTTAAAAGCACCAGTACCTTTTTCAGAAGACCAGGGTTTGATTCCCAGCACCCACACGATGGCTCAAAAGCACCTATAACTCCAGTCCCTGGAGTTCTGATGCCCCCTTCTGGACCCTTCAGGCACTGCATGCACATGGCACACAGACATAAACCCAAGGAAAACACCCACATGCATAAAATAAATAAATAACACACCAGTGCAACTTTAAATGACGCACTGTTCTCGAAATATAAGAAAAACATTTTTGATAGCTATAGTATATTTTCTATGCTCTGTGTAAATCTTATTCATCACATCAGAACAGGCATGGCAAAGAAACATTTCTATTCCCATTTTTTTTCTGGCCAGAACAACATGTAGTACCAAACATGTCCAACTAACGGGACTTGAGTGCGGGATGTTGTTGAGTGTCTCTAGTTTACTGAAATCTTTTATTTATTTGCTTACTTAGTACTAGTAGTGTGTATGTGTTTATGAGAGTGAGCTCACGCATGCTGCAGTATGTTGGTGCAGGTCAGAGGATGACGTGGGTTCTTTCCTTCCACCTTGGGTTGGGGGACCGATCTCAGATCTTTAGGCTCATAGAGCAAGGACTTTTACTCAGTGAGCCATTCTCGCCAGTCCGTTTTATACCGTAGCAATCCATTCAAGTTTTTCAGGGAGTATTTTTAGAGTGAACGGTGTATAAATTATCAGCCCTGTTACCAGAAAACATAGGACTTTTCAGAATTTCATTTTGGTGTGTGTGTGTCTGTGTGTGCATCTGTATGTGCGTGTGTGTGTTTGAGTCTGTATGTGCATATATGTGTCTATATGTGTGTGTGTGTATTTATGTGTGTCTGTGTGCTTTAGTTAGCTTTAATGGTCATCACAGAGTCACCTGAGAAAGGCTGTCTTAGATGAGGGCTTGCCCAGATCCAGCTGGCCTATTTGGGCATATCTGTGGGAGATGGTCATGACTGCTAATGTTGTAGAAAGACTCAGCTCTATGGATGGTCCCATTCCCTGGAAAATGGTCCTGGGTTGTATAAAAAAAACCTAACTAAACATGAGTGTCTTTGGGTTTCTATCACTGCGATAAGACACCATAACTGAAAACAACTTGGGAAGGAAAGGGTTTATTTTAATGTACAACTCTCAGGCCACACTCTGGCCTTTTTCTGTTCTGGGTCCATTTGGGACCTTGAACCTGGGGGTTTGGGACCCCAGCCCCCAGAATAAGCTGAAGGCTGCAGAACAGCCCCCAGGATAAGATGAAGGCTGTTGAACCCCTCTTTAGCTAATGGAGAAACCTAAGTTACATAAAGTTGCTGACTGCAATCCATTCCCCACCCAACTTCCCCTATCAGCTGGGCGATATCAGCTGGACAACATTTCAAGCAGCCCCTGTGGTTAGCACAGGGTCAGCAGATGTGTGGAGGACGTAACCAGGGGGGTGTTGCTATCCCCCTTAGAAAACAATAATAGCCTATTAGGAGCTAACAGCTGGGCTTTACCTAATCTTTAGACAATTACGATATAGGATACATAATTTTGTATTTTGAGACTGTAACCTTGTGATTGTTTTGTGGTTTTTGTCTTTATAAATCCTTACACTAGTAGATGGGGTCCTTCTCCCTCCATCTGCTGCATCAGACTGTGAGGCAGAGGACCCGTGCTAGCCCGTACTTAATAAACAAAGCCTCGCTTTTGCGTTTGGAAGTGTGGCTCCATGGTGGTCTTCTTGGGGATCCTAGGACTCAGGCACAACATTCCTTTATGAGGATAGTCATGGCAGTAACTCAAGAAGGGATCAAAACTGGAGGCACAAACAGAGACCCACGGAGGAACGCTCCTTATAGACTTCCCTCCCAATCTTGCCCAGCCTGCTTTTAGATACATCCCAGGACCGCCCTCCCAGGAGTGGCAGCACCCACATAATCACTTATTAAGAACACACCTTCCAGGCTTGCCTATAGCCCTACCTGACTGAGGCATTGTCTCAGTCAAGGGTTCCCTCTCTCAAATGACTCTAGCGTGTGTCACGTTGACATAGAACTCTCCAGCACGATACGTCTGTGAGCAAGCCAGTAAGCACATCCTCCATGGTTTCTGCTGTGCTTGTCTTGTCTATGAAGAGAGTGCCTTGATCGGAGGTAATGCTGTCTGTAAGGCAAGCAGGCCTGCCTCCAAGTTCCTGCTTGAGCTCCTGACCCGGCTTCCCGCAATGCCAGACTCTGAGCCAGAGGCTCACACAAACCTTCCCTTCTCCTAAGTTGCTTTTGGCCATGGATCTGTAGCAGCCATAGAATGGAATCAGGATGGCGTTCTAAAATTACTCTAGGCTAGATAAACTACACTTAAATATTAAATTTAGAAAGTGTCACTAATTAATAACAAATGGTATATTTTATTATTAGCCTTTAGTACTACCACAAGGAGAGTTAATTCTAATCTTTTTGTATAGTCAAACTATAATATTATTCTACTGATTGAGTTTTGAGACAGAGCCTCACTATTAAAGCTCAGGCTGGCCTGAAACTCCCAATCCTCCTGAGCCCTCTGAGTGCTGGGATTGTGCTGACCACACCAGGCCTATAACCAAACTTTACCCTTAGTATATATAGCAGGCTTTCTTTTTGGCCACCAACCAGCTCCCAAATCATGACATGGAGACTTCTTATTAGTTATGAATATTTGGCTTTATCTTATGCTTCTCCGCTGGTTCTTATAATTTAGCCTGTTTCTCTTCATTTACATTTTGCCTCAGGCCCTTTTTAACCTTCCTTCTTCCTTTCCTTTCTTCTCTCTCTCTCTCTCTCTCTCTCTCTCTCTCTCTCTCTCTCTTCCATATATCTTACTTTCCTGCTGTGCCCTTGTCTGGATGGCTGGTGGCTGCTTGGATTCAGGCCCTGAGCAAATCCCTCTCTTTCTCCCTCGTTCTCTTGAGTTTAGATTTCTCCTCCTACTTACTTTCTTTACCCGCCAGTCCCACCCATCCCTCCCCTGCCTCCCTGCGGACTGTTCAGCTTTTATTAGACCAATCAGGTGTCTTAGCCAGACAAGGTGGAAATGTTAACACACCTTTACACAGTTAAAGTAATATTCCGTCGCGTGAGCAAATGCAGCACATCTTCGCCTAGTTGAAATGACATTCCACAACAACTCAGTCTTCCTGTGTGGGTGCCTTGTCCTTTGCTTCAGACAAGCAAAGAAGTTCATGTTTGATTTACAAGACAGAAGAGGAACACAAGCTGGAAACGGAGAGGGCAGTAACTTGGTCAACCCAGACTAGTTGGTAGAGTTCCTAGGGTCTCATTTGTTCGTTTATAATCTACTGGAACTGACCTAAATGTCAGCTGGGATATTCGGTTTTTCTCTTTTATTCATCTGGCCCACATGAGTCCTCTTAGGTAAGTCTGAAGGGACGTGGTCCATGGTGGTTGGGGCACCACCAGTAACGCAGCTGCCTCTCTTCTCTTCAGAAGAGCCTCGGGAGGGCCTGGGACTCATCTCTCTCCTTCTAAAGAGATGCTGTGTGCTTGGTTTAAGAAAGTTTGAGCAGATATCCTGTTACGTGTGATGAATGTTTAGAGAGTGAAGACAGCGTGGAAATATTTTGTTCAGATACAGCACTAAAATTTTGCAAACTCTAAGCTACATATGGGCTTTTTGTGCCCCACAAGATTATTCTGTTGCTGACTAGTCATCAAAGTGGTGATACTAGGAGATGGAACAAGGCATTCAGGTCGAGAAGGTGGAATTCTTAAAGAATGAGATTAGTGTCCCAGGAGCCACCTTACCCTGTGAGGGTACTTTGAGACGTTGGCTGTCACCAGTGTGTGAATCTGCTGATACCCTCGTGGTAGACTTTGCCGCCCCCAGAACCACTAGGAAATTATTTTCAGCTGTTTAGAACAGTCCCTGCTTATGGAATTTCGTTGTCAACTTAAATGGTTTAGGATACTGTACTCTGAAATCCAATTTAAATTTAAGTTTTTAACAATGCAGCTGATTGAAGCGGAACTTTCAATCATTTTAGCAAGTTATGATGAAAAACAATGAAAGCAGCTTATACCAGAAGCAAAGCCAAACCACGCCCACTGGTCCTAATCATGACCCACCCTTTTCTCTTTCACCTCTCGCTCACGCTCACGCTGACTTCTGCACGGGCAACTCACTCGTGGCCTGCTGTGGTGATTAAATCTCTTCCCAGAGTCTGGGAATTGGTTTGTAGCAGCGTTTTTCCTTCAAGGTTTCACAGTCTGGCAGATAATGGGTTTGAATGATAACATCCTAAGAATTATAAACTCAGTAGAAATGAAAGTATTGTTTACCCTCATATCTAGATACATATAAAAGACAAGATTAAAATAGAAAGAGCATACTTAAATTAAAAATAATTATTTCATGTGTACGGGTGCTTATCTTCCATGTATGTATGTGTACCATGTGCATGCAGTGCCTCAGAGGCCAGAAGAAGATGCCAGATGCCCTGGACTGTAATTCCAGGCAGTCGTGAGCCACCGTCTCTGGCTGGGAACCAAACCTGGGTCCTCTGGAAAAAGCCCTTGTTCCAGCCCCAGGCATACTTTTTAAAATAAGAGCTTAAAGAAGTGGAGACCAAGAAATAAGTTTTTTACTTATAGAATAAATACCTTTACGGGAGAGTCAGATATGACATTTCCAATAAAAAGACTAAATCTTTCTGCAGAACTCAGTAGTCGAGGTATTTGTTAGTGCTACATTGACTGATGAGTATCAGAGATGAATTCCATTAGCAAAGCAATGTGCACTTACACATGGAAGCTATGAGTTAGGCAGCAAGTAATACAGAGACTCTTCGGATGCATAAGGAGGTACAGCAGAAGCCACGTGCTCTTTCCCAGTGCTTCATGGGTATTTGCGGCATGCTGTAGAAAACAATTCCCAGCCTGTCCCCTCCCCCCCCGCCCCCTTGTGATTTCAATGCCAGACGGTCATACACAAGCTGTGTTCCCATCACAGGCGCAAACATCTCAGATCACGGGGAAGCAAAATACTGAAAACTACCAACTCAGCTGCGGTGCCAGTGACTGAGACTTGCCAAAGCGGAACCCCAGCTGCAGTGCCAGTGACTGAGACTTGCCAAAGCGGAACCCGTCAGTTCAATCAAGTTAGCGCAAGCAATAGGGAATGTTCTGGAACGTAACCTCTTTTGAAATCATTTCTTTTAAAATAATTTGTAAACACCAGACTTCTAGCTATTTTTTTTGAACATCCCAGCTCTTACCTTACTATTTATATGCTATAAAATCTGCCTAAGACTTCTTCATTTGCCGGGCGGTGGTGGCGCACACCTTTAATCCCAGTCGGGAGGCAGAGGCAGGCGGATCTTTGTGAGTTTGAGACCAGCCTGGTCTACAAGAGCTAGTTCCAGGGCAGGCTCCAAACCCTGTCTCAAACCTCCCCCTCCAAAAAAAAAAAGACTTCTTCATTTAGTGGACCTGGAGGTTAAAAAAAAAGGTGCCCCCCCCAAAGGGAGTGTCCCTGTTAAGAGGTGTGGCTTTGTTGGAGTGGGTGTAGCCTTGTTGGAGGAAGTGTCACTGCGGAGGCCAGCTTTGAGGTCTCCTGTATGCTCCAGCCACACCCAGTATCTTGGAGCACTTCCTGTTGCCTGGGCAAGATGTACAACCCTCAGCTCCTTGTCCAGCACCACGTCTGCCTGCACGCTGCCGTGTCCCACCATGATGATAATGAACTGAACCTCTGAACTGGGAAGCCCATTAAATGTTTCCCTTTCTAAGACTTGCCATAGTCGTGATGTCTCTTCACAGCAGTAGGAAGCCCGATTAAGACGGTGACTGTCCCCAAGGGGTTTCCTGAGAGAAGATAGTCCCGTTCTGTTTATGTTTACTTTGTGACGCTCATGCTGTTGTCAGTTTGAAAAGGAAATGTGATGTAAGAGACATTTAATCCAAAAACCACAGCTGGGGAGCGGACTCAGAGACTAAGAGCGCATGCTGCTCTCGCTGAGGACACAGGCTCGATGCCCAGTACCCACATTTGGCAGCTCCAACTTCCGGCTGTCTAAAGCCTTCTGGCTTCCACAGGGCTGCACCTACGTGATGCATACCCCTAAACTCGGGCAAAACTCATATACGTTAGATACATAAAGAAAAAGACATTTCAAAGACACAGAGGAAAAGGTAGTTTCCCTTCTTGTAGGCTCTCAGATCTAGCTATAGACTAGCAAATCACTGAATTTTATTTGGGATAAGGGAAATGCAGTCCTCCAAAGAGATGGGCGGAAAAGAATAGTTAATGTTGCTCAGAAAAATGCCATGCCAATTTGCATAAAATATTGATAGCCTTAAGTTCAAAGTCGTACATACATGAAACACGGGCTCCCAAAGAGTGCACACCAGGTAAAGAGCAGCGGAAAGATGTCTGAGGCGGTCAGCCATCTTGTGCAGCTGTTACTCGGGCAGGAACACCACACTCCCACTCCCCTATCCCGGAACACACGTCCCGGCTGCCCCATGGTGCCTTCCTTTGCTGGATTAATTTCTCTGGGTACACACTTTCTCCTTGTAGTGGTTCTCATGGTCACCCCAGCCTCTGTCACTTTCTCTTTTGCTTCTTGAAATCCCTGCTCCTTTCAATAGAATGTCGTTTTCCCCACCATGATTTAGATGCCAGATGGTCACACGGAAGACGTGTTCCCACCACAAGAGCACACATCTCAAATCATGGGGAAGCAAAATAACTATAAAACTGCCAACTGAACGGCGGTGAGGCTGGCCAAAGCGGCACCCGTGGGCTCTAAGTTCAATCAAGTTAGCACCAGCAACAGAGAATGTTCTGGAACTTAACCTCCTTTTAAATAATTTCCATTAAAATGAGATAATTTGTAAACATAAGAACATAAGGCATGTCATCAGTCATGCCTTGATCTAACCTGGTTTTTCGTCTTTGTTTTCCCACTGTGTGCAGCACCTGCCCCATGGTATTAACTCAGTAACTGCCATTCGTTTCCCCACAGAACAAATGTCCCTAGTCTATGACCAGGGCAGTGCTGTTAGTACGAGCTCCTTAAAGATAAGTGACCAACTTTAAAAGATGACATCCTTTTCCTCAAAACGACTTACTTAGTTTTTGTATGCCTTAAAAACTGTATTTGAAGGTTTTAAGTAAAACGTACCTAAAATGCTAGCAAAATTATTCTAATGATGAATAAAAAATTATACCTGAGGACAGTTTTTAAAGCAGGTAAATCAGGTCTGTTGATGCCCCTCCAACGTCGTATCAGGACTAGACTGAATATTTATTACTTACTTAAATCTCAGGAGTTAAGCTAAGGAGATTTGACTGGCGGAAACAGCCGGCTAATACCTTCAAAAGAGCCCAGCTGTGTCCCCCAAGTTTCTCCTACTCTCACTCCAAAGCGCCCAGGCAACTGCCTGGTTGTTAGGTGATAACACACAGCCTAGCAACTGAATAACATTCTGGGAAAAGTGGAGTTCCAGAACCTTGTACCCACAGTTGCTCTTGGGCCTCTAGTTACCACAGCTTCATTAGCATAGCCCAGAACATCTCTTCCGGTTTTAGAGGTCTGGTAGAGGTGCTGTGGGCCTAAGGAAAGAGAAAGAGAAGGGGGAAAGAAATGACAGCAACACTGCTCAGCGCATCTCATGGTTCTGTTTAATGGACATATAGCAGTAGGGATGCTGGGAAAGCCTCCCCATCATTGGAATAAAGAATCCTGGTGATATTCTGAGGGAAGAGGATGTCTTAAGGCAAAGAGGAGGAAATAAGGAGGAGGACTAGCTGAGGAAGGAAAGGGGACAGAAATGGGAGGAGGGGAGATGGTGGGAAGGGGACGATGGAAAACATACACAGAAGTAAGGTTTGTATAAAACTCTATAGTGAAATTTATTGCTCTGTGTGCATAATTTAAAATAATTAAGGAGAGAAAATCAGATGGAGAAACTGGGCATGGTGACCCATGCCTCTAGTCCCAGCATTTGGGAGACTCACAGGGGTTGCTGTGAGTTCAAAGCTAGCCTGGACAACAGAATAAGATCCTATGTCAAAAACCAAACAGCAGCAAAAATGGGTAGAGTTCCCAGAATGCTAATAAGTTTATCAGTGCTGAGCAGAGAATTTTAAAACCTTATCTGGGCCAATATAAAGGCAAGAAGCGCTGCTCTGGTGCCCCAAGTTCTTCAGGAGCTGGGCTTCCCTCTCTTTGCCCTTTACTAATGGGCAGTTTGCCTGCTCCCCGTCATCCCTCCCATCGGCTCTACCCTCCCACCTGCTCACCATCCTTTTAATGACATCCGCCATGAGGAGGTCTTCATAGAGTTGACAACATACTGTTGCAAGTTAACCTCCAAAACCCTGAGCTGGACACACCTCTTTTCGAGTTAGTTGGTCTCTTACATTTTTTTTTTTTACAGCAACAGGAAAATGATGCAGAAAATACATTAAGTACGTTTATGCCTGTCACATAAACAACCCAGTCGTGGGGCATTCGCCAGAGAAGACTGATCCAACACAGGTTTAAGCCGAGAGAAGCTCTTTGCTAGTAAAGCCGGCAGCTCCACTGGGTGTTTGGGAGTCCAGTGTCGCCCAGAGCCTTTCTCGGGGTGAGCTTTTAAGGACAAAAACCAAAACCAAACCACCACAAAACAAAAACAAAAACAAAAACAAACAAGCCATGTCCTGGGTTGACATAATTTAGTTAACAAGAACAGTTAGCCAGAAGCCGAACTCCAGAAGCCAGAAAGCAAGGTTGGTACATTTAGAGACTTTCCCAGAACTATGGGCTTTGATGGATTAGGTCTCTGTTTTAGTTCTGGCAAATGGTGCCACCTCTGGGCTGAGTTGTCCAGCCTGAGCGCTGCTTTCATCATGGAGTCAGCTGTGCTAAGGTCTGGGGCCCACTAGGGTCTGGCACCCCGTTACAACAGGAAAACAGGTAGAAGATGTGAATAGGGGTCTTACAGAAGCAAAGTCATGGAGATGCATAAGACACAGGTCATCACTGGTGACTAGCAACAGGCAGCCTGAAACCATCTGAGAACACCAAGAATTCAGGAGTGTATGTAGATCCCGGACTCACATCTGCTATTATTAGAACTGTGAATTGGTGTGGTCACTTCTAAATCCAACCTGACACTCCGGATATAGTGAAAGCCCACAAACGCCACCTCAGCTCCAACATGCGCAGTCATTTATGGATGAAAATGGCATAGACACAATCTTTGCCTAACAGGCAAATCTGTCATAGGACCCAAAGCCATAAGGCACTATGAAACTACACCAGTGACAGTGCTAACTATGAACGCATTTGAAAAAAAATATATGTGGAAAAGAAGTTGAAGACCTTATGAGAAATTAAAAAGAACCACAATTCTCTGTAAAATTGTTTGCAAACACATACATGTATAGTGAATCTACTGAAGAAAACATAAAATTTAAGGAAATGATTCCCTGGGAGGGGAGAGAGAAAGCAGTGGGGGAGGGGTGCAGAGCGCTAAGCTGGGACATTGAGAATAAGCCAAACAAAGCAAAAATTACATATAAACATATTTTCTCATAGATTTTGCCATAGAATACTTTGCCGGAAGTTCTTATATTTGGACTATCCCATTTGTATCAATATTTTAGTTGACATAATTTGATGTCTTTATAGGACCCATAGTGCTGCTTCGATCCATTGTAAAAACTGATCAACGGTCTCTGGGCAATCAACATACCCACCAGCTCAAATTCGTTACTGCGTTTATTTGATTATTCGATGTGCGGAAGTGAGTGTGTATGTGTGTAGCCGGAGAACAGGCGAAGGAGTCAGTTCTTGCTTTCTCCCAGGTGGGACCCAGGGGTCAAACTCAGGACCTCTGGCTTGGTGGCAAGCCTACTTAACTGCCAAACCATTCATCTAGTCACCGAGTGTGCACGTGTGTGTGCGTGTGTGGGTGTGTGTGGGTGTGTGTATGTGTCGAGACCACCTGATTTTTTTTTCTTTGAGACCGTCTCCATCACTAGCCTTGGCTGGCATGAACCTTGCTCTGTAGATCAGAGTGACCTCAAACTGTCGATGACCTTCCTGCATACCGTAACTACAGGTGCGCCACCACACCTGGTTGAAAATGCATGTACCTTATTTTAAGCACACGGAAGCCGAGGCCCTCTTTTGCTTCTTATCTGCCCCCACCAAGGTTAGGTCATCTTCTAATCATTTGCTGTGAGCGCTATCCATTTTTTGTGTCCCGTTGTGTTCTGTTTTGTTTTGTTTGTGGTTCTGGGGCTCAAACACAGGTCCTTCCTTGCAGAAGCTGGGAAAGTGCCCTACACTCGGGCTGCATCTGCAGCCAACACCAGCATCTTTGAAGTTCCGGGGCTTGCACGCTGGACCGTGCACATTCTAGGCAAGTCCCCTATCAGTCGTATCCCTTAAAAGGGATATAAAGGAGACACTTCAACAATTCAGAAACAGAAAATAAAATTTTGGTGTGTATTTGTTTCCTGTGGCTCCTTAACAAATCTCTTCTAGCTAGTAACTTAAGCTCACAGAAATGTATCGCCTGAGTGTTTGGCAGGCTATGGTCCCCCAGGCGCCTGTAGGGCCACCCTTGCTTGAACAGTCTGGTCTGCAGTTCACCCTGGGTGTGCCTTGGCTTGCTCAGCTGATGATGTTACTGCCTGTGCTGCTCTTTACTGTTTGCCTGTTTCTCTGAGACTTCCCCTGTGCCCCCACGGGCAGCTTCTTTGTGTGTCGTACTAGGACACTTGCCACTGGAGACTGGATGATCTGATCCCAAGGTTCTTAATTACATCTGTAGACACCATTTTCCAAATAAGCCCACAATTCATAGGTTCCGGGGAATCAAAGCATAACTGTTGGAGAGGGAGGAGTAACACTTAACAATAATGTGTGTGCAGTGTGCACACGTGTGCCGCACACACGCTCAGTGTGCACAAGTGCAAGCATGCACATGTACACAAGAGGGCTCATCTTCAAATCTCTTTTCAGTGTTCCTAATCTAAACCCAGAAAGCACTAGCAGGTCCTCCAGGGTCATAGAGGTGAGGACCTGGCTTGTGCTAGAGCCAAGGGGTAGGCTGCATTGCCAGCCTGGGGCCTCTGATGACCTCCCGAAATCCAGACTGGCTGAGTGATCATGTTTCTCACCTGAGCAAAAGGACTCACGTTTGTGGAGTACCAGTGAGCAAAGGTGGGATGGGCAGCCTTGCTCTGGGTTAGGACCCACCAAGACTGGGAAAGGGAGAGGGTGCGTCTCCAGATTTGCAGTCTAACTTAACCCATCCAATGGCTGCTGACTCCCTCGACCCATTCTCTCTCTCTCTCTCTCTCTCTCTCTCTCTCTCTCTCTCTCTCTCCTCTCTCTCTCTCTCTGTGTGTCTCTGACAAGTTTCCAGGCAATCTCTCCCCCACCCACCAAGGGCAGGCTTCCAGTTTGCTTGTTAGGACCCAGTATAGATCGTTTTTTGCATGGCTCTTCTCATGCTAAGCAGGGCTTTTCCCGGGAAGAAGAGCTGATGTGCAGTTTGGTTCAATCACCTTTCTCTCCCATTGCACATCCATACAAGACACTGG
The DNA here is from genome assembly GCA_028555095.1 of Dicrostonyx torquatus. Lineage (NCBI taxonomy): Eukaryota > Metazoa > Chordata > Mammalia > Rodentia > Cricetidae > Dicrostonyx > Dicrostonyx torquatus. The sequence goes on from JAQHUG010000074.1 coordinate 8,165,648, forward strand.
ACAGACACTGACGAGTTAGTCATCTCTTTTTTTCTTATGTAAGCTGTGGCTAGAGAGGGTCGGGGAGATGTCTCTGTTGTTACACTGATTGCCACACAAGCGTGAGGACATGAGTTCAGGCCCCCCCCCCCGGGCACCCACATAAAAAGCCAGGTGCGGAAGAGCCTTCCTGTATCCCAGTGCTCTGTGTGGAAGGGAGGATCTGGGGCAGGCAATTTAGACAACCTGTGAGACCTTGTGTCAAAAAATAAAGTGTAGAACCGTCAGGCTGTATTCTTTCATGCCTGCTGCAATCTGCCACCCAGCACAGCAGGTCCAACCCCAGGCTGCACAACGTGGGCAAGGACCAGGGGGTGGTGACTGTACAGGCACTGGCCGTGGGTCTTCTGGTTGGCCCCTCTGTCTTTAGACTCATGTCTGGAGCAAGTACACACGTTTGTAGAATCGCTAGAGATGTGCTGTGTCAATCTGCCATCTGAAGAAGGGAAAAACACAGCCCGGACCAAGAGTAGAGTGATTCCCTGTACCCGACTTCGCAGGGAATTTAGTGAGGACTGACTTAGAGGAATCTTTTCATTTGATTTCTTTTTTTTCCTTTCTGTATCTAGTAACCTTTATAAGTGATTAAAAAATTAAAGTGGAGAGCGATTGAGGAAGATAGCCAATATTGACCTCTGGCCTCGGCACATGTGAGCACACCTCCGTGTGCACATGCTCCCCCTCCACCCGTGCACACATAGAAGTGCACACGCGCACAGGGAGGAAATGTGTGACCAGAGAAAAGAAAGGAAAGGGCCCCTGCCATTCCCTGCTTATTCAAAGCCCATCTTAGCTTCATGACTGTAATTATCAAATGTACCGCTAGGTGGCACCAAGGGGCTATGGTATGACAGACCCCACTGTCGAAAACTAGGGCAGAGGAAGGGGTACTTTCGGAGACAGATACTGCTGTGGCCATTGCGTTCCATAAATGATGCACCTCTCAGAGACAAAGTTGTCAATGAGGGGTTATGTATAGGCCTTCCCTTAAGCCGCTGGGTCACCAGAGTTGATGGTGGACACTCGTGGACAGACGTTTGCGTGGACGGCCTTTTCTTGGAATGTTCCTCCGCGCTGTTTGGTTCCCTCTTTGTTGAGGTTGAGCTGCGAATGTTCATATGCTGCGGTTCAGGATCAGCAGAGTGAACAATTAGTTCCCACGAAAACACCTTACAGACCCAGAAGTGCTAGAGAAATCTTAGCTGACCATTGACTCACACGATTACTCCTGAATGAGAACCCTGGGAAGGGTGATTCTCAGACCTGGGTATAACAAGGGGTCACTTAGGGACTTTTTTCTTTTAAATAGGAGATTCTACAGATATATGGGTGGAATTCACTCTCTGTGATAGTTCCATATTTACTGAATGAGTGAATAGATAGATGGATGGATGGATGGATGGACAGATGGATGATAGATAGACAGACAGGTAGGTAGATAGATAAATTGATGGATGGATGGAAAGATGGATAGATGGATGGGTGGATAGATAGATAGATAGATAGATAGATAGATAGATAGGTAGGTAGGTGAATGAAGGAATCACAGGACAAGGTGGAACCATGAGATGGAGTCAGAGTCTTCTAGCTGAAAGGCTGACGGAAGGCAGGAGGGACAAGGGCCACAGGGAATTTCCAGACTTTGACAGATACTTTACATCCAGCTCACACGGAGCCCAGCTCCTGTAGCAAAACAGAAATTCCTGACACTACAGACCACATGCAGAAGTCAGTACATGGAGCATTTCCCAGGGTAGATGGGTTATTCTCACCTGGAGGAAGACGAGAGCAAGTAGAAGACACTGTGCCCACTTCCAGTCTGTGCCAATAGCCCTGCCTTGGTGACAAATGTGAGTTTACTGATTCCAACTATTTGCTTTCTTTGAAGGCTGATGTGATTGATTCTTTTCTGTCCATGGAGAAGAGTTAAAGGGCAGAGCTGGGCTCCCTCTGCCCAGGGTGGTTCCAGTGCTTGGTCTAATGCCTGGTCCAGGCTGAATAGTAACAGTAAGTACTCACGAAGTTTCACCAAGCATCCATGGACTCTAAAGGCCAAGCCTGGAGACCATCTGGGGACACAGAAAAGTGACTGTAGCACTGGCCTCCAGCAGAGACTCACTTCCCAGGTAAACAGTTCTGACCACTCTATGTGCAGTCAGCCTGGGCCCTTTTCATGTTGGCCTCCTGCGATGTCTGATATTTCATGTCTCCACCATGGCCTGATATCCTACACTGTGAAGACAGATTTCACAACCAAGCCGCCCATGTGTGGTCAGCTGGGTGGAGACCATTTTCTGTTTCTTGGTGTAATAATACTGTGTTCATGCTTGTGTGTGTGTGTGTGTGTGTGTGTGTGTGTGTGTACCCATGCACTCGCTCTCATGCGTATAGAAACCAGAGGTCAACTGTGCATTGTGTCTCTTGCACTATCCATCTTATTTTCTTTTATCTCTGAGACAGGGTCTGTCACTGGCTTGGGGCTCACAATTTGGCTAGATTGGCATGCCAGTGGGCCCCAGGAACCCACTTGCCCATCTCCTCAGAACTGATATTGCAAGCACAGACTACCTTGCTTAGATTTTTATGTAGGTACTGGGACATCAAACCCAAGTCCTTACGCTTGCTCAGTCTAGTTTTATCTAGAGTCTTTTTTTTAAAGGTTTATTTATTTATTATCTATAGTGTTCTGCCTGCATATACAGTGTTCTTCCTCCATGTGTGCCTGCTGGCCAGGAGAGGGCACCGAATCTCATTACAGATGGTGGTGAGCCACCATGTGGTTGCTGAGTGTTGAACTCAGGACCTTTGGAAGAGCAGCTAGTGCTCTTAACCTCTGAGCCATCTCTACAGTCTTCCTCCAAGCTCCTTGGCATAACGTTACTATAAATGGTAACGTAATCGGACAGTTTCTGTGATCTAGACTGGAGCCTGGGACTAACATAGACTTCTTTTACAGGTAAGATTGCATGCAGAATCACAGAACTTAGGTGATTGCAGTTAGGACCCAAACCCAGCGCTGTTTCAAGCCAAGGGTCCTGTGTAGTCATAACTTCTCTAGAACCCATGTTCATGTTGGCTCTGGTGCAAAGTCCATGGGCAGATTTGATTAATAATAAGATCCTTAATCTACCATCAAAGCAAACTGAACCAAGTTTAGGAACCAGTGTAGAAATGTAGTGATTTTTGTCATGTTTAGATTAATCTGGAAATAAATGGTATCTTTAAGTTGAGAAATTGATAAATTATTAGCAGGTCTCTGGGCAGGACTTTAGGGGCAAGAGCAGGTGGGCAGTGGGGAAGTGGCCTTAGAGAGCCAAAGGTGAAGGAAAACAGGATTCATGTTTTTCTTACTAAACTGTTAATTTTTTTAACATGATAATTCAAATATTAAAAATGTTTATATATTCAACCTTCTCTTGTTTTCTTCTAAAAAAAGAACTATGTATGGGATGTGGTCCTTCTCACAGTCTGCCCACCAGTGGGGCATTTTCTGCCCATCTCCTCCATCCTCTGTAACTGCATGTGGACGTTGGCTACTGGACAGGAAGTGGACGTCTCACACAAGCTGCAGTCTGGGGCTGCACAGGAAGCCCCGTTCTCGTAGAAAGTCATAGAGGGACTTGGCTAGGATATTGTCTGGGAGACTGTTTCCCCTAAATCTAAAGCAGGGGGTGAGTTACGTTGTTCTGCCTTTCTGGATTCATGTGTTGGAACGATAAGGTAGCATCACACTGGAAGCCATCTTACTAGCAGAAAGCTGGACAATGGTAACCCCACCCCCTTGGCCATGCTGGGGCCCTAGGCCAAGGCTCTAGTCACCAGCCTCTGCAAGCTCTGTCTCATGGGATTAAAGGAACCATTCTCATTTCAAATATCTTGTTCCTGTCAGGAAAACAGCTTTCTGCCTGTCATAAAGGACTTACTGATGATTGGTCAAATTGTGTGCTTATAGGCTAATGTACCCAGCTGTCATTCTGTGCCTGAACTCTGTGCCTTTCGCAACCTCATCTTTCCCCACCTCATCTTTCCCCCACTGGGTCCCTCAGGCAATTCCTTTCACAGAAGCTTAGGTAGAAATCACTAACTTGCTATGGTCAGCCAGAATCCAACTCACACCTGTTAGACCGTGTGCCAGACTTCTTATGACTAAGTTTCCAGGACTCACATCCCTGGACTAACCCAGTACTAACTTGCCAAAACTAACCCAGTACTAACTTCCCAGGACTAATCCACGACTAACCCAGTACTAACTTCCCAGGACTAACCCACGACTAACTTCCCAAGACTAACCCACGACTAACCCAGTACTAAGTTCCCAGGACTAACCCAGTACTAACTTCCCAGGACTAACCCACAACTAACCCAGTATTAACTTCCCAGGACTAACCTAGGACTAACTTCCCAGGACTTTCTTCCCAGACCTAACTAACCCAGGACTTATTTCCCAGAACTAATCCAGGACTAACTTCCCAGGCATAACCTAATTGAAAGCATCACGTAGTTCAAATAAGAGTATGGAGTTAGTAGCTCCCTCTCATGCCTGCCTTTATCTCTGAGTTTTCGTTTCCCCATGTCTAACCATGGTCTGAAAATTTTAATGAGGTGATTCCTACAATGATCCAGTGAGTGGCTTCTCTGCCCTTTGCCTCCTGCCAGCTGCTGAGGGAGGTAAATTCACACCAGAGTGGCTTCACACTTTCCTGCCAACTGCTGAGGGAGGTAACCCCACGCCAGAGTGGCTTCACACTTTCCCCTGCATGTCTGATTTGCTGTCTGTTGAATACAGCTGTTTAAATTTGATAAGAAAATTTTCTCAGGAAATGCTAACTTGAGGTCTCGGGAGGTCATCCTGGGCACATTTAAACAAATGAAAGATGTCACAAAAAATGAACAAAGGAATAGTTTGCACTGTAGGCTATTCCTTGGTTAAAACCGTAAGGATTCAAGGCTGGTGCAACAGAGAACATCTTTAGTGCTAACGCTCGGGACGGAGAGGCTGGAAGATTGAAAATGCAAGGTTAGAGATTCTGCCTTCAAACAAACAGGACGTTAGACTTAACGCGGGCTGATCCACTCCCACTTAAGCCTGCCATGAGAACCGGGTTGTCTTTAGACTATCATGTGATAAACAGCTTTTGGCCACATGCTTAAAAGGCTTTGTGAGTGTCGCCCGGAGTGTCCAGTCCCTAAATCATGGGTACCTCTTGGAGAACTTTGGCAGCCAAGTCTCTAATGATTCAGTGTGACTTGTACTTCAGGGCACCTATGTATGGCCTTGGGCACCCACTCCTGACATTATAGGATGCCAGACACCTGCTCTCATGCTGTCTCCTGGAGAGTAAATCCTGAGCGTTTTATCTGGACTCTCTTGGTACCCACACATGGACACATTAGTGGGTCTTCTGCAGGGCTAAGGGCCCATGATGCCTGGCTTAGTTCTTGTTGAAGCGTTGCCCTCTCACCTCTGCCTTCGTGAAGCACCCCAGCATTACCCTTGTGATTTTTTGAGGTTCTCCCCCTTTCTCTCTTCAAGGCAGATTCTCCTTTGTCCTGTTTCGACTTTCTCCTTCACCGAGTGGCGTGGGTGCAGCTCCTAGCAGCATGCTTACAAAGACACCGATTGTTGAACTTAGGTCCAACCTTGATCAAACACGACTCCACCTTAATGTCTTACATAATGTCTTAAATCGTATGTACAAATATTTTCTAGCAATATCACAGTCTGGCAGTTGGCTGGATATGAACTTGAAGGTTGACTTTGTTCTTTCTAGAGAGTTCTCAAAACCAAACCAAACCAAACCAGGAGACAGTCATGAGATAGTATTCAACCTTTGTTTTTTTTTTTTTTTTGCTTTGTTTTGAGTTTTTTTTTTGTTTGCTTGTTTTGAAACTTAGCCCATACTCTCAGCCTTTACTTCTGAATGCTGCAGCCTCGTCTATCTAGAGAGAAGAGAATGACAAGTTAACTGTGGGTCACTTGTAAACACATTCAAAGTGAACAGTACAAGAAGAGTCACGTGAACAGAAATCATTCAGTGCACCAGATGGTGCTTGCGAGTCACCAACCATAATAAAGCTAACACCTGCTGATCACTCGCCACCTCTCAGAGGGTCTGCCAAGTGTCCCCTAGGTTTTGTCTCTTCAGTTTTTCTCACAATGCTATGAACGAACTACTATTACCTTCTTTTCATAGATGAAGAAAACGAGGCTCACAGAAATCGGGTAATACATCAAAACTTACAGCATGTTTACATGTGGGTCAGAGTCCCGAGACTGCACTCTGAAGCACTACTGAGTATTCTCTGGATGTGAGATGAATCTACTCCATTCGCAGATGGAAAAAAATCAATGTAGAGAGCGAGAAATCCTTTTCCTGGTCTCACATCCGGTGAATCCGAAATGCAAGCCTGTCCGGGACCGTTGCCCCGACATAGAAGTTGATGTTCTTCCCCAAATGTGTGCTCGGAGACGCGCAGAAAAGAAACAAGCCTTCACACCATCACAGCTTAAAAAGGCTTTGTATTTATTCTATTTGCCTAAATTCCTCTTGCTTCCTAAGGCTTTCTAATGACCATTTCTTCTCCCTTAT
>JAQHUG010000074.1:8172476-8186205 GCA_028555095.1 Dicrostonyx torquatus
CTGCTTTGTCTCCTAGCATCCGCCCTCGCATTCGCACCTCAGCAGGAGAGATAGCTGCTTTCCTGGGGCAATCTACAAATGAATCAGAGGTTGAAACCAAAAACTTTTTCTATTGTTTTTCTAAATAGTTGCCTTCCACAGCAAGTCTGCAAGGCGTCCTTGGTCTGGCAGTTATCATAGACCACACAAGCCCTGGTTGGATTGCGTGTGAACCTAGATTCCTTTTGTGGCACCTTTCGGTTTGACTCAGGAGGGCCCCAGATGATGACAGAAATGACGGAAGGAGGATGGTTGGCCCTTTGAAGGTACAGCAGCTCACAGGAGAAGGAGAGGGAAGAGGAGGAGGAGGAAGAGAAGGAGGAGGAGGAGGAGGAGGAAGAGGAGGAGGAGGAACTATGCAGAAAGGTATGCCCTGTTGCCCACGCTTGTGAAACCCCTGTCAGCCTCACTGTGCCTAGCTGTGCAGGACTCTTCACTTGGCGACTGTGAGAGAGTGCACACGGATGAGCAGGATGACACCGGCTTCACACTTATGTTCCTTGTATGTGGGGTCTCCAGGCTTTTCACCAGGGGCTTTGTTCATTGATAGATGGAATTCATCTTAGGGTTCAGAACACTTCTCTGTCCACAGCTCCTTCCCCTGTCTTTCCATTTTATTTTATTTTTTTATCCCCCCGCCATTTTGTTTAGATTTTTTTTTAAACATTTCAGCAATCCATTCATGTCCCAGGTCCTTCAGGGAGCTTATCATTGCTTTTCGAGATTATGTGTGAAGTTGCGTTTCAGCCTTCATCTTCAAACTGAATAAATAATATTACTTGGCTTGTCGGAGTTTCAGATTAAATTAGATAATGATTTAATGAGCCTGTAAGTGTTACATACACATTCACAGTCATAAGGAAAAATTTTCTGCTTGACTGAGGTTATTTCCATACACATCACTTCAGATGCAAGAAAGTCATCTCTCCTCTTCACACACTGCAGAAATTTGGGCCTAACTCTGGCTTTCAAGAATTTCCCTGATATAAAATCTCCTATGCCATTTTCCCAGAAAGTATTGAATTGTCTCTGAAATCACCACAGATGAATGCCAAAATTAACATTTCCAAGACTAGGTCTCAACTGTGAAAATGAAGCCACCACCACTAAACCATCATCAGACCGTAGAGTGACTTACTTTTGTCTCGTTCATTTGTTCTTCCATTCATTCCTTTGTAGCCCTTGCTAGCTCAGAATCATAATAAAACAGGTTAGCCTCAAACTTTAGGCCCTTCTGCCTTTGCCTCACTAGGAGGAAGGTAAGCAGCACCACGCCAGGCACACTTCTAATGACAAAAACAGATTTAACATAGCTCGGGCAGAGTTAAACCGTGTTTATGTCTGAACTTGAAGGTTTTCTATTTTGAAAAAATCCAGAGCAGACTGTGGACTTGGCCTCAACTAGGCCTCTCTAATAGGATCACACTGCAGGTCCCAACTTGCCTCCAGCTCTCCCTCATTAGGTAATAGCAGGTCCTGCTCTCAATGAAAACTGTCATACCATTTACCGCAGGCTTAGAGATCACCTCCATCCTTTGGTGAGGTGACTACTGAAGTTAGAGGACTTTCCTAAACACAAAGTCGACATCAGAGAAAGGGGGACGAGCTGTTTGGTAAAATAAAATTTCAGCAAAGAGATAGTATAGCTTACCGAGCAAAACGGAGATAGACCGGAAAGATGTGGTTACTCCGAGTCTTCAACTACTTAGGATTTTATTGAAGGTTAAGGTGGATCAGGCTGTTCCATCTTCTGAATTTGATAAATCCACCCATCAGGGCCTGGGGGAGATGGTTTAGGCAGCACATCATTTGCCTTGCAAGTTTGACCTGAATATGGGAGTTTGTATTATCAGCACCCACATAAAGACTTAGAGGGCAGGGTGACCCCCAGAGTGCAGAAGGTAGAGATGGGAGAGCCCTGGAGTCAGCTCACAGGCTAGCCCAAATATGAGATCTACGGGGTTTGGCAAGTGGCCTCTTCTCAACATGCAGCTGGAGAGTGATCATGGAAGACAGCCTGCACATGCGTGTGTACACACATGTGCCCTGAAGAGCCCCCCACAGTGGAGTTCTCACCCTTTCGTTGTAATCCGAGGTGTCCTACAAAGGCCCTTAGCCCATCTAACCCCTTCAAAGAGGGATGTTGGGGATACATTTCTATTTTTCTCCGAGCTAGTCTCCAGAAAATTAATTTCTCTTCTCTTCATATCTGTCTCTTTTTGGCAGAGAGCTCGCGTGGACCTTAGACTATGGTTACAGCACTCTCAGACTAGAGTAGCATTGCTTGCAACCGTGGTTGCTCATGGCAGTCGGTGCATACTAGAAAGGCCAGAAAAGCAGTTAGAGCACACAAAACCAGCTCTCACATAACCTTCTTTCAGTTAAAGGCAAATTATGGAAAAAATTTCCAGTTGATTCCATGAGAAATCACGAAGCTGATAGGGCAAAACATGTGAAGCCACTGGGTAGACCAGCAAGAGCAGAAAGAGCTGACTCATGGTGACAGCAGAATTCTTGCTTTTGGAAGGTCCAGAGAGCAACGGAATTTGGATGAGATAAGAGAAAACAAACAGTTCGATAGTGTCGTGGGGTTTGTGCACTTTATAAAGTATGGGGAAATCTGTGCTTTTCTTCCTCTCTGTCTCCATATTCACAGTCCTAGCAAACTGTCTTCTATTTCAGCATGTATTAGATATAATTATTTTTTAGGGATTTGGACCCCCAGGGACCTCCTGCTTTCTCTTCTGGGATATTTCAGCCTTCACGGGCATCCCCAAACAGCCAGATATGGCAACACTGGTGAAAGTCACAAAGACCTCTGTAGGCGTGAGTCTACCTTCACCATTTCCAGTAATCAGTTTGTGTGCGGATAATAGTGACATCAGTCCTCCCTCCCCTGGTGTTGAAGGAGTGTAGCAGAGTCGCTGTATGTAGGGCAGAAGTTAGAATGAGTAGTTGTTTTCTAGAAGTACATTGACCTTGAAGAATTGTGGAAAATAGAAAATAGTAAAAAAAATCTTTGTGGGAAATAGTCATTGTTTTCCATGACTTGTAGACTTGTTTTTCTGAAAGGATGTTGCAGCCTTCACATGACTTTGGTCACAAGGAGCCTGTAGCACATCCAAGGTGCTAGGAATATTCCTAACGCAAACTCTCTGCCCACGCAAAAATCCCAATCAAGCCAAAGCACAACAAGTCAAATTAAAGAATATTCAGGTTTAGTGGGATTGCTGTGCTCTCGGGGTGGGGGGGGAGGGGAGGAGGGGACACGAGGGGAACTGGGAAGCTGCAAATGCGACCACAGGGCGGGGGCACAAAGCGACTTTCTGGGGAGCAGTTTAAATAGACTGGGGGAGTGGCCAACGTTTTGATGGGCTACCTTGCCCTTCCTTGGGGGAGGGGTCAAGGTTTGGCAGGCACAGGGGTGGGGCCTCCAAAGATGGAGGCCAGAGACCAGGACTTACACAAGGCTCATGGACTATTGTGTATTGCAAACAATACATAATAAAGGACTAACGTCATGTTGGCATGTGAAGCTTTCCTGTAGAGAGACATATAGATTAGATTTGGGACCTTGGTATGAGGAAATGCTTTACCTTCCAAACAATCGATTGTTCGAGGTTCAACTTGTCAGAGGCTGGACCTTTCTGCTACCACACAAGCCTTAAAATTTCATCTTGGAGGGACCTCTTTCTTCGATCAACCCACAGCAACACAGAACACCCTGACACCCCAAAGTTCAGGACTTTGCTCTGAGCTGTTACTTGCAAGAATGACAATTACTTAAAAATTATCTTGAGTTGAGGACTGAAAATTTCTTCTCTATCAAGAGAAAGCTCATCTCAAAGGTTCACACACATTTGTGTCCATTGATTCAGAAAGCAAATGAAGTAGTTCCCTTTTCTTCTAGAAGTCAAAGGTACCTTTTCTAAAGGAAAGACCTGTCTACATGAAACGGGTTAAAACAGAAGAGAGAGAGTTAATGAGGGGTACTGACTGTGTCACCCCTGCTCACCACCCACCATATAATTGTGGCCCTAGGTACTGCAGGAAGGGACTCTGACTAGGAACTGAAACTCTACAATGAAGTCGGCTACAGATGCTCTGTCAACACTCTGGGCTCCTACTCGGATTTTAATGAGACAAGCCCGGAGGGGACATTAGAAACAGGTGTAAAGAGAGAACACATCATGAACGCCTTGTTGGCCTGATGGACACTCCCCTGGGCCGTATCTCCTGCCTTTGGCTTCTTTGCAGGCTTCTTTCCTTGTTTTTCAGGTGTATTAGTTGACACCTGTTTTTCTCTGCAAGGATCAGTTTATAGGCTTAGTCTCTGAAATAACGGGTAGATCTCGGTAACTAGAAGCCATTTAACATGCCTTAGCCAGACACATAGAAACATCTACCACCACCTATGCCCACCCCCATGTGTGTGTGCATGTGTGTTTCTGTGTATATGTGTATGTGTGCATGTATATTTAAAGAACAAAAACAACTTTGATTTATTTTTCTCCTCAATTCTTGATCTCCTCAGATTGCAATTCTCATCAAGCAACAGTTAGTTGGTAAATGAGGGGTTTATTCAAAGCAGATGTGACATCCCTTTCTTGCTTCGAAAGAAAAATCCTCATGGAAATTCTTTTCTTGAGTGGGGCGTGCATGCAAAGGCAAAGATGCTGGACCTGCCAAACGTGATCTTCACAGCAGCCCTGGGAGCTGTCATCCAACACCTAGCAGAGGATAAGCCTCCCACATCAGAGCAGGGATGAGATGCTTCAACTGCCCTGCCCCTGGTGTGCCTCAACCCCACAGGGCCTGCCATAGCTGAAGAGGGTAGGGGAGGATGAGTTTCGGCTTGCAACTGGTTGCTTACAGCTTAAGGTGTTTTCGTCATTGGACTGAAAAATGTGAGAGACAAAGTCTAGAAGAAAACCCCACCCTCAAGGTTTTGTGTTTGATAAGGTGGATTCTGGGTGACTAGGCAGTCCTGTGCCCTTCAGTAGTAACTACAGTGCCTCAGCTCTTTCTGCTATGAAGACAAACTCAGCAGGACATTGATTTCCCTTTTCATGTTCCTGCAATGGCTTCCCGCTCTCGGAACCCTAGAAATATGGCTGTTTTCATTTCCATGTGCCTCTACACGTCTATCTCACTGATACCTCTCAAGAAGTCCCGGATGGAAATATTTGCTTCTCTTTGTGTTTCCCAAGTACATAGTGTGTCCCCTTACTGGCCACCACTGGAGCGGATGCTAGCTAGCTCTTCCGACTTCAAAGGCCCTCCTTCTCTAGTCCTGCTGTCCCTGTGGGACAGGGTGACCAGAGTCTTGGATGAGCTAATGGAAAGAAAAGGAACAAGAGTCAGTGACGTCATGCTAACACCGCCCAGGAGTGCTCATACTCCAGGCAAGGCAGCTTGAAAACAGTGGCGATCAACTGGATTCCGTGTGCCTGGGGCTCTCCTGGTCAGGGCACGGACAGTTCTGCATTCTGGAACCTTCCTGCTGCTGGACAATGTGATGGGTGATCAATTCGTGTGAGGATCACAGTTTTCTCCTTTTGTTCTGAGTCTCAGTAGCAATTCTCTGTCCAGAGGAGTCTTAGTGTCCAAACTTCTGGAAAATACTGGAGGCTTCTAGGACCTTGCAGCTAAGCGATGTAAGCACATTTTCTCTGAAGTAATTATATCTCAAATATTTTAAAAATCCGAGCACTAAATCAGAATAATAATCGCTATGACTAGAATCAGGTTAACCACTGGCATTTGCTCTTGGCTATGAGTGTAACAGGAGGAGTTGGGTGTCCCCACACTGAATCCTCAGGACGCGTGGACATCGTAGCTACTGTCTCTTCCACCCGTACCTGGGCTACATGAGGTCACACAAGTGAGAAGCCAGGCCCTGAACCAAGGATCCTGAGTCCCAAACCTCAGCTCTTGTAGCAGTCTGGATTGCATGGTCCTTCGAGATAAGCCCTTTTTATGACAGACTCTCATGAACTCTGGGATGGAACCACACTTCATCTATGAAAATGACCGTGTGATTTCTGCTCTGTACCTACTTATACACTGTGCTCTGCTTACTGATTTGCATATGTTGAACCTTCCTTTCATCCCTCAGTGACACCAGCTTGTTCATGCTGTGTGCTATCTTTAATGTATTCTTAAATTCAGTCTGCAATCATTTTATTAAAGACCTTTGCATCTGCCTCCATCAGGGAAATTGATCCATATTGTTTTTGTTGTTATTGCATCCTTACCTGGTTTTGGTATCAGGATAGCAGCCTTCATAGGATGAGTTTGGTGTGTGGTTTTTGATTTTATAGAATTGTTTGAGAAGTACTTCTGTCAGCTCTTTTTTCCAAGGGTGGTGGAATTCATCATGGAATCCTCCTGCCCTAAGTGTTTTCTTATTGGAGGAATGCTATTATTTCAGTATTTTTGCTCATTACAGATCTGTTTCAATTGTTCATATCTACTCAGGGTAAATTGTACAGGTCAGATGTGTCTCTGTACTTATTCATTTCTTCTAGACTTTCCAGCTCTTTGAATTTAGGCTTCCCAAGTATTTTTCCAAGATCCTCTCATGTCTGTTGTAATGTCTCTCTTTTCATTTCATTAAGTTGGTCTTCTCTTTCATTTGGCTAGTTTGGCTAAGGACTATTTGGTCTTTGTCTTTTCAAAGATTCAAAGTTTTATTTAATCCTTTGTTTCTTTTGCCGCTTTAGTTTCTATTTCATTGATTTGTCTGCTTCCTCTGGGTTTGGCATACTTGCTCCCTAATGCATGAGGTGAAACAATAGTTTAATTATTCAAGGCTTTTTCTTGTGCACACTCTCAGCTATAAACTTTTTTAAAAAATTAATTTGTTTTCATTTGTTTTACATACCAACTACAGCTTCCCCTGCCTCCTCATTCTTTTCCCCTTCCTCCTACCTGCCCCCCTCCAATCTACTGCTCCTCTGTTCTGAAAAGGGAAGGTCTCCCATATCAAGTTGGTCTGGCATATCAAGTTGAGGCAGGATCAAGCTCCTCTCTGCATCAAGGTTAGGCACAGCATCCAAGCATAGGGAACAGGTTCCCACAAGTCAGCTCTACCACAAAGTTGTACCCCTAGCCCTCATTTATATTTAACCATGCTATCCACAAGCTGTATCAAGTTCTCAGGATGGGGTGCAAAACCAAATGCTTAAACACATCCCTAAAGTCAGCTGCCCTGCATAATAGCTTGCACGTAGAAGCACTCAATTCATTCTTTATCAACTGCACTGAGCTGAACTAATCTGACCTCTTTTTATATGCTCCAAAATAAAATACGTAAGAAGTGCTTTCTCGCCCGTCACAGTGGAGCTGACTATCTAATCCTAACAGTTATTTTATTTGTTTTCACCACTTGATTTGCAAGATGGTGGAGCTTCTTGGGGTTGGAAAAGTTTCAAGGTTATGAATCATGTTGCTGAAGGCAGGCAGAACTTCCAAGTCACGCTATTTAATGAAGGCAGCAGATGCTGTTATTCATGGCAGAGTGACCTGAGCATCACTCAGAAAGCAACCCTGTCTGCAGACCCCAAACCCAAGACAGCCAGGATGGGCACTGCTGGAAAAGTAAGGGAAACATTTCAGCTTTCTTATTCTCTTGAGCTAATAAAGAGGGGGGGGACTACTTCTGTGACCTTTGAATCCAGTAGAGTAGCTAAATACTCAAGGCTGTTTCTTGAGAAAGGCGAGAGTGTTGTGTGGCATATATTGGGGAAGCATAGGGAAATTGTGTCAGAATGCCAATAGCAGGCAGGAGGATTTGATTGAAAGCCACATGCGGAAAGTTCTTCTAGAAGGCAGCAAAGGGAAAAAGAGAACTGTGGTTTACATGGGCATTATTCATGATTTAATTTCAAGCCAGCCATTCACTTGCTCTAGAGAGCCAACGGTTTCCACAAGACTTCCATACGGTCAACAGTGCGTACTCAGCTCATTTCTGGAGTCTAACGGGTCCAGGATTGCCTGTGCAGCTGCAGGACAAAATGCGGCCCACTGTTGAGGATGCAAAAGGCTAATTATGGAATGCAAAGTCAGGAACTAAGTAATCATATTTTTTTCATGTTTTGTCTAAAAGTGTAAGAGTAGGCATTCTTAGAAAACAGGACTCTGCTGGAAATAAAGCATGCTTATTCCTTCAGAAGGTAACAGTCCCTGAACAGCGACAGTAATCGAAGTAATAAGACTGTTTTTCTTCCCACTCGAAGACTGGGACAGGTGGGCCTTTGTCTTAAATGGGTACAGAACTGCTTGAGATGTTGGGCATCTATATTTGTATTACTTTTAAACAACTTTGCATTTAGTAGTCAACTGGAAATTTTGGGAAGAGGAAGATGACATTTCAAGTTCAGGTGACACAGTGTCTCTGAGGCAGTACTAGGATGCTAGAATATGAAAACGCTTTCCCCCCAGAACTGAAGAGAGAACAAGAACATCTTAGGTTGAGTCAGGAATCCTGTAAAAACTGATAATCACGAGAATTAGTTTTGTGCTACGGAAGTTAGTACCTTTTCGCATAGAAATAAATAGAACTTAGAGTTGAAACAAATCTTCAATTAGTGGCAATTCCATACAACCAGCTCTGTGGCCTTCATCATGTGACTTAGAGCCACTATCAGAACATCCCCAGTCAAGAAGAATTCAGAGACTCCAGGCAGCATCTCCTAACTATAATTAAGAATACAGCACATAGAATAAATAGCACAACAGATTTAGAATTTTCATTTTGCAATGTTATACAGTAGGGTAGTTCACAGGGGGTTATGTGCGCCACAAAACTGTTCTGGTATTTCCATGCATCTCAGAAAGAGAGGTTTGTAGTAGGAAGGCTCCTTGTTCGTTTCCGACTGCCCAGACCTGAAATAACCACACAAAACTGTATTAATTAAATCACTGCTTGGCCTATTAACTCTACCTTCTATCTGGCTAGCTCCTATATCTTAATTTTACCTATTTCTATTAATCTTGTATTGCCATGTGACTGTGGCTTACCAGCAAAGTTCCATCTGGTGTTTGTCTCTGGCAGGGCTACATGGCTTCTCCTGACTCTACCTTCTTTCTCCCAGCATTCAGTTTAGTTTTCCCCACCTAGCTCTACTCTACCCTATCACAGGCCAAAACAGTTTTTTTTATCCATTAACCAATAAAAGCAACACATATACAAAAGGATTTTCCACACCAGAGATTCCCTTATATCAGTCTTCCTCTGTTAATTTTTTGCTATTTCATTTTAAAAAAGATGGATCATATTAACTTGCTAAAGATACCACAACAAATACCAGGGACTATGTGGTTTAAAGAGCAGAGATTCATTTCCTCATACATCTGTGATCTGGGATCCTGAGAACAGAATGTTGAGAACATTGGTCCCTTTTGTAGCCTTGTTTGGGAGGCGCTCTTCTTGCCATCTCTACATGACTTTCCCTTATGTCTATGTCTTAACCTCATTATGAAAAAATCCTATTGGTCTGGAGTAACTTCAGTGTACACAGTTTAACTTGATCGCAATGTAAAAGATTCCATCTCCAAGCACTGTACAATCATGTTCTGAGGTACTGAAGGTTGGGGCTTCAATACATGAATTTGGAGATTTTGCTCTATTGCAATGTTTATCATAGAGAATTTGGAAAAGCAGAATATGTTGGGGAGTAGGGAGAAATTTAGCATGCTCTCATATTCTCAAACTACCACTGACTTTGTTTTTTGTTTCCTCTATGCATTCTTCAACCATATTTTATGTGGCTATACTTATATAAGATAGAAATGTCTTTAACCTAATTTACCAACTTCAACAATCATTTTTCAATATCTTAGACAGATTTAGTCCATTTTTCTCCATTTCTTAAATAAATTTCTCTTATAGTCCTGAGATAATCTCTAAGCACATTAAAATTTTCTGCACTTTGTTCTCCCCTGAGGCTGATTTTAATAACGGAATTGTGGAGTAAAAGCGTCAATACCTGCTTATGTATCTTAATGTCCTGAGCAAATCACCTTCCGAGTGGAGGTGGACCTGAATGGGATTGCCTATCTTTTGTTTGGACAAAACTGGGTATTCTTATTAAGTAAAAATTCACTATCAACTTGATAAATAGAGAATTATAGCTTATTATAGTTATTTCTAGTTTCTTAAAAATATCCTAAGGGCAAGAAGAGTAGATATGTAATTTCCTACTTAAGCTCCCTATGCACATCTCCTGGGACAGAAGGATATCTTGTAAGTCAGAGCAATGATTGGAGATCCTGACACTTCATTTATTGATTTGGTGGAGCTTTCTGTATATCCAATAACGTGACCTTTCCCATTTTACTTACAGCATCCTCTCCCAGGGCATATCTGTGTTCTCCTTGAAAACTCTGTTGTCCCTCAGCACACAACACTTTCAGTGCATCATAGATTCCCATATTCCCAGCACTCAGGTGGTTGTTAAGTTCAGGACCAGCCTGAAGCCTGAGCTACATAGCTGAATGAGACAGTGGGGAGATTGCCTCTGATGACCTGTGGTTTCCTTTATGACATTTTTTTCTGCCATTGTTGACTATAAAAGTTACTCCATGCTTTCTGTCACTGCCATTAATGTGGTGTGAGGGTTCTAGTCTCATGTTGGCCTGATTATGTTGTAACTGAAAATACTTTCGCTAGTGAGTCAAAGGGTACATGTTAAATGAGACACTGGTGGCTTTCTGTCACTCATCTGCTTCTAGTGTAACGTTCTTCACATTTAATCTCTGAACGCTATTGAGTCATCTAAAGGAGCTTGCATGAGTTGGCTAATACATTGAGGAGTAGCTTGTGTTGTATATCAAATCTTTTCTTTTGGGCCGCCAACTACCTCCTGCACCTAGATTTCTCCTATTTATTTTCTCTGGCTGGCAGCCCTGCCTTGCCTTTCTCCTGCCTAGTTATTGGCCATTAAGCTCCTTATTAGACCAATCAGGTGCCTCAGGCAGTCAAGGTGAAACAAATGCAACACATCTTTAAATAATTAAACATACATTCTTACGTCATTAAACAAATGCAGCATAAATAAATGCAATACATCTTTGCCTAGTTAAAATAACATTCCACAACATTTCCCCATTTTGTCTTACTAAAAAGAAAAGGTTTAACTTAAACTTAGTAAAACTATATACAATAAGAACATTTATCAAGTAAGAATTACATTTACAATCTCTAGTCCCTTTGTGTTTGGCAAATTCAGAGAAATCACTCTATTATCATTTCTATCTTGATGAGTTCAAAGTTCTGTACCCAATTTACCTTCTATCATAACTTAGGAAAACTGTAACTATAACTCTCTAGTCTTCAACTTCATCAAAGACCCCAGAAGAATATAATATTACCTAAGTAGAAAGGAGGTATAGTTTTGCTTTCAAAACTATAGAAATGACAGAGACATCTGGCCTCCTGGATAGTCACCAAAGGTTCCTCTGCAACACTGTGGAATTCAATCTTTGGCCTACAGGCCTAGAATATCTGGAAGATTCTTCTATGAAGCAGGAATTTTGAAGGACTGTCCCACATAGTCTTGACAAAGTGCATCAGTTGCCTTCCTATGTGTCCTGCAGAATGTCTGGCAGATTTTTCTTTGAAGCATGGATTTTGAAGGACTGTCACATCTTGTTTTGGCAAATTTCAGCAGTCACTTTCCTGTGTGTTCTGCATGTCATGTTTTTACAGCATGCTGTCAGCAGTCAAGGCAAGGGCAGTTTCTTACCCAATGGCTAACTCTGCCACATGAAAGGAAACTCCATGTGGAATTTCTTCAATTCCCATCATCTTCTCGGAGTAAATTGGTGCTGCTAGGAGCAAATGTGTCTCATTTTCATGAAAAGTTTTAGGTTATTAAACATGTTAAATGCCATATTCTGTAAGTCTTTGAAGTGTTTGAAAGCCATCTATCTATCTAAATATATCTTTTTATATATTTAGATAGATATCTGTTTAACCTTGAAAACATACCTAATATGACTATAAGTTTTATTATTGTAGATTAATTACTAACCTCATTTAATTATACATTACATTTTTAAATGAGCTGCATAGGCACATTACTCTAAACAAGAATATAAACATACATACAGTAAAACAAAATAACTTTAAATTTGATCAAATTTAAAATTCTAAGAAGAGGAAAAAGAGGGGTTTATGCACTAACTACAGTTCTTAAGTGTGACTAATCATGCTCTGAGTTTGTAATTAGAAATGTAGAGGAGAAGGGAAGAAAAATGATACAGTGTTGTGCACTCTCTAAGTACTTCCATTCCAGTGATGACTGAGAACACAGAATTTCTGGTAGCCATGGCAACCAGCATAAGTTTCAGAAGGAAAATGGATGGTCAAATGCTAGTTGATTAAAGGGAATAGATCTCTTAGCCCCAGAGACAACATCTAAGGTGGCTAGGTCAAAGGGGAAAACTGGTAGTATAAGATCTGGAGCCTGGCATTTTCAACCTCCAAGCCAAGCAGTATCTTTGCTTCTGTTGATGCCTGAGTGAGAGGCCTTTTCCAGAATCCAAGGTACCCAGTATCTATTTTATATATTAAGATTATAAGGCCAAATGAAAAGTCATCCAGTTGCCAGTACAGAAAGAAGTTATGCTCAGTGAATAATTTATATACTGCAGGGATATTTTGGGATGAATCCAACTATGGAAACAGAGGGGCACTATGGTTTCATAAGGGTTTAGAGACTTCTCAAAAGACAGGTGTTCTTGAAGCTCTGCAAATCGGGTTCCTCATTAGATTATACTCCTGTGATTTAGTCTATTGATCTGTCAGCTATAATGCTTGTGGCCCACAGCAGAGGGTGTTTATCTGCATGCATGTCTTGTCAGGGACAAGAATAAGCAAAGCCTTTTAAACTGTGACGGTGTGAAAGCCTGTTTCTTTTCGCGCGTCTCCGAATACACATTTGGGGAAAAGCTTCAGCTTCTATGTCGGGGCAATGGTCCCTGACATAATGGCGCCGGTAACGTGCGGCTAACAACTGAACCCTGAGAAAGCCAGAGACCGCGACCACGAGGAGGAACCCCGAGAAAGCCGCAGACCGCGACCACGAGGAGACCGAAAAGCAACGAGGAACTCCAAGAGACCAACACAGACGGAGACAGCGAGGAGACCACGAGGAGATGGCTGCTGAATCCAGAGAGACGCAACACAGAGGAACACACGGACGCAGGAGAAAGTGAGGCGGATCCGAAAACCCCCCAAAAAAAAGTGACCGGACAGGAGGAATTCGTAAGAAAAAACCGGCGGACGCGTGAGTTTTGTGCGTTTAGATAACAAAACGAGACAGTAGTTTTCGGGAATATAATTTGTAACTATAAGCATGGGTCAGGGAGAGAGTAATCGTATGGCTATGCAATTGATTGAGGATATTTTAAAAGACATAAATGAAAGAATACAGGAAGAACAAATACAGGAGTTTTTAGAATTTTTAAATGAGATCTGCCCTCGCTTCACTGAGCGCAGATTATTAGACACAGCTATATGGAAAGAAGTAGGAATAAGAATCCAGCAACATTATTGTACTTATGGACCAGAAAGCATGCCAGAAGGTACGCCTTATTTATGGATGCTAGTGCAGGAAAGTTTGAATGCAGACTCCGACCAGCAGGATGTAATTGCATCAGCCCCACCTGAGGAGCTGCTAGA
>JAQHUG010000074.1:8198175-8211596 GCA_028555095.1 Dicrostonyx torquatus
ACAAGGGGAGTAAATGTAAATTTTTCTTTTAACAATAAAAATAAAAAAAAAAGAAATGAAAAAAAAAGAAAATAATAAAACCTCATGGGAAAGAAAAAAAAAAAAAAGAAAGCAGGGTGAGGGTGGTGGGGTAGTTGGGGAGCGGGAGGGCCGGGAACAAGGGGAGTAAATGTAAATTTTTCTTTTAACAATAAAAAAAAAAGAAAGAAATCAGAAAAAAAAATACATGGAGCAACAATTTCTGGATTTGCTTTCTGTTTCTGCATCTCCCTCCGGTTAAATCACTAAAGTTTGTATCCAGTCCTGAAACGAATCTCTCTTTTCTGTTTGGTAACACAGACTGCCCGTGATATGTTACTTTACTCACTACTGTAGCAAGTGCTGCAGACTCCATTAAACAACAAAGGTTTGTTTTCCGAGTCCTGGAGATCCGAAGTCCACGGTCAAAGTGCTGGCAGGGTTGCTTCCTTCTGAGGGCAGCTTCGGGAGGACCTGCTTCAGGCTATGTCCATGGCTGTCACTCCCTCGTTTTTTCATATCGTCTTCCCGACTGCATCGTTAGAGCTAAATTTCAATTTTTGAAAAATAAGAACACCAGTCACACTGGACTAGGGATGTGCCAGTCAGTTTTATGTTGCTATAGCGACATGCCGGAACACAGGTACATAAAAAGAAAACAGGTGTATTTGACTCACAGTTGTGAGGACCAAAAGTTCTAGCTTCATCTCTTCATCTGGCTAGGGACCTCTACCAGCTTAAAAAACAACCGGAGACAGCAGCATAGAGCAGAGACCAAGTGCGTGCGCCACATGACCCCACGCAGCCCACACTCCGGGAACTAACCAAGATCCCCCGCGAATTAATCCCTGCTGAGGACAGCCCTTTCAAGGACCTACTCACTCATCATGAGGCCACACGGGTTTCACAGCCACTTGCATGGTCCCACTGGACAGCAAGTCCTCAGCACACAGCCCATGCGCCGTAGCTCTAACTCCATTTAAGCCACAGCAAGGTGATTCCTAATGACGTCATTGTAACTCGATGATGCCTAAATAAGACCAGCTGTTGAGGTACAGAAAGCTAGCTTTTCCACACATGGGTTGGAGGACACAGGGGAGACCAGAACAGCTTCCTTGTAACCCCAAAGTCTAGTAAGTTTCTAAGCAATCACTTGGATCCAATCTTTGTTCTTCTAGCAGGAAAGTGACTAGAGGCTGAACCCTTCTTTAGTCTAGCATAGCACTAGGGAAAAATCCCAAAGGTGCTTTAAATAGGATTTCTTCCTTGAGTTACCCGTCAACCATCGAATTACATATCACATGAAGGTTGGATTTGGCTGGGGCAAAATGAGACGATAAATGAGAGTCATGGCTATTCAGACACTGCCAGTCAGACCAAACCTAAAACAAATCAGCACAGCTTTGTGGAAAGACAACAGAGAGAACGCCGGGCTTGTCTAATCCTCCTGTGAGGGCAGAGAAGGTTGTGGGTAGGGCTCTGCCGGCTACAAAGCCTGCTGGCCTCTGGGTAAGTCTTTAGTAAGGGCTGCTGTTTTTCTGGCAGATGCTGCCTTAGCCTTGGCAAATCCTTTTTTTCTCAGACATTCTTCTTCTCCTGATTCTTTTGGTGTCAGTGCCATCTGAGTAGGTCACCTGGAGTCCTGGCCCAAGTCAAGGCCATCCTCTGAATTTTGTGTTCCCGACACTGAGACTACTTGCCAGGTTTCACTGTTAACTCCTGGAGGAACTTTCCTCTCTGCAGGTCAGCCCTGGCTCCACCTGTGCTGTGTTTGGCCTGTGAGGAGTTAGCCTGTCCGTCATCATGGGCTGTAAGGCAGCAGGCACCTCCAGGATCATTGGAATCGACATCAACAAAGACAAATTCCAGAAAGCCCTGGCTGTAGGCGCCACTGAGTGTATCAGTCCCAAGGACTCCAGCAAGCCCATCAGCGAGGTGCTGTCAGACGTGACGGGGAACACCGTGCAGTACACTTTTGAAGTTATTGGCCATCTTGAAACCATGGTAAGACTCAGGAGTCAAAGAGCCACAAAGCACCCAAGCTACAAGATGTATTCAGGCTAAAATTCATTTTATGTCGCGTTATTAACAATCAACTATGGGACATCTGTGACTCAGGCCAGAAAACAGGACTGGTGAGATGGCGAAGTGGGCGAAGGTGCTTGTCTCCAAGCCTGAAGACCTGAGTTTGATTTTCAATACTTACATGTAGAAAAGAGAACCGGCTCTCACAAACGTGTCATCTGATCTCCACGCACACTCCATGGCAAGCCCTTGCCCATGCCCACAAACAAATAAATGCACAAAAATGTGATGAAAACTGTAATGATAACCACATAACAATTTTGCCTAAAGGTCATAATCTTAAAATCGGTTTTACCTGATCATGTAAGTATCATGTCATGCCGTTTTCATGTCATTAGAGCTAGCCTGTGGCCCATTATTTTCCTTGTGTACCTGGGGGTCTTGGCAAAAGTAATTCCATGTCTTGAATTTGTTTTGTGATGAGATCTGCAGAGAGCTAAGGAGGCGATGCGGAGGTGTCTACACGTGGCCACCCTCCTCCAAACCTCCCCTTGCTTCATCCAGCTCAGCTGTCCTGCCTCTCAGTCCCCAGGACACACAAACTTAGCGCTCTGAATAACACCTCCTCTGAGGCACCCCACGGCTGACTGCACACAGTTCTTGGAATTACAAAGCCATGGCCTTGTGTAGACGTAGGAGTCCTGGAAAACTGGACAAAGCCAGTCTCGTTCAGTTGCTTAACAGGTGAAATTTGCTCTAAGGCATTTGGCAGTTGAGAAGAAACCTCCAGTTCATCATCATCACCACATGCCCTTTTTGGTGCTGCCTAGAATGTGTTCTGTAGTGACTACGGCATTCTAGGTTACACGCTACAGAGCAGAGAGCCAGACAGATACATTATGAGGTCTGCTGATTCTGAGGTGGAAGCTCGAGGAAGTGCCCTCTGAAGCACACTGTCAGATGTTCCAATCTACTTGGTATTCAAAAGCGTTATTAATGAATAACCGGAAGGGCAAATGGACAAAAACATAGACCTAGCCCCAGAGATGTTGCCAAGAAAAGAAACTCCATTGCCTCATATTTTAGGATTTGTGCTTGATTTTCATTTGAAAATTTCAAACATTCTTTTTTAAAAATATTTTTATGGTTTATTTAACTTTATTTTATGTGCATTGGTGTGAAGGTGTCAGATCCCCTGCAACTGGATCTTCAGACAGTTGTGAGCTGCCATGTGGGTGCTGGGAATTGAACCCGGGTCCTCTGGAAGAGCAGTCAGTGCTCTTAACCACTGAGCCATCTCTCCAGCCCAATTTCAAACATCCTAATTGATTTAATTTATCTAATTGATTTAGCTCAAATAACAACTAAGGCTTATCTGAAGTCTTCATGTTGGTATGACTGTTAGTCACTGAAGGTCGACTAAAAGTACTAAAAACAATGACAATTACAATGGCCACAGTAGAGGCTACTTGATGTCTTCAAAGGTATATGTTGGTAGGGATTATTAAGGACTAAAGTTGCGTTGAGAATTTTTAAATCAAATATAAACCTAAAGCCTAGATTTAGTAGTTGGAGCCATGTTAACTACTGGAACTCTGACCGCCTGCTGTCATTTCTGAGCCCATGATCTCCATAAGCAAACAATCTCCTTCATTTTGAACTCAGGTCGATGCCCTCTCGTCTTGCCATATGAACTACGGAACCAGTGTGGTGGTTGGTGCTCCTCCATCAGACAAGATGCTCAGTTATGACCCAATGCTGCTCTTCACTGGGCGTACGTGGAAGGGCTGCGTCTTTGGAGGTGAGAGCAGTGGGGCCCCTGGACAGCGAGTACTAACTCGCTCTCCCTCTCCTGCCCATCAAGTGGGAGAGGTTTGTGTTCTCATCTCCTCACCCTTGAAGCACTTTCTTCCAAGGATGAGTGGTAAAATGACCCCAAGTGGAGCTGCCATAGCAATCACACAAAGGACAGCTATCTGTTCTGTAAGTGACTCAGGGCTAGCACTAGTGGCACACTTTAGATCAGTATCTGTAGCTTCTGTGACCCAAAAGCCTGAATAAAAGGCATCAGACATGTCTCCACCAGGATGACTTTCATGGCAGAAAATTCTCATGGCCTCCATTGTTTTCCACACACACGAGAACACTCACTTATGACAGGGAGGTTGCCCTGCTCGTGAAGACCTTGGCGAAAGTTCTGTGCCCAGAGCCCAAATAAGTAAACAACTGGAATGCCACATTCCATAGAGACAGTTGTACTTCACAGCAAAACAACAAAGAAGCTGTACAGATGAGGCCAGAATCACTCTCCTGCAGTAGGCATAGGCAGTATAATGACACTTTCAGTCTCTTCCCATGATGTCTCGTTCTCTGGTACCTTCATGCAGCAACTAGGAACGTAGGTGGTGCTCCTCATATTAGCCTCTGTCTTATACAGACTGAGAGGATAATAACCATTTGAAAACCTGATGAGAGCATAAAGGGAGAAAGGTAATTGTTCTTGAATTAGAGAAGTCCATAATTTGTTAGAAAATAAAAGCAAAATATGAATGGAATAATACAAAAATAATGTTGCAATTAAATTGATGATGATCCATGTTCAGATACCCAGACTGCAGAAGGAGCAAGTTGGGGACTAGTGGGAAGGCGATGGAAATCAAGAATGGTAAGGTGACATTTATATGGTTAGCGTTTACCACTGTTACTCTACCCCTTTCCAGAGTCATTTAGTGTTGATCCTACGGTAACAACGGCACTCTTAGTTGCATGTTTACAGGACAGAATCCAATGTTGGATATATTGTTAGGCCTTCTGATTTTCAGATACTTTGAGGAACACATGCTATAGATAGGCTGCTGGCTGTGAGTCTATAGCTCAAGGAAAGGTCTCACTAGAGACAGACACAGAAATGTAAATACAGCGTAGTTGAAGTCTTTAGAATAGAGATCACCCTGAGAGACTCAAAGAGGAGAAAAGGTAGAGGACAGTAGAAGTCTGGGAGATGTGGAGGTTTCAGTAAGCTCTTTTCCTAGCTGAGGTAGGAGAATGAGGAATGAGGATGATAACGTGACAGGAAAGAAGGGGGCAGAGTGAGGGGCAGGGGGACTTCAACCACCAAGACTCCCCAGAGTGCACATTAATATAGGGATCCTAGTCAACCATTGTGCCAGAATGACAGTGGGAGGAAGCTTGGCTAGAGTATAAACCTATGTAGGGTGAACTCGCCAGAGAATCAAAGGGACCGGAACCAGAAAGAGTGCAGGGGAGACGGTTCTCTCTGGGGTGGACACAGAGGTGTGGGACAAGAAGAAGGAGACACAGGAATCAAGAGGTTTGTGAGCCGTAGTTTCTTAAAATGGGAGAAAACCAGCTCATTTGTATCTTGGGAATGAGTCAACTGGGGGATGTTGAGACTGCGTAAGAGAAATGGTACAAATATAATGCCATGAAATGGGGATTGCTTAGCGACGTATGCAGAAAAAGCCCGAGTTTACTCACAGGTTGGAAGAGCAGAGATGTTGTACCTAAACTGGTGACTGAGCTTCTGGAAAAGAAGTTTGACCTGGACCAGTTGGTAACACACACCTTGCCTTTCGAAAACATCAATGAAGGATTTGAATTGCTTTATTCAGGACAAAGGTATGTTTTTTATGGTGACTTTTGACTCTTTCCCACTTTTTTTTTTTTTTTTTGGTTTTTCGAGACAGGGTTTCTCTGTGGCTTTGGAGCCTGCGCTGGAACTAGCTCTTGTAGATCAGGCTGGTCTCGAACTCACAGAGATCCGCCTGCCTCTGCCTCCCGAGTGCTGGGATTAAAGGCATGCACCACCACCGCCCGGCGACTCTTTCCCACTTTTAAAAATTAGTATTTATAAATATACCCATCTCCTTCTCTTCATCTTTTGGATTATTTAAGCTAGCCAGGGGAACAAAGCTATTCTTTTAGAAGGTAAGCCCGATATGAGCTCTTTAATATACCCTAGGCTTTAGTTTTTCACAGAAGATGGATTTCATTGACCTTTTTTTCAACATAAAAGCTGCTAGAATTCTCAAGCAGTGCTGCAATGAACAACTTTATAGCTCCCAAAACTTTTGCAACTTGTTTGGTTTCTGAATTTTGTTTCTCAGATGTTATTCTTGCCTTATCCAGCTGATGAAACTATGATGAAACTAAAGTTACAAAAGGCAAATCAATACTCTCTGGTCTCACAGGAGCATTGCCAGGGTGCACTCTGTTCCATACACGCCAGACTTTTCACCCAAAGTGCCGTAAGCCAGGCAAACAGTAGGTGTCCCTGTCGCCCTCTTCTCCCTCCTGAGCACTGGGCAAGAGCAAGGTCGAGTGGGAAGGACTCAAAATTGAGCTACCCTTTCCTTATGGAGCCTGGGACCTGCCTGTGAGATCAGAATAGATGGCGTTCGTGGGTTGTATAAATATTGAGTGTCCACAGCATGCCATGAGTTTGGATTCTGCTATAACAGGAATTAATGTTTCTTTTCCGTGTTCTCTCCCTGCCTGATGCAGTCAACAGAGTCGTAACGTTATGTACATATGTTCAAATATAAATTTTTAAACAAGTCAACAATGAATGAGTTTCTACCCGGAGAAAAGTCAAAATGTATTTATATACATACACAGAACTAGTATTTTAATATGGTTCAAAAAATAGTTGCTAGTTGTTTTCTAGATAAACAAAGCTCCTTTTAGAAATCTTACTTCTCCTATCTCCCTAATGCAGGAACTTCCCAAGTGACACTTGCAATTTCCGTGACTTCCTGCGCAGGACCCCCGAGTGTTCCACTTCTGTCAAATTCACCAAGCAACTCTTGCTTTTCTGCATCCAAGCAGAGGATGACACTCGTTCTGCTTTCACAGAGTAGGAGCCACAGCTCTGCATCTTCATTCTGATTCCCGCCCAGTGTGTCCAAAGTGATGCTGAGACCTGCAGGCAGGACCCCACACGCACACCCCTGCCCACCCTCTCTCCTCCAGTGTCTCTCATCTTCCCTGCTCGTGATCATTGTTTTGGCCCAGCCTGATCCTTGCTCCTCTGGACATGCTGACAGTAACTTAATGGGCCTTCTGCTTTCTGTTTTCCAGCCCCAGTCAGCCTTCTCCACTATCAATGTGCCAGAGTGGCTTTATTACTGAACTAAAGCCCACTCTCATTTATTAAGTAATCTAATATTTGACAACTAAGAACACAACACCCACTCTCCTCCAGTTCCTGAATCTGGGGTACAGGGAAGGTAGGTCTTTCCCTGCTTTTACCATCTCTTGGGCATTGAGGAGTCTACACCCTCTTGGATTGTCTTTCCCATTCTCCCCACCATGGCCTTAGTCCTGTTGTTGCAAGACAAACTCTTTCTTGTTGACAATTGCAATTTAAGCAGATGCTCCCAGAATCAATTCTTTATCCACTCGGCTTCCCTCAGCAGAAGGCACAGAAGAAGGTGTGGACCTCAAACCCAGATGACTTTCCCTTAATGGAATTAATTATATAACTTCTATAATAGGAAGGAACGTTTTTCTTTTTTAAAACTACACACATATATATATATACACACACATATATGTACACATACTCATACATACACACATGCATGCATATATACATATACACACATGCATATAAGCACATATATGCATGCATATATACACATACACACATACTCATACATGCACACATATGCATACATGTATACATATACACATACATACTCATGAATGCACACATATCCATACATATATATACACATACAAACATATGCATACATATTATACACAAATGACTAAAGGCTGTTCACTATCCATTTCAGCATTCTCACAGTCCTGACCTTCTAAGATCTGGAGAGGTGGGTGTTCCATGCTGGATGACGGTGACCTGAAACCTTCCTGACAGTGCCCCCTGAGATCATGAGTCCATCTCAGAAACACATGCAGAAGTAGATTCGGTAGAGTTTGACAAACCTTTATAATTTTAGTTTAGCAAGTGCTGAGAATTAGCAGGGAACTCAATAGTAACATTAAGTGTTTTGTGTTTTCTGTGGCTATAATTCTATATTTTTATAAACATATACTTGGATTTCTATTTGTTAGAAAAGGGATTGTTGGCAGATTTTTGCCTGGTTGTTGGGACTTAAGGGAGATGCAGCACGGAGAGATGCAATAAATGCATTCTTAGAGAAAAACCCATCAAAGACACCACAACTCCTCATTCTGTTGGGTTTTTTTTTTGTTTGACAGAAATGCTTTTTAAGTGTGTTACAAATTAACTTGAATTAGATTGTGAAATTGCACACACTACTTGATTAGGTGAAGAAAGAAATTGGGAAACTTAAGGGAAGGGCACATTTTTCAATGATTAACCTTAAGAATTATCATTATGCAACCTTGTGACATTCAGAAGGCACAACAGAGTCTGGGCTATTTGTTGGTGTGTATTAATAACCTATAAGACAAAAAAATCTAACATAGCAAATAAATATGAGCCATGGCTATAAGGACTTTGTGGTGTTTAGCACAATACTCAGTTTAATAGAGTAGAATTACAAGTCCTTAAGTCCCTAGTTACATGATAATGACTACATGAAGATGTTTCTATTTCGCTGTAACAACACCAACATGTGTTTATCTGCATCTGTCTGTGGAATGTACATATATGTAATGTGCGTTAAAATTTCATTGCGATATGCATCAGACTGGCCTAGTATGTGGCCTGAGACAATTTCAACCTAGGATTGCCAGCATGCACACCTGACTGAAAGCTCTTAATAAAATCAAAAGTTACACAAAATGATTTGTGGTGACAAGTTTGTTTGAGAGGTGCAGTTTTATATAATTGTTGAGATTTTATCATTGTTAGAGTATTGAAGTATCTGGAAACAAAATGCTGTGTAAGAAAAAGAAGTTGAGTAGGAACAGCAGAAATTTGGGACTTCCATATAAGAACGTATAACTTGGAAAGTCCAGGTAGTTATGAGCCAAATCCATAATGAATAAATAAAGAGTGGCTTGAGCCCAAGGGGCAACCATGCTCCTTTCTGGTAGAGAATTCTTCTGAACCCATTTTAGGGATCCCATGTTACTTCAATATCAAAACCACACAGGGACACACACAAACTTCCTAACAACAGTATACCTCACAACATAGAAGAAAAAAAATCTCAGTGAGGCGCCAGAGGTTAAGTTACCTGACTTGGCAATCACACATTTGAAGAACCGTGAAGGTAGTGTTTTAGCATTGCTGGCATTAGCCTCAGTGCAAGTGCTGGCAGAGAGTCATAGCCTTATACAACGACCTGGCATGTGTCATCCCGTAAGACCTTTGATATAGCAAGCTTTCCCTTATAGCAAGCACGGAGTCAGGTGAACACTGTAGATGATGACCCGGCCTTGACCTCAGGCAATGGGGGATCCAGGGAGCCCAGTCTGATCCCTGCTCCCCCTCCAATGGAAGCCCTCAACACCTCTGATCCCTGCTCCCCCTCCAATGGAAGCCCTCAACACGTATTTCCTGTACACACCCACTACCCTTCGCAAGTAGCCTCAACTCTCAAAGGTTCTGATGAAGATCTGGGGGAGAGGGGAGGTTGGGGGGTGGTGGCTGGGAAGGGTGGAGGAGAGGAGGCTTCTAGTCATTATGAACTGTATGAGAGAAGAATAAAGTTTTTAAAAAAAGAATTAAACTTTTAATCCCTTATTTCTAGTCTAGCACCTTAGTGTGGGAATGAGAATCAGAAATAGGCTCCCCCAAGGAAGCCACCGAGAGCTCTGGGAAGCACTCGTCCAAATCCAAAAGAAATGCCCAAGAGGATTCGTGTGACAGAGGACTAAATCCCCCAGACAAAATGACAAGAGGTCTGGGTGCTGGGGTGCTGGTTCTGCACTATCTGGAAGGCCCTTTTTATTCCTGTTATCTAGAGGGTGCTCAGCCTGGTGGAATCCCCATTGTCCCTTTCAAAAAAGCATGAGCATACAATGTGCATATTCATGCAAGCCGTGGCACGCATGTGCAAAGGTCGGAGGGCAAGTGCTACTGTCAGTTCTCACTTTCCATCTCGTTTAAGACAGGGTTCACTAGCGGCTGTGTGGCCTGTAACTGGGATTATAGCTGTGACTGCCACACCCAAATTAACACACCCAGGTTTATGTGCACTCTAGTGGTCTGAATTTAGGTTCCCATGCTTGCATGTGAAACAGTTTACCCACTGAGCCACCTCCATAGCCCTGTCATCCCTTTGTATGTGTGTGTGTGTGTGTGTGTGTGTGTGTGTATCAACCCATCTTTAAAGCTAATTTCCCCACAATCGATGCTCTGTCTTGTTTGAAGAACACTGTTTCTCGTCTCTTTCGATAATGTCACCTGAATGATAGAAACAACAATATAAATGATCAAGGGTAATTCAGTGGGACCCTCCAGTCTCTCCATGGTCTCCTCACTCAAACAGAAAACCTGGGCACCATGTGGCTCTTCCCTGGTTGCCCATTTACACATCTCATGGTTCCCCACGGAATGTGCAGCAATCGGTCCCCTCTTCTTCTCCCTCCTCCTCTCCCTGCACCTTTCACCCAGATTCTTGTGATCCTGAGCACACCCTGCCTCCTGCGGAGCAGATTTGGATGAGGTAATCCAGGTGCTTCTCTCTCTCTCTCTCTCTCTTTTTTTTTTTTTTTTTTTGCTGTTCTTACAAATAACAAAAGGGTTTTTTTTTGTTTTGTTTTTTTAGAGTAAAGGAAGAGGCAAACCCAAACCCTTGTCAGCATCTTTCCCCTGGAGACTCAGCACATGCCCTGCCATGGATAGGACGTGATACTCGCGAGGCGGTGCCCTGGTCACGGTGCTCCAGCCCTGCTTCAGCACCATTGATGTCTGTGCATGTAAGGGTGGAAGAACAGAAGGCCACCTGAAAGGGTAGCAGTACCACAGGGGTAATGCCTGGCTCTGGAGCCCCCATTACAGATGCAGGCGTGATTATCTTAGCGTGTTCTCCAAGATTCCTTCTCAATGATGGGCTGGCCTCTGACCCTCTGAGAAAGGAAGCAAAAAATGGCAAGAGGATCCAAGGTGAAGATATCATGTTTTTAAGAGCAGAAGAAAGCGCATCTTTAGAGATAGGATGCTGGCCTTGAACACAGCTGGGGGGGGGTGTGTGAACATTTCTGGGCCCCTCCCAGAGCCAAAGATTCAGCTATTCAGTTTATCTCTCGGCATCAGAATGCCTGTGGTGGGGGGGGGGCTGGAGAGATGGCTCTATGGCTAAGAGTGAGTGTGCCCTGCTCTCGCAGAGGGTCTGAGTTCAGTTCCGGGGACTCATGCTAGGTGGCTCACAACTGCCTGTAACTCCAGCTTTGGGAATTTTGCTGTTCTCTTCTCATCTCCAAGAGAACCCACACACACGACAGAAACACATACCTATACACACATACAAAATAAAAAATAAAAAAAATAAAATCATCCAGAAGATGTGAAGAACGTCCTGTGGTGAGAAAGGCTAATTAGAAGTCGCCCCCAGCAGAAGACGGTTGCTGGGGACCCTCTATATGTCAATCACACCAGATGACTGTCTTGGTGCCTGGGGCTTTCCTTGTTGGCTTCTGCTCTTCACTGTTTTAGTCTTTCCTCCCCGTTTGCTGTAGATTTGGTAAACTTGCTCCTTCATTCTATGTTATCCAAGAGTCAGGCTTTCTCCTTCATTACAGACTAGATTAATAATACTCTGAGGGCCATAATTTTTTAATGACACAGGGTCTCGTGCAATCTGGGTTAGCCTGGAACTCACTATGTTCTAAAGTCTGACTCTCCTGCCTGGAGTGCTGGGGTTGTAGGTGGTTCACGAGATGCTGGGAGTCAAATCCAGGGTTTTGTTCACACAAGGCAAGCAATCTACTGATCCAGCTACTTCCTCACCCCCTACCATGGTATTAGTTTAAAAAAATAACTTAGTATTCACCAAAACTAAAGACAAAAGCCACCCAGAACTATAGTCTCTGTGACTTACAGCTTGTGTGGTGTAATGTTCACTCCCCTTTGAGAAACTGCCAGTAACAGTATACATTTTGCTATTCTGTTATCATCATCCAATTTAGGGGCAGTGAGAGCTTGAGAAAATGCCGTGGGCTGCCTCTTGCCTCCTTCCTAAGATGGATCTCTCAGGCTAGGTATCTGAGAGGCAACCCCACGCATAGGGTTCCTTTGCTTAGAAGACATTCGGGGACTGCACTTTACCCCTGGGGTTCCTGGCAGAATCGGAGTCTCTTGTACCCGCGGACACCTCTCACTGCCTCTGCATCACCCTGGAACATTCAGGGTGCATTAAATTAGATGATTGTGGCTGCCACACTAACCCCTCCGGGACATCTTCTTCCCTGATTGTGACTTCTGCACCAACCCCTCCGGGACATCTTCTTCCCTGGGTCCTTTCTATAAGCCCTCCTCCCATGATCGCCTCTCATCCTGCATCTGTCTTCATTAATCTCTGCTCATCCTTTAGGATCCACCTTAGTCCTCTTGCTCTGACCCCAGTCTTTGGCACCCATGCGCTCTCCAGAACCTGGGTGTGACTCTGTCGTTGTGTGAACCATGTCATGCTTTATTTTTAAGTTTGTGTGTCTGTTTCTCCGTTAGTCTATTCATCTATCGCCTGCTGAACTGACATCCAACAGTTTCTGAAATACACGTGTACTTAAGAACTGGTTTCTTCTGCAGGATTTCTAAAAGACCAGAAGGTGGCAGTATGAAGCTAAGGGGAAAAGGGGGAAAGGAAACTGGCCAGTCATAACCTAGGAAGAACTATTCTCTCTCTCTCTCTCTCTCTCTCTCTCTCTCTCTCTCTCTCTCTCTCACACACACACACACACACACACACACACACACCCCTCTCACCTCTCTCTCTCTCACACACACACCTCTCACCTCTCTCTCCTCTCTCTCTCTCTCTCTCTCTCTCTCTCTCTCTCTCTCTCTCTCTCTCTCTCTCTCTCTCTCCCTCTCTCTCTCTCACACACACACACACCCTGCATACACACACACACACACATACATGCTCCAGGATAAACTTTCAGTTGAGTTTTGTTTCTCTTTTCCAGTAGAATTTAAGAAAATGAAGCCATAAAAAAAAATGTGCTCAACAGAAGCACCACACCCCAAAATACTGTCCTAATGGAGCACCCTATGAAACACACACACCCTTCCATTTCATTCATGTAAGTGCCTGGAAACTGCTTCCCAAACAGTCCGTTCAGCCCATAAACCCCTGTCCAGTTTATAGGCAATTGCAGGGACTGAGAGGGTTATAGTTTATAGAATATAGTTTATAGTATATAGGGACTGAGGGGGTCATAGTTTATAGAATATAGTTTATAGTATATAGGGACTG
>JAQHUG010000074.1:8211981-8275911 GCA_028555095.1 Dicrostonyx torquatus
GAGAGGGTTATAGTTTATAGAATATAGTTTATAGTATGTAGGGACTGAGGGGGTCATAGTTTATAGAATATAGTTTATAGTATATAGGGACTGAGGGGGTTATAGCAGGGAAGTGTTTACTCCTCTACTGTGATCCCACACCCGTCTCTCATCGTGCCCTTTCTCAGCGTGTCGCGTTTACTCTTGTTCAATTCCCCCTTCCCCCACTCCCCACACATCAGCGTTCTAATCAACCTAGCACGCCATTTACGTCCAGGTTCTAAATAAATCCAGGCTGAGAACCTGGCCTTTATTTTAGTTCAGCAATGCCTGGGCGCAGGCTTCAGGGTTGCTTGTGGTTTTATGTTCTCCCTGCCCACCCGCGCCTTCACCAGCGCCACCTCCCGGTGGACTTCTGTGAGGACAGGCCAGAAACCTGAGTGCTCATTAGGTAAGGGCCCACAGTCTGTGCCAAGGATTAGCAGCTCCAAGGCAGGAACTCTGAGTCAGGGACCTAGCAGGGCTGCCAGAGTAAACTAGAGTTCAAATACAAGTAGATCAGTGAAGATTTTTTTCCATGTGTAGTCAAGGTCAGTCACCTTACCTGGGTAATAAAGGACCCAGGGTCCTGTGATAAAAGGACACTGTTACTACCCCTAGGTCGAAGGGCAAGGGGGAGAGAAGTGAGTTAGCAACATGTGGCAAGTGCCAGAGTCATAATCGAGGGTTGCCAACTAGTAGCAGAAGCCAAAAACGGGAGAGGATTGCTGTTCAAATCACTCCCCAATAAAAGCCAAACCTACTCCATAAAACCTGCGTGGGCCTCCTTTCAATGAGGAGAAATAAGGTTGTATTTTCAGGCGTCATTTCTATTGTCTGTCGATCATGAGAGCTTCACCTCGACCCCTCCTCTCGTTGCGATGGACCCCACAAGAACTTCAGCTCTTCAGGTCGACGAAACGCCCATTTTCCTCACGATCATAAACACAAACTGGGCCTTTTCCTTCCACTCTGGCCGGCAAAATGCAACTGTTACTAGGCTGAGTTCAGCCAAAAGCAGCTTGATCTCTTTACCACCCTGAGAAGGGTTAGCATGAAGGACACACAGGCTTGCTTAATCTCAAAACGAGTTTGCAGCCCCTTTTCTCAAAGCAGCCACACAGACTCACCCTCGATGACGATGACCAAGAACTAATGGAGCAAGCGTTCGGATTTGATGAGCTGCATGCTACGGGGAAATTAGAGTAAACGCAAAATTGGCAAAGGGCTAGCTCAACCTTCCCTACAAGCACGTTAGACATCTGTATATGAACAAGTCTGGAATCTTGACGAGACAGATGGCCAGGACAAGACGTTCCGTTTCCTCAGCGAGGACACACATTATGGATGAAGCACTCTTGGGACCCTTACCCAGGGTTTTGCATCATCTCAGGTCACACCCACACACCATGGTGTAGCATCAAATCCTGTTTCTCCATTCAGCACCCAGCTTATTTCTCTGAAAGGTGGAGATGAACCGCCTTGCTCTTTGACAAACAGGGCTGGAGCCTAACATGCTGAGGGGGTGGGGCACACACCTGTGTAGGCACGTGGGCTCCTAACATGCAGAGGGAGTGGGGCACACATCTCTGTAGGCACGTGGGCTCCTAACATGCAGAGGGAGTGGGGCACACATCTGTGTAGGCACATGGGCTCCTAACATGCAGAGGGAGTGGGGCACACATCTGTGTAGGCACGTGGGCTCCAGAGGGGGATGTTAGGCCGCTTCTCTGTCATTCAACACCTTTGCTTTGAAGCAGGGTCTCTCACTGAAGCTGAACCTCACTGTGTTGTCTAGGCTGGATGGCCAGCAAGCACCTAGGCTCCGCGTCTTGCGACGCCCAGGGCTGGGGTTATAGGCAGCTGCAGTCGTGCCTGGGAATCTGAAGTTGGATTTCCTTGCTTTCTCAGCCAGCACCCTTGTCCACAGAACATCTCTTCAGCCCTGGAACTTGACATGTTTTTATGGCAATCACTTTGAGTGTTTGTTGGGAGGTAAGTATTTTATACGACACCTTTCAGGTTCTGGGACCGCACAAGGCTGGCTGTGTTCCAGTTTTAAAGGCTTATAGCTATTACAGGCCCCATGCTGATTGGCATTGAGGTCTATTTTGGATCTAGTACTGGCTGTTTTTTTTTTCCCCTCTTGAACCTTTTATCTACAACCTGTCTTAGAGAAAGCCAAGAACAAAGTGCTTCGTATCACTAACCACCAACTTTTAAAGCGCAGTGAACTCTGTAAATGATTAGCTCAGTTTTCAGCTACCAGAGACTTAAAAACACAAGACAAATCACCATGACTTGCTTTGTCCCACTCTGGCAAGTATTCCCAAACTGAGGGTTTGTGGCTGGGTTAGGAACCCTTGTAGGAAAGTGCGAGTTCTCTCAGGTAAAACAAGTGGACGTAGGATTTAAGATACCCGTGCCAACCTTTTTATCCTTTTCTGGAACAAAGTCACACGTCATTTAAGGAGTCGTGAAAGGAATATTTGACAGTGGCACGAGGTTCTCAATTAACTCAGAAAGGGGCACGAGGTTCTCAATTAACTCGGGGCTCACCTTGGGCAAGCCAAAGGTGCTCTGTGCCTTGGTCCCAATGGAGTGAAACTGTTGCCTGGGTAGAGCAATGGCTGCCTTTGCCCTTTGGCCTCAGTTACTTAACTACGAGCAAAAGGGACGGTAGTAGAAGTCTGAGGGGATTTTCTTCCGTTGGGCGTTGTGTACAGCAAGAGAACTCGCCTTCTTCTCCCAGGTGGAATGTGGGTTTGGCTAAGAAAGGAGACATTTCTTATGGCCAGAAATTGGGAACTACGAAGGCAATGCCTTCTCTGAAAGGACGGTGACGTGTGAGGCATGTGCTCGCAGATCTCCATTGGGGCGAGGGGCTTCCTTCTGCTTTGAATCCTAAGCGTCTACTGTGTGCCTCACTGTAGCATCCTGGAGAGAGGTGATGACTGCCGCGCAGGCTCAGTGCTCCTCATCCTTCCACTAGGAGGATTGGAGCAGGGTTTTCTCAGGGAGTCCTGAGGGCCGCACAGGCTCAGTGCTCCTCATCCTTCCCCTAGGAGGATTAGAGCGGGGGTTTCTCAGGGAGTCCTGGAGGCCGCACAGGCTCAATGCTCCTCAGCCTCCCTTCCCCTAGGAGGATTGGAGCGGGTTTCTCAGGGAGTCCTGGGGGCTCCTGCAGAGTAAGGTGAGTCAGTGCTCAGAAGCCAGAGCACTGAAAACCAGAGTCTACTTTTGGGAGGGGCTGGCTGCCCCAGCTTCTCCAGCTTCCACCCACAGTATGTCCAGTGGCTGCATACATGCCAGCTCAAGCCAAGTTATAAATGTCCAGGAGCACCGTTATTGTTGTTTTGCCTTGCATTGTTTCTGTTTTTCTGCTGTTGTTGTTTTGTTTTTGTGTGCTTGCTTGTTTTGGTTTCCTGAGACAACATCTTATTTTGTGGCTCTGGCTAGCCTAGAACTTGTTATGTAGCTCAGACTGGCTTCAAACTCATGGCAATCCTCCTGCCTCAGCCTCCCTGCTATTGGGATTATAGACATGCATCTCTATGGCTGGTACTGTGGTAGTCCATGGGGTCCCAGATCCCAAGAAGGTCCTTTTGGAAGAATAAATATCTCAATATGCCTTATTTCTGTGTGTGAAAAGGTTACTATGCTCAGAATACTCGTTTCCCCTTAAATTTCACATTTGAAACCTTAATCCCCGAAGTAATGGTGTTAGGAGAGAGATGCTATCTTAGGGAGATGATTGGTCCGTGAAGATGGGCACTCCAGAATGGGGACAATGATGTCATGAAGAAATCCGAGGAATCCCACACACCTCTCCCTCTCCCAGCATATAAAAGTGTCTATGTGCAACCAGGAAGAGACCTGTCACGAGCCTCTGAGCGTGCCCATCTCCTGATACATGACTTCCCAGACCCTAGGGTATGAGAAACCACTTTCCACTGTCTATGTGTTCCCAGTACTATTCCACACAGGGGCTGTCACCTGGACAATACATACTGAGAAGAGAAAGCTCCCGGGCCTGTTTGTGCATTTCTGTTTACTATCACACTTCTAGAGTCTGAGAGCAGGGAGTTCAGGCCACTCTGAAACCTGGGAATCGTACGAGAACTTACTATAACCCCAGCTGCCATTCTCTCGGTTGCCAGGCCCAAGGACTCACCCAGTGTCTCCTACTGAAGAGCTTGATGGCTGCCTTGCAAAGACTCCTTTCATGGGTGGTGGTCCAGAGTGGAGTCTGTTTGCCTAGGACAGCACCAGCTCAGGGCTGAGATTGCAGAATTAGCACTTTCCACACTCCTGGGAACACAGAATGAGCAGGATACCTCATTTAAAGATCTCATGAACGCCAGAGTCACCACGCTCTTCCCTTTGAGTAGATACGTACAATTCCACGCTCCAGCCCCTTGTTCGGTAAAGTGTGGAAAGCGGTAGAACGGGAAGGATAACTGGACTCCCGGTGGCACCAGTAGGTGCTCACACTGCCTTGTGGTGAAGCCACACAAGAGCTCTCCGAGAGGCTAAAGGGTAACCTTAGAGTAGCGAGCAGCTGGTGTGAGGAACGAGGAACTGCTCCGTGACAAGGACAAACCCTTGCTCAGCTTTCGGAGCCTTGTCGCTCGCACAATGGGACCTCTGATCTTGGCACAGTCTCAGTTCAGATTCACAAGAGGAGGAGATCAGTGAGCCTAACGAAGGTCTGTTGTGAAGAGGAGGAAAAGAAGCCACGGACAGCCACATGAGGGCTCACTGGCTTGTCAGTGTTAACTGTGAATATGCACGGAGCGGAGCAGCGATTTGCTACCTGGGCGCAGTGCATAAGGATGGAACGAAGGCGGTTACCGCTTTCAATTGGTAAAGTGTGTTTTCACCAAGGATATCTTCACGCTTAATTTACACAAAACAACTCTCTGTGTGCCCAATTTGTGTGAAAGGGTAATCCCTTGCCACTTGTCATTTTACCTCTGCATCCGCTAACCCTCCCAGCACGTTCCAGCGGCCAGCCTTCTCAGTCCCTTACAGCCACACAAAACATTGAGCCAGCCATGGTATGTGCCAGGCTCGCAGAGATTCAGTCTAAAAGCAAAGCAGACCAAAGGAAGCTGAAGTCTGCGGTGCAAAGCTGATGTCAAACTGCTAAAGAAACCATTTTAAACCTATAAGCATAGAGAGGGAGAAATGACCTCAAATTTATTTAAATTCAATTTCCTTGTTTATAGATGAGGTGGGTGCGGGTAGATGAAAGACTGGTGGACTCAAATCAGAGACAGAACCCCATGGCTGTTTCTTAAAATGCAGTTTCATCTCAGCCTTCCAGAAGTCAGTGTGTTTTGTCTTTGTCAGCCTTTGGAACAGATGGAGCTGTTCTCAGCTGGTGTCTAACGGCCCAGAGAACAGTGTGTCCTCTGCAGCTCCCCAAACAATTTAGAATCTCTGCTTAAGAGTCCCCTAGAGGTCGTCCATTGAGACCACTCCTCCCATCCGGTGCTGGACTTCACCCCACTGCGGTCTTCAAAGGCATTGTGCAATTTCTTCTAGAGCATCTCCAAGTCAGATAAATCATAGTTTTTCCCATAACGAACACAACAGTTGAGGGAATAAGTAAAGAAAGGACACACATGGGCATGAATGAAACAGTGATGTAGAAATGAATTAACACAAGGAAGAATGGTCAGTATGGCTTCAACAGAGAGAGAAGGTTCCATGAGGTTTGGAAGCTGATCCTGACGCAATGGCCTCTTTCTAGGTCCTAGGTCTTATAGCTGCTTCACAGGCTCAGAAATAGGTCTGATGTATGCACATCAGCCTTGGTTTGCAAGCTAAAGGTGACTTTCTATATTGTCCCTGAGCTTCTTTCTATAAAATAAACAGCCTACGTGGGCAGTGGCGGCACACGCCTTTAATCCCAGCACTCAGGAGGCAGAGGTAGGTGGATCGCTGTGAGTTCAAGGTCAGCCTGGTCTACAGAGTGAGTTCCAGGACAGGCAGGACTGTTTCACAGAGAAACCCTGTCTCAAAAAAGCAATAATGGTGATGATGATGATGATGACGACAACGATGATGATGATGATGATGATGATGATGACAACGATGATGATGATGATGATGATGATGACAACGATGATGANGATGATGATGATGATGATGATGACAACGATGATGATGATGATGATGATGATGACAACGATGATGATGATGATGACGACAACGATGATGATGATGACAATGATGATGATGACGATGATGATGATGACGATGATAATGATGATGACGACAACGATGATGATGATGATGATGACAATGACGATGATGATGATGACGATGATAATGATGATGACGACGATGATGATGATGACGACGATGATGATGATGATGACAATGACGATGATGATGATGATGATGATGATGATGATATAAACAACCTAGTTTCTTAATATCTTGTCAGTTACGGCTCTTCAACTGTATTACACTCCTTTTCTCTCTGGGATTACAAATACACACATGTCTCCTCTAGGCATTGCCCTGTCTCACACTCATGCCTTTGCCATCCTTTCTTGGATTTAATTTACGATCGTTTCTAATTTTCTTTTTCTTTCAAAATAATTTCTTTTTCTTCTGAAGCAACATCTAGTCTGCTGTGGGCTGAGAATAATTTTACCCTACCTGTCTGGAAGTTCAACTTGGGTAATTTCCTTGTCAGAGGAAAACATTATAAAATCACCATTTTAATCATTTTGGGTGGGGAGTTCAGCAATGCTGCCTTTACTTAGATTTTTAAAAACACACCTCCAGAAATCTTTATCATAGAAGGGTGAAACAGTGTGTTTTTGGAGATTATAATCTAATTACACCATTTCCCTCTTTTTTCTTCCTCCCTTCAAACTCTCCCACATACCTTTCCTTACTTGCTTTCAAATTTATGGCCTCAGTTTTTATTAATTGCTGTTATATACATACATGTGCATACATACATGTCCCTAAAACATCCTGCTCAATCTATATAACGTTACTTCTCTGGATATGTTTTCAGGGCTGACTATTTGGTATTGGATAACCTATTAGTACAGTCTTCCCTGGGGAAGCCTTTCCCCGGCTCTCTAGTTCCCGTTGCCTCTAGTTCTTTGTGTAAGGTTGAAGCCTCCTGGACTTTCCCACCCACTTTATCATGTCTGTTGTTGTCCTTGTTCTGTTCGTGTTTCGGCAGTCACGGTGGGACTTTGTGGGTGCAGCATCTGACATGACTAGGAGACACAGTCTCACAGTAACCTCCCCGCTCCCCTGGCTGTTACAGCCCCTCTTCTACAATGTTCCCTGAGCCTTCGGTTCAGGAGCTGTGCTGCAGATGAATCAGTCGGGACGGGCTCCACAGCTCTGCCTTGTAATTATATTAACTCAATGAAATGTACGATTTGGAAGTCGTTTCTCCTCATTCAGGGGTTCCTTTTCATTGCACTAACTTTGTCCTTGGATAAGCGAAACTTTGTTTCATGCAATCTCATTTGTCTCTTGTTGCTTTTATCTCCTATGGGCTTGATGTCATACTCAAGGAATGGTTGCTGGTCAGCAAGATGACTTGAATGTAAAGGCATTACCTACAAGTCTGTTGACCTGGGTTTGATCCCTGGAACCCTACACAATGGAAGAGGAGAACTGACTCCTGCAAGTTGTCCTGGAACCTTCACATTGAAACACACACACACACACACACACACACACACAAACACACACACGCACACACAATTGTAAAAAATGCAAAAATATAAAAATAATTGACAAATCTAATATTACAAAAGCTTTGACCTATGTTTTCTGCTTAGAGTTTCACAATTTAAAGTTTTTCCACCCTACTCCATGTTGGGTTGTCTTTTTATTTAACTAGGATGAGGCCCAGGTTTGTGTTGGGGACTGTGGACCCCCAGACCCTGAATTTCCTGTAACAGCTTGTTTTCCTGCAGCTGCTCTGAGGAAACAACTTGTTTTCCTGTGCTAGCAGCTGCTCTGAGCACAAGACCCTCAGGAGATCCTGATGGCAGGGGAGTGGTTTCTGGTGGGCTTGCAGCTGAGAGTTAGGGCATGGCCATTGGTCAAGCAGAGCCTATGTAAGATGCCCTGGAACACAATAAAGTAGGCATTCTTGATTCAAGGGGCATTCTTGGCAATCTTGTCTCAGGGATGACCTGCGCTCTCTCTGTGTGTGTGTGTGTGTGCGCGCGCATGTGTGTATGTGTTTCAATCTCCAGCCCCTTGCCCAGCTCGCAAACCGTACTGTAGTGCATAGCGCATAGAGCAGGCGTAGTGCGCTACAGGTTTGTTCTTCGTCATATGGTATACAGTATCACTAATAACAATGAAGAAGTGTTTGGTTTACTTCCCACTAAGTGGTCTTGGATACTGAACAGTGATGGCCTTGTGGATGCTGAACCCCCAGAGACTGTCTGCCTTTAAGGCCTTACAGCCACTCTTTAGAGACAGAAGTTCTGATAGGTTAGAAAGAAAAAAAAATAGCAACCTTATATGCTATTTTAAATAGCATTTAAAGTATATATTAATATAAATATATTATATAATTTTATATATATAATTAATAAATATATTAATATAAGTATATTTAATATATTAAATAGACATCTCAGGGCAATGCTATTTCCTCTGAATCAAAACATTCCGTTGGAGTCAGGAAGTTGGCTCAGCGGGTAAAAGTGCATGCCACTCAAACCCAAATATCTGAATTTGATCCCAGAGCCCTAGGCTAG
Organism: Dicrostonyx torquatus; assembly: GCA_028555095.1. Taxonomy (NCBI): domain Eukaryota; kingdom Metazoa; phylum Chordata; class Mammalia; order Rodentia; family Cricetidae; genus Dicrostonyx; species Dicrostonyx torquatus. The sequence continues at coordinate 8,220,765 of JAQHUG010000074.1, forward strand.
AAGGAAGAAGAGGGCTCAAATCCACCTCCACATGTGCCCCATGGCATGTGTGCCACTCACACACTATGCTTGGGCACTATCATATATGTGCATACCCAACAATAATAACTAATGAGATAATTTTTAAAAAAGACTCTCTTGAGGCAACTAAACTTATGATGCTCAAAAACTTGTAAGTTTTGCATTACACTTAAGTACTAACCCCCTGTGCATTGATCTGTGAGTCTCATTCTTCTGTGTGTAGTCACTATGATGAGGGAGGGCAGCCTCCCCGCTACCGTGTGCCTGGGCGTCCTTGGTGGAGGTTAGTTGATCGTGAATGTGTATGTTGATTTCTGGGATGCCTGTTCTGGTCCGTTTGTCCTGACATCTACTTTCATGCAGTTGCACGCTGGTATTTGTATGTGTGTATTTGGGTGTGTGGGTACATTTATGTAAGGATGGATACTTGTGTGTGTGTGCATGTATGTGGGGCCAGAAGGCAACTTCAGGTGCCTGTCTTCAGGACTATCCACCTTTTTGTTGTTTTTGTCATGTGGGGGTGTGTTTTGCTGTTTAGAAGGTCTCATACTAGTCTGGAACTTGCCAAGTAAGTTAGGCTGTCTGATCAGCATGTCCCCGTAATACACCCATCTCCACCTCCCTAACACACTCTAGTTATTTGTTGTTTCTTAATGTGGGTTCTGGAGACCAGCTACAGTGCTGAGTTATCGCCCCACCCACACACTACTTTGCTATCTGTAGCTTTGTTATGCATTTTGGAATCAGGAAATGTGATGTCTCCGACTTTGTTCTTCTTTCTCAAAACTTTCTTTAGCTTTTCGACACTGCAGAGTAAGTCCTGTGTATGTTGTGAGAATTGGGATATGGATTTCATGGAATCTGCAGACTGCTTGGTCGCTGTGGCTGTTTTTGCTTCATTCTCCTGGCACAGCCATGTAGCGTTCTTTCCTTAGAAGAACGGGCATGATAAATGATTTTATCTTGCATGATTTAATAAAGTATATCAAGGACTGGGCGCCTTCTGACAACTGTTAGACAGTTAGGAGAAGCGACCTGCGGTAGGTGAGAATATCACATGTTTTAGTTGCTCCTAAAGGAGAGCTTATACTCTACATCCTGAGTCAGGGGGATGATCCTGCTGACCGGCATCTAGACCCAACGTGCCCTGCAAACATGAGAGGACAAGAGCACCCTTTCCTCTCTTCCTGGGGAGAAGTTGGGGTGTCCCAACAGGGATTACAAACGAGAGCCTTACTATGGCGCCATACTGAGCTAGCAGCGATTGGCACCCTGAGTCTCAGTTTGGGGTCGTTAATAAAGAATGCCCATTTTCAGGGAGGATTGAGCCGAGTGGAGTGTTGGCTGGGCTATAATTCTCTCTGCATCAGAGCAAAGCATGGGGACAGCACTGGAGTTGATTAAACAATGTGATTTATAATTTATATATATATAAATTGATTGAGCCCATTTTGCCATTGGGCGTGTGTATCTTGGTGTGCCCTGTCCTATTATGTTTTTGTTTTTTCTACTTTCTTGACCTAAATATAGAGCTTATAATACTTTTTATTAAAGCCTTTTGTATGAATACAGGAGAAAGTACCTTATGATCCCAGCTTTCTTAAAAATTCAGTTTTTCAGTGGGTGATGGTGGTACAAGCCTTTAATCCCTGTACTCAGGAGGCAGAGGCAGACAGTTCTCTGTGAGTTCAGGGCCAGCCTGGTCTACAAGAGCTAGTTCCAGGGCAGGCTCCAAAGCTACAGAGGAACCCTGCCTCAAAACAACAACAATAACAACAAAGTTTAGTTCTTCGTTGCTTCCCTTTTCATATGTATGTGTGTATGTTCACATGAGTGTCGTGCATGTGCCTACACGAGTTTTTAGGGGTCCCAAGGTCAATGTTGGACGTCTTTCTCAATCACTCACCTCCTTATATACAGAGGTAGGGTATCCGGTTAGCCCCAGAGCCGCTGGTTCCGTTCATCTGGCTAGTCCGCTTTCTCTGCGGAATTTACACCTCTGCCACCTGACTGTGGATTATAGGCAGGCTGCCACGACCATCCAACTTTCACTAGAGTTCTGGTCTTCAGGCTTGCATAGCAAGTGCCCTCGCCACTAAGTCACTCCAGAGCCCTTCACTGCTTCCCCGAGACAATGTTTAACTATATCTTCTTCTTCCCGCTGTTTAGTTAGTTACTTTAAATCAATGTAATCCAATTTTAATTTGGTTTTCGGAGCATATGACTCATAATTTTTGCCTTTTGGAGATAGGAGTTTTGGATCCATGGCCCAGTTTTTCATTTTTTAAGTCTTTCATAAATATTCAAAACACAGAAGAATATTTGTATAGAGCATATGCAGTAATTTGACTTATTAATTCAAAATACTCTTTGAATATCCAGCATGTACATGCTTGTGAAGAGTGTTCATGAGTTACTTGGGGCTCTTGTTGGAAAGTATGTTGAACTTCACTAGATTTCTGGGTTCTCTACTCTTCTCCAACTCTAGTAGGCTCAAGGGTGATGGTCAAGTCCTGCTCTGAGACCCTCATGCAGAGTAACAAGAGCATACGTGAGCCATTATTAGCTGTAGCCTATCCTCATGAATGGCAGCCTTCTTGTATCCATTTCTCTCCCATAGATAAGATTGGTGTTTCCCAAACCCTGCTGTTTCTCTCATTTCTCTATAATTCTAACTTTTCAAGACAGCATTGTTTAATGCTAGGAGATCTCATTTGCAGATTGATTCTCTTTGTCAGGTTTCATGCTTCCTTAACTACTCTACAGGGTTCTGATTGTTCTTATTTGACTTTGTTCAATATGTGACCCTATCATAATAGGGCTAAATAGATACCAGTTAAATGGAGTTATCCTCTCTTTTTGCTTTTGACCTTTGTCATTTTGTTTTCAACAAGCCTCCCCCACTCTCTCTGACTTTGGCTCAAGAGTTTTTTTTGTTTGTTTGTTTATTTGTTTTTTATGTCTTAAGTTTGTCCCCTAGATGGATGATAGAAGAGATGTCAGTTCTATTTCTAGTTTGCTTTCTTATCGCAGAATATTTTAGCCATTTTTTTTGTTTACTTTTGTCAACTTGACACAATTTGGGAAGAAGAACCTCACTGAGAAAATGCCTCCATCAGATTGACATCTAGGCAAGTCTAGGGGACATTTTCTTGATTGATAATTGACGTGAGAGGGTCCAGGTCTCTATGAGTAGTGCTACCTCTGGGCAGCTGGTCCTGGGCTCTATCCAAGAGCAGACCCAGGAAGCCGTGGGACTAAGCCAGTAAGCAGCATTCTATAATCCCTGCTTCAGTTCTTGTCCCCAGGTCCCCAGCTTGATTTCCTGTCCTAACTTCCCTCAGTGGTGAAGTATTACCTGACTGTCTATTTCAGAGTAAACTGAAATAAATACTTCCCTCCCCCGGTTGCTTTTGGCCACGTTTTTTTATAACGACCTATAATAAAAACTAAGAAAATGGCATATACATTTTCCCAACATCTTTTAGGCAAAATATTACGTACATAGAAAATCATGGATGCAGAAGGGAAAGCAGTGATGCTGGGGTCTGGCTAGGAAGAGCAAAATACTTCTAAAGGGCCAAAAGGACCGCTCGTTGTCAGTTGAGAGAGGGCCAGATTTCTCACTGGCCAATCGTGTCCTTCACTTTGAAAAGACATATAAAGAGTAGAAGGAAAAAGCAAATAAAATACTTCCCTATTTCTTTTGGCACCATAAAGATGATATGATTCAAAGGCTGGAGTGGACATGGTATGCCTCAAAGAATGTATTTCTCAATATAGTTGGAAAATCCACCCTACCTGTGGCCTTCACTCTGCAGGCACCGTGTGCAGTGATTCTGGCTTTATTGTGAGGAGGCGGCGGCTCCCCTACAAGGATAAGCTAGTAACGTGACTCCCCAAGGCTCTATGCTGCGGATTATGACACTTCTGATCAAGACGCCCAGATTAGCATGTGCACTCCAAAGCGCAGGTGCCTCTCTAGCTACCTCGTCGGCTGTGGTTGTCCCGCAGAGACGGCACACTCTCAGGAGACCTTTGCTTTTCTCAATTTATGATAATTTACTGGGCATGATCTCACCCAGCCACAGAAGCTTTGTAAACAAAATGGACAGAAGGACCCTCAAAGTGCAATAGGAACAGTTCTTTTTTCCAGCACAGTTTGAGATTCAGAAAGCCCCACAGAGTAGAGACCCTCACATTTTCAAGATGCACAGTTCTTAAAATTTGTGATAGAGTTTATGAAATATTTTGCCTCATTCTTTTGCCTCGGTCCAGTTAGCATGTAGTGCTCCAAGGAAACTTAAATTCACGGAAGGATTATGTGAACCCCCTTCCTTCCTGACCCCCCTCTCCTTCTTTCGCTCTTTCTCTCTCCTTCCACTCTCTCTTCCTATTCTCCTTTTTTAAGATGATACCTTTGGAACTCAACCTGCACACGTGGCAAGGTTTTGCCTGGACCATGGCCACATGGAAGGATAAATGCCATTTTTCTTTTCTTTGGAGAGGAAGGGCAGACAGGGTGAATGTGTAAACACAGCTGCACATGGATGGCTGTGTGTTTTAGCAGCGGACAGCATGTCTCGACTGCTAACGATCAGGATCTCTTCATTTGCTCTTCACGCGTAGCTATGTGGGCAGCATGGGCTACTCAGGAAGGCCCCGCCAGTAAACCTGGAGTCCATGATGACGAGCGTAGCATGCAGAAGGAGAGGAGGCAGATGTTTGTGTTCATCGACTCTGGGCAAGGCAAAGAGAGAGATCTGAAAAACACTGGAGTTTTCTATCCACTCTATTGAATCAAAGACCCAGATATTAATCCACATACCTACAAACACCTGATTTTTGACAAAGAAACAAAAAATTATAAAATGGAAAAAAGAAAACATATTCAACAAACGGTGCTGGCATAACTGGATATCAACATGTAGAAGAATGCAAATAATTCCATATCTATCACCATGCCCAAAAACTCAAGTCCAAATGGATTAAAGACCTCAACATAAAGCCAACCACACTGAACCTCATAAAAGAGAAAGTGGGAAGTACACTTGAACACATTGGCACAGGAGACCACTTCCTAAATAGCAGCATAGACACTGAGAGTAACAATTAATAAATGGGACCTCCCGAAGCTGACAAACTTCTGTAAAGCAAAGGACACAGTCAACAAGGCAAAACAGCAGCCTACAGAATGGGAAAAGATCTTCACCAACCCCATATCAGACAGAGGGCTGGTCTCCAAAATATACAAAGAACTCATGTTTATGTCTGTAGGAATGGCCAAAATAAAAAACACTGATGACAACTTATGCTGGAGAGGATGTGCATTGCTGGTGGGAGTACAAGCTGTCACAGTTGCTTTGGATATCAGTGTGGTGATTTCTCAGAAAATTAGGAAAATCTTCTCAATTGTCCTGAATCAGCCATATGACTGGTGACCAAATAAATACAGCCAAAGATTGTGTCTACTCCCTGCCTGACACTCTAAAGTGAGATAAAAAAATTTTAAAGGAAGGGCTTTTAAGAAAGGGAAATTTTTTTCTTCCTTTTTCTTTCTCTCTTGTCTTCCTTTTCTTTTTCTTCCTCTCCTCCTTTTTTTGTTTTTGTTTGTTTGTTTGGAGAATGTAATTTCAGCCAGAATGGGAGAGTCTTTCTCACTTCTGCCATGACAAACAGGCTTGTTACATGATAGAAAAACAGACAAGACACAGACTGAAAAAGGAAGCCAGTGACTCTGGAGTTAGGGTTTCAGGGATGGAAACAAGAGAGAAAGAAGATTCACGCAAGAGTCCAACCTGAATTTCTTAGCCTCCCAGGACTGGGTGCCAGGAAAAAGAAGGACACTGTGGAAAGAAGAAGCTGTGGGGTCCTGTTTGCTTCTCTGTGAAAGGGCCATTTGCCCAAGCCAGAGCAGAGCCAAGGCACAACTTAATTTGGCAACCAAGAGCGATGAGTCAGAAATTACCCTGGAATTTTGCTTTTCAGGGTAGTGGCTGTCCCTGCGTGACAAGGAGAGACACCGAAGGTTCCTTCATCTCTGCATTACGAGACAGAAGCAGGGAGGAGGTGAGGTGTGGTGGAGATCAGCAGGTGATTTGCAATTACAGGTCTGCCCATGGGGCTGGGATGCAGGAGCTGAAACCAGACTCCTAATCTTGGCTCAGAGTGGGTTATCAGAGGAGGAGGCCGCACAAAGGTCATGGCATTTGTTTTATTGGCTAAGTTAGGGAAATAACACCAGGCTTTTTGGTAGCCCTGAGTCCACCAGGGAGGGCTCTCGGCAGTAAGAGAAGACAGCACCATGAACATGGAGACACAGGCGAGGGAAGCAGCTCAGATGTGCCCAAGTGTGCCTTCCTCTGATGCCCTGGGAGATGTTCAAGGCAACCCCAGGAAACTGAGCACTTCATTTTACCAAAAGATAAAGAGCCCAACATAAAACGTACATTTAGCGTGTTCATTGTCATTGATTTACTTGTTTGTGTGTGGCAAGGCCTAACCCACACACTCGTTTGCCGCCTTCCTGTTCCAGATCCCCTCCTGCTGAGATTACATGTGTGTGACACTCAGTCCTAGAACGGTCGTAGAAATCATTGCAGTGATACACTTCTGAGACCTCATTTGGAAGACACACCGGGCTGCATACCTTAGATGCTGTATACATACATTTCTAATAAAACACTTACAAAATGGTATATACAGGCGTAAATGAAACAAATAACAACGGAATGGGGGCGGATAACAGTTAAAATACTTGCAACACTATCTCCATTGGCAGTAGGGTTCCTTTGCCAGGGAGGCCTACCAGACCACAGCTTTAGTACTGAGCTCGTGTTTCCTTCTGAAAGCACAATCGCAGATAAGACAACTATTACGGATACCTCGCTCTCAGGGGAAACTTGATCTTAATCATATACCTCGGAGTGCACGTATTGAAGCTAAATGTGCTAAATACCGAAGGAGTTAGCACTTTTAAAGCTGTGTCTTTGCTAGCTTTGAAATGTATAGTCACAACCATTATGTCAGACCAGAGGAGCTAACTGGGATGGAGGTAAAAGTTGGGCACTTCTCCTTAGAGCCTTACAGTGTGCCTGGGAGTGAGCTAAAAGTCCACCTTAAAGGACCACAGTCACAGAACTCACAGACCATGCCTGCCCAAATGAAAGTAAGTGGGGGAGGGGCCAGAGAAATGGCTCAGAGCTTAAGAGCACTGACTGCTCTTCCAAAGGTCCTGAGTTCAATTCCCAGCAACTGTATGCAGCCATCTAGAATGAGATCTGGTGCCCGCTTCTGGCATGCAGACATGTATGCAGGCAGAACACTGTGTACATGATAAATAAATAAATATTTTTTAAAAATAAAAAGTAAGCAGGGAGCGAGGTCTGGGTTGGAAGGCAGAGGTGACAGAGCACGGCACAATATTTCAAGGGACTGGGGAAGCATTTAAGAGCCCAACCATGGCCGCAGCCAAAGGAGAAATGAAGGGGTGGCAACTGAGAGCAGGGTCAGAGTGCCTAGCTTCAACTTTTGCCAGTTTCCAAATCCTCACCCTTCAAATGTTCACTTCTGTTTGTGTTAGCAGAGGTGCTGACTTTTGTTGATCATGGCAGTCATCTGAGACAACATCTATGTGGTGCCGGCTGAGCCCATTGTCATATAAAACCCATGCAATCACTGTGACAGGGGGTTAGCGCTTATCGCGGTTTGACAGTGACAGTTGTCACCAAGCCATCGCTAGTCATCAGCTGTCCACTCTTGCCTGTCCTGCTTGAGATGTCTAGCTGCAGGATCACCCTGGCTAGACATCTGTCAGGCATACGGACATCTAAGGCAGATGGACAAGCTCTATAAAAAGCAGAACAAACCAGTTGCTACGTCTTCCTTGCCAGAAAGCTCTGAGCTTACAGAACTGCTTAACTGCCACCAGCTCTGCGGCTGTGGCCTATTTCAGTGCTATCACCTAAAAGCATAACTCAATAAAATACTTACTACATCCTTGCGACTTTGTGGCTCTGTAATCCCCAGAGGGAGTAGTGCCAAGGCCTACGACAGGGCCATCCAAAAGATTTGGTAGAACTGGGCAGAAATTACTGTCTGTAACTTACACAGAGGGGATCAAAGCCCATGCTACACAGTGACAGCACACATAAGTACTTACTCTTGGCAATTCCATTAAGCGCTCACTGTAAGCTTTGAAAGTGGCAATCGCATTGGAGTCCTATTTGTATAAAGTCTCACTAATGTGGGAGTTGGCAGCTGCAGAAAAACAGGTGAAATCGTTTGCGTAAAAGGCATGAAAAATATAATATTGACTTACAACTTTCTGTCAAATTGCTAAGTAGGAGTATACATACGAATTTCTTTTATTATTGGGTTTATTTTTTTTAACTTAGGCTCTTACTGGGAAACATCAGACATTAGCCGAACTTGTTTAATACCCTGAATCACGTGCTAAATGGAACTATTAGAATCCTGATTCACAGCTATATAAGAGTGCGTCCAAGCAAGCAGTTCTTAAAGTATTCACTCTGCCAACAAATATTGAAAAATTGCCCTTTCGGTGAAAGCAAAACAGAAAACGAAGGATCGTGTTTATCTGAGCCTTGGTTCTGATTTACCCCACACCTGAATTGTACAGCCCCACAGCTAGGGATCGTAGCTACTTTGGCTGTATCCAGTAGCGTTAAACCAAATCACTGCAGCCTTGAGTTAAATGTGTTGTCTACTCCCGTGTTAAAAGTAAATATCCTCCCGGGATGCCTTGTCTGGGGTCTGAGTAGGAGAGGAAAGCAGGCGATAAGGAATGAATGAATGATGAATGAATGAACTATCAGCTTCAGGGCTCTGCTTCTTTTGAGTAGACTCACGCTTCGTGAAAGCGAATACGAAAAGAAAGGCGTTGAGGTCTTACGTTGCACATAAAAAGTTCAAGAGTATTTTACTTAAATGTTCAAGTAAGTGTAAATAAGAGAAAACGATGGTACCAAGGGCTCCTCATTGTACCGTGTCACTCTTTCTCCAATAGCTTGGACACTTCAAGGAGTGCAACACTGAATGGTGGACAAATTCCAAGCCTGGAGTCTGAGGCTTTGCACCTCTATATGACAGAAAACGTTAATTTTTAATTTACTTCTCACATATACTATCCACATAAATATACTCATTTTATTCTCATTTCCCTTGTATAACTCAATGAGCCTTGACCACTATACTATTTGCTGTCCAAAAACAAGATACAAGATTCCACCTCCCCCAAAGTTCCCTGGTAGCTCTTTGTGGCTCATTGACCTCCATAGGCCTCCCAAGACAATCTGGATCCGCCTTCTCCTCTCAGGTTGCTTTATGTAAACTATAATTTTATTGATCAATTGGTGTGTGTGTGTGTGTGTGTGTGTGTGTGTGTGTGTGTATCAGAGAACAACTTACAACTTGAAGAGGTCTGGTCTCTCCCTTCTCCAGCAGGATCTCAGGGACTGAACTCAGGTTGTTGAATTTGGCAGCAAGCTCTTTTACCCACTGATCCAACTTGCCAGCCCTATTCTATAATTTTATATGAAGCCCTCCTATCCTAATCCCTGCTGCCTAAACCTGAGTTTTGCCTTCCATAGCTTTAGTTACATAGGATCAATAATATTTTAACAATATTACATGAAGCCGGCCGGTGGTGGCGCACGCCTTTAATCCCAGCACTCGGGAGGCAGAGGCAGGCGGATCTTTGTGAGTTCAAGACCGGCCTGGTCTACAAGAGCTAGTTCCAGCTCAGGCTCCAAAGCCACAGAGAAACCCTGTCTCGAAAAACCAAAAAAACAAACAAACAAAAAAAACCAAAAAACAATATTACATGAAAAATTCTAGAAATAATCATAAGCTCTTGTGCGTGAATATTTTTGAGATATAAAGTGTTACTATTTTTTTGCTAGATGGAAGTCCATTGAATTTATTTTTTAAAAGATGTCATCTGTTAGAAAGGCAGCTTCATACCCTCAGCACATCACAATGACGTCATCTGTTAGAAAGGGAACTTCATATCCTCAGCAAGCGCAGTGATATCATCTGTTAGAAAGACAACTTCATACCCTCAGCACATCACAATGATGTCATCTGTTAGAAAGACAATTTCATACCCTCAGCACATCACAATGACGTCATCTGTTAGAAAGACAATTTCATACCCTCAGCACATCACAATGACATCATCTATTAGAAAGACAACTTCATACCCTCAGCACATCACAATGATGTCATCTATTAGAAAGACAACTTCATCCCTCAGCACATCACAATGATGTCATCTATTAGAAAGGCAACTTCATACCCTCAGCACATCACAATGATGTCATCTGTTAGAAAGGCATCCTTAGTCTTCCTATCTAATGCTGTTTTGGTTTCATCAGCTGTTCTTGCTCTATTGTACTCATTTGGATGCCTTCCCTGAGTAAATGCCAAATTTTTGAGAGTGGAATTACTTGTTTTGGTGCCAAACTTAGGCAATGAATCATTTAATATGAAATTTGTTGATACTATTAGGTTTTGGTAAGTCTGCATGGAAATTAGATTTTTTTTATCATAAGTCTACTTTTATATGTGAGGATAATAATATACATCTTGCCTCTGTTTGTCAATGTGTTCATACATTCTGTGTTGAGATGCATTAACACTTGAGCACGAAATAAGTTTTGCATTCCCCATGTAGATTCTCCTCAGTCATAAATAAATTATTTTTATATATTGTTGTTGATACATTGAATGAGTTGTCAATACATTGTTAAAGATTTTTATTTCCATGGTCATGAATTCCTAAGGTTTCCTGTGAAGTATTTGAGTTAGGTTTAGCTACCAACACCAACCTTATTAAATAAATTTGGAAATGTAAATAATCACTCTCTTTTCAGAAATTCAGAAAATAGGTTTATTTCTTCTTTGAGAGATTTCTAAAATAATGACTCCTATTACCCAGGCAAGTAGTTGACTTTGTGTGAAGTTTTAAAATAAACATCTAATGTTTTAGTTAACTGCGGGGGGTTTAACAGATTTTGGTTTGTTTTGTTTCACCTTTGACTCTATGACAACCTTTAGCTGTCAATGAATTTGCTCACTTCATTTAAATTGGCAAGTTCATCAGTATAACTGTTTGTAAATGTCACTGATATTTTGGCATCTCTAGTGCATGTTTGGCTCACTTCCTTCTCTTTCAAGACTGAATTTGTTATTTGCATATGTTAATAAACCAGACCGACTGCCAAGAGATCGATCCATTAGAATAATCTTCTACAAGAACTGCCTTTGCTTTTATTGATTTCTTTATTTCCTGTTTGTTTCTATGGATTTCCATTTTCATTTATATTAAATTCTGTTGTGGGATAATGCTATTTTACACTGTAAAGATTTGTCCCTTGCATATTGGTTTACTTAAACACTGATTGGCTGGTAGCCAGGCAAGAAGTATAGGTGGGGAAACCAGACCAAGAGAACTTTGAGAAGAGGAAAGGAAAGATACAGTTGCCACCTAGACACAGAGGAAGCAAGATGAGAATGCTGCTCTGATAAAAGCTACCAAGCCACCTGGCTAAAAATAGACAATAATTATGGGTTAATTTAAGTTGTAAGAGCTAGTTAATAATAAGCCTGAGCTAATAGGCCAAACAGTTTGTAATTAATAAAAGCCTATGTGTATTTCTTTTTTAAAAATATTTATTTATTATGTATACAATATTCTGTGTGTATGCCTGTAGGCTAGAAGAGGGCACCAGAACCCATTACAGATGGTTGTGAGCCACCATGTGGTTGCTGGGAATTAAACTCAGGACCTCTGGAAGAGCAGGCAATGCTCTTAACCTCTGAGCCATCTCTCTAGCCCCACCTATGTGTATTTCTTTGGGACTGAATGACTGTGAGACCAGGCAGGACAGAAACTTCTGTCTATAAATAGCACCCAAATATTTGAAATGAATTTCCACATAAAACCTGAGAAAGCTTTAAAAAAAATGGATTCTAGACAGACAAAAACAGAGTCAAGTGCAGCTTTTTGATTACCATCTTGACTCTGGTAGGCTCTGTTTGCTGGTGGCGAGCAGAGGAGAGGCTCCTTTGAGAGAGGCTTCCTGACTCAGCATTAGCAGCAAAAACTGTACAGCTCTTTTAAGGCCCTGCTACCAAATATTGAAAATGTTGTTATGAGCAGTCACTGTTATTTTTCTTGGTTATAGCATGGACCTAGAAACTCCACAGACTTGTGGTAAAAAAAGAAAAAAAAATATACAGTAAACACAGATTCAGATGAAGAAAACCTCTAAATGGCTTACAGTGTGCTTAAAAATATACATAGGCTTGGGAGAGAAAAGAAAAAGGACAGAGAAAGTAAGAAAAGAAATATAATTGGGTGTGGTGGCACACTCCTTTAATCACAGCACTTGGGAGACAGAGGCAGGTGGATCTCTGTGAGTTTTCAGACTAGCCTGGTCTACAGGGTGAGATCCAGGACAGCCAAAGAAAACAGAGATACTCTGTCTCAAAAAAAACCACAAAAATTAAAAATAAAAATATCAGAAATAGAGTTTTGTTTAAAAAACATGCAAAGATGGAAAATACACAGAGAATCTGGATACTATATGTTTTTGTGTTGTGTTGGAATTGTTTGGCTGCTGAGGAAGGAGCAACAGCTGCTAAAAGACAATTGATTATAAATGCTGCTGAATTATTCTAACATATATATTTTGAAAATTTCTTGACTTCAAAGTTTCAGTCAAAAAGTATGTTACTTTGGAGAAGAGGTTTTCCTTTTGTTTCCACAGGAAATGAGAGGCTGTGGACTCATTCTGGGTTAAGAAAAATTAGGTTTGGTTGAGGAAGACCTCCTGAAAAATCTCTGAAAGGAGCAGATGGCTCAGATGATCCAACATTTCAGAGCACCTCTGCTGCAGTTTGTTCTGAGTTCTACATCCAGAACAGCTTCAAGACTACTGGCTGAGATGCTACAGCCTCACATAATACTCCAGTTAGGACTTGACTATTATCCTAAATTTTCTTTGGATCAGCACCCTCAATCAGTAGTAGCCCAGAAAACTATGCCCATATTCTTTAAAAAAATGGATTATGGAGGTTTATCTTTGTTTAGTGTGTTTGTTACAAGTTGTTATGGACAAGGGCCAGGAAAAAAGCTAAATAAAGAAGAAACAATTCAGGGTCTTATTTTGGAAAGAATAAAAGGGGAATTGCTGTAAGATGATGCTTTTCTACACTGTAAAGATTTGTCACTCATATTGGTTTAATAAAACACTGATTGGTCAGTAGCCAGGCAGGAAGTATAGGTGGACAACCAGACCAAGAGAACTCTGGGAAGAGAAAAAGAGAGGCACAGTTGCTATCCAAACAAAGAGGAAGCAAGATGAGAATGCTATACTGATAAAAGGTACCAAGCCGTGTGACTAAACATAGACAAGAATTATGGGTGAATTTAGGTTGTAAAAGCTAGTTAATAATAAGCCTGAGCAATAGGCCAAATAGTAATTAATATAAGCCTCTGTGTGTTTCTTTGGGACTGAACCACTGTGAGACTGGGCAGGGCAGAAACTTCTGTCTTCAAATTCTGGGTTCAGTTTTATTGGTTTTGTTGTTGTTTATTTACTTATTTTGCTTAACTAGGGAAAGGTTTTTATTGGAAGTTAAGACTTTATTCTTTCTTTCCTTCCTTTGCCATTTAGTGTTTTTCATATTAGCTCTAATTTAGCTTTATCAAATATTTGTTTCACAACCCCTTAAAGAGTGTGGGAATACTTCAGGTTTTTGTATTGTATAAAATTATGACATTTTAACCTTCCTTTGTCTCTGACCCCATTATCCTCTTTTCCTAGACAATTCCTCTTTCCTTCTACTTTCATGTCCTTTTCTCAATACAAGACAAAATTTGTGACATTTATCTTTCTTCCTAGGTTTATTCTTTTCATTTATTATGGTTATCTCTCACTTCTCATCTTCATGAAGACATCATAATCTCAACTGTTGATAATAGTCACCCACTTTCAAGTAGCACTGTAGCTCTTCATAGACACCATAGATATTGTACATCTCCCATTTCTTCCCTCCATTCTCAGTGTGACTGTTGCCATCTACTTTACTTCTAATGGCCCTGTTATTAGATTTTATGCAGATGAGAAGCATTTCAGAGTTTGAAAATAAACCTGTGTCTTCTACACAGACCTTCATTTTGGCTTCCTCTGTTCATTTATGAGCATTCTAATTGTCATCTGGCATCATAATCCTTGTGTTAAAGAAGTGACTGAGAAAGGAAGGGGTTCAGAAGGAGTGAGCGGGGACAGAGAAGAGTAAGGGGTGGGTGACTGTCATCAAAATACAAATGTACACTATGAAAATGGTACAATGAAACTTATTATTAAGAATAATTAACATATGTTGATAAAGAACATCAAAGATAGAAATCCCTATGACATTTTGGTCTCACTATGGCATTATTGCCTGGAATAAATTCAGATTATGTTTCTCTAAAATTATTTTGCTTTCATTTTTTAAAGGTGTTTTCAACAAGTAAGAAATTATGGGCAGGTTTTCTTTTCAGTATATTTGTTCTGTGACTTGTGTATTTTCTGATAAAACAATACCTTCAGTATTTTACCCTCATCTTTAATATCCATTGAGCCTAAGTACAATGTGCCTGGAGCATGTACATGCATATGTGTGCTTTCAGATCACATGTGCATGAGAAATTATCAGAATTCTTGTATATTAAGTCAATTTTCCTTCAGTAACATTGGAAAACTCTTATTTATTTATTATCTCTTAAATATTTCCTATCCTTTCTAATATTGCTTTTCTTCTGGAACTCTTTTTTACAAAATATTTTCTTATTTTTGAGATTATAATGATATCATTCTCCCTCTTCCCTTTCCTCTTTCAAAACCCTTTCATATCCCATTGCTCGTTTTCAAATTCATAGCCACTTTTTTCATTAATAGTAGTTGCATACAAATATATATACATACACACATGCACACATACACACACATACACAAATAAATTGTAGCTGGCATTTTATTTGGGCTATCAACCAGCTCCCAAATAAAGACACGAAGGCTTATTATTTATTATGAATGTTCAGCCTTAGCTTTGGATTGTCCCATTAGCTCTTTTGACTTAATTTTACCTGTCTATATTCATCTACATTCTGCATCAGATATTTTAGCTTTTTCTCCTTCTGTATGTCCTACTTTCTTGCTTCCTCCATATCTGACTGACATCTCCCTGACATCTCTTTTTCTTTCCTTCCTGAGCCTAAATTTCTCCTCCTACTTACTTTCCCTGACTGCAAGTTCTACCTAGGCCTGCATTTTTGTTATTGGCCATTCAGCTTTTGATTAGAACAATCAGGTGCCTTAGACAGGTCAGGAAAAAACAGCAATACATCTTTACATAATTAAACAAATGCAATACATCTTTGCATAGTTAAATTAATATTCTGTAACACACACAGCTGTTTTCCTAAATATAACCTGCTGAATCCATATAATGCTACCTGTAGGTCATTTTCAGTACTGGCCATTGGTATTGAATAATCAATCAGTGTGCTTTTCCTTGGGAAGACTTCTTTCCCCCTCTCTCAGCATTCTTTAATTGACTGTAGCTCCTTCTGTAGATTTGAGACTGCGTGGTCTTTGCTCCCATCCCCTTTAGCCTGTCTACTGTTATCCTTGTTCAGCTCATGTTGAGACAGTCACATTAGTGATGCTTTATGGGCATATCTTCTGACATTAGTAGGTGGCACAGCCTCACAGAAAACTCTCTGATCTTCTGGCTCTTACAAACTTTCTGCCCCCTTTTCCACAATGTTCTCTGAGCTTAAGGTGCAGGAGTTGTATTGTACACGCTTCACTTCACTTAGAATTGGGCTCTACAGTTCAACATTCAGGGTGGCTGTGGCTCTTTTGGGACTCGTTTCTTAGATATTAGACCATTTGACGTCCTTTAACTCATGATACTGTGATATTTTCCTATTTATTTTCTTTTTGCCATTCATTTTATATAATTTCTATATCTCAATTTCTTTTTTACTTTCCTTTGCTGTGCTCAGTGTTTTCATAGAATCACCGAAGGAATAATTCATCTGCAGTACAGTGAATTAAAACTCTTACTACACTCCCATTTGACTACTTTATATCTCCATATTGATAATGAAATTTCTCAACATGTTCCTGTGAGTTATTTGTTTTTCCTACTTTCAAACATAATATTACTATTTTCAAGTCTTTGACAAATCTTGCAATATATACTTTTCTCATACTATTGGAGGTTTCAGGAATTTAAATTTCCAGCTGGATTTGGATTTAAGGTTTTTTTTTTACTTTTTTATTGATTTTTATTGACCTCTACATTTTTCTCTGCTGTATTTTAGTTTTATTGCTATTTTCTTCTGTGTCAGTTGGAATTCTCTGAGTAAATAGAATAATGTGACCTAGCTAGCTGGTTTTAGTAAATGGATGGATAGACAGATCATTACTTAACCCATTTAATTACCCAGTCTCAAGCACATCTGCTTCACCATATTTTCATAATTTATTAAGTCCACTACTGTTCAATTCTGCCTTTGGGCCTTGTTTCCTTTATTAATGCCCTATTGCCACATAAGACTTAGGTTAAAATGTGATTATTTCCAGTTTTCCTATTTTGTGTCTTTATTTTCTCAGATGTTAACCACAGTAAAATTGCTAATGCATATATGTCTGTATATATATGTATATATATATACATTATATACATACATATACATATATTCACCCAAAGCACACTGTTACAGATATAAATAGAATGCTCTAAACACTCTAAAAGCTTCTAAGGACAGGTAGGAAAGGAAGAGGAGGAGGGCACAAATGGCGGGCTGTAATAACGGCCTAAGTAGTGCAAGCAACCATAGACTATGGGAAGGGCTCAAAAAGTTTCCTTGCTCTAGGCTCTGGAGAGAGCACCACTCAGCCACACTCTCTAACCCAGCGATAGAGAGTTCAGACGTCTGGCTTCCCAAACAGCAAGAAAACAAATGCCTGCAATTTTTACTAATGTGTTAACACACTCGTAACATAGCAACACAGCAGGTGTGGCGCAGATGTAGATACACAGCCTTATTGAGCCAGTCAAGACACCAGCAGGGACTTCTCTGTAGACGAATTGGCAGGCTACTTGACACATCTGTCCTGAAAGGACACTACTAAGACGTTGGTGGTGCTTTGGGAATTAAGTTATCCATCACTATTAAGCAGACCTAAGGTAAAGCTCTAAGTGAACACTTGATTATAGGGGAAAGGCATTGTAAATGGCAGGGTTGGTTTGCAACATCATTTTCATGGTTGCAACCACGTGCTCTATTGCTCAGTTAGGAAATGGAAGGGCAGCAAGGTCTGCCCCTAAGGTCACAAATCCAGCTCCTCCAAGATGACATTAGAAATGCCAAAGGAAAAATCAAAGTTTTAATGGACACATTGTACAAGATTAGCATCAAGATAATGAGATTAAACACTGACGGCACTGGCTTTGGGGAAAGCCAGGAAGAAGTGAGAAAGCAAATGTCACTGTTCTTCAGTAAGAAGCCACGGAGAAAACCATGCATATGTGTGCATGGGGGGAAAAGATAAAGACAATAAAAGTGCTTGAGGACTCGAAAACAAAGTAATAAATCCGGGTGGTGGTGGTGCATGCCTTTAATCCCAGCACTCAGGAGGCAGAGGCAGGAGGATCTCTGTGAGTTCGAGCCTGGTCTACAAGAGCTAGTTCTAGGACAAGCTACACAGAGAAGCCCAGAGAGAGAGAGAGATTTAAAAATAAGTGTGTGTGTGTGTGTGATAATATTTTTGGTGACTGTGTCATACACCAGTTCAAAAGAAGCTACTATGTTTCAAAAACCATGGAAGTGCTCTAGGAATCTCTACATGAAGGGAATGGGGAGCAAAACTCTTCAGAGCCAAGCTCTCTCACATCAGTGATGGAGCAGGGAGACAGGGCTCAGCCACTCATCTCCATTGGCTTCTCCTCCGCTGGGCCTTCTAGATTCTTCCCTGTCTTCTCAAGCCATATAAACAGGCTCACTGCAGTGCTAGTTTGGCAAATAATAACCATTATTAAATCATTATTTCCATCTGTGTAAACACATGTGTTTACTTAAAAGTCTGTTTCTCTGAGGGCTACGAGTGCCAAGAACCATCAATATGTCAATGTTCAGTAAGAAAACTCTGCAAACAAAATAAAGCAGATTAAATTCAAAATTATGGGTATCTTAGAGGGTCAAAATGCCACATGATGAAGTCACTCAGAACACTTAGAACAGTAAGGCCCTTGAAAATTGAGGAAAGAAACAGAATCTGGTGGAGATTTCAAGAGAAAAGCCACAGGAATTTGGGGTGAAGACTTTTGGTGAAACAGGCTAGCCTGTGGTTACTTTTAGCAAGCAAATTTCCTCATAGCGTCCTGTGCTGGAACGAACTGAGGCTCCTAACCATTGTCCAGCCTCTGTTCCCCCGGGATGCTGACACTGAAGTGGGTCACACAGTGGGAGGGAGCACATCTCATATTTATTCTATCAAGAGAATTACAACCCAGCTGCTGTGCATCTCTCTTAGGGTGGAAGGCAAGGTTAGCATCTGCAGGGCTTAAAGCAATTGCCAGATGAAGCTAACGGTATGTCAAGAAAAGATAGCTCTGAGAACTGGGAAAGACATTTCCTCCCCTCTCCTGATACCTTCAGATCTGGCTAATGTTGCTCATTGGTAGAACTGTTGTTAGGGAAACCAGATCTCAACAGCATGCGCCACAGTGGTTCTGGAGAGCTTTAATCCAAGCAGCACAGAGCACACTCCATGTTTTAAGGTTTCTATTGCTGTGAAGAGATGCGATGACCATGGTAACTCTTATAAAGAAGAATATTTAATTGGGGCTTGCTTACAGTTTCAGAGGTTCAGGTGCTGGAGAGGTAGTGAGAGGTCTACATTTTGCGCATGAAACAGGAAGTGGTCTAAGACACTGGGCAGTATCTTGAGCACATGTGAGACCTCAAAGCCCGCCTCCACAGTGACACATGTCCTCCAACAGAACCATACCTACTCCAGTAAAGCCACATCTCCTAATAGTGCGATTCTCTTTGGGGGCTATATTCTTTCACACCACCACACTCCAAAAGGGCAGAGTGGGGGACCTAACAGGATAATAGGGCAATTAGCATTTGTATTCATTTGCTTTAACTTCATCCTACACTCACATCCAATGACCACACATCAGGTCTCTCTAGAAGGCTAAATACCCCTACACCTCATTCCTGGGGCCCCATGTCTTCAGGCTGCCCCTTTTCCAGCACCTACTCTCAATAGGATATTCTGATGATCTCACTTTTGCACAGGTCACTAACTGCCATGAAAAACCAAGCTTAGGGTGGTCTGTCTCCCAGTTACTCCCTACTCCCTTCCCTTCATTTCTCCTTTTTCACCCTGTCTGGTCCCCAGCCTTAGGATGCAGGCACATCCTCCTTTTGTGGTTAATAACCTCCAGTGCACACTTCTCTTCAGTTTCTTTACTCTCCAGTTCTCTTGGAGATTCTTGTTATTTAACCCCGTGGACTTCTCGGGTTCCTCTTCATTTCTCCACTACTAACTGATGATTTCCCTGAAAGCTGTTCTTCCCTCTAGAACTCTCTCCAGAAATTAACTGAAATCGAGTTCTGTGTTAAGATACTGGGTTAGAAGTCTTCTCTGCCTACTGTGAATGAGAAGTGTTGGGAGTTAGGAGGTGGAAAAAAAAAACTATATTTCAAAGAGAAAGAACAGTAGGGACCAGAAAAGATGAAAGAGGAATGGGGAAGTTAAAAAGCATGGAGAAACACAAAGTAAACTAAGAGAAAATTAGAAATAGTGTCCAGCTGCAGCCTGGCTCCAAGGCAAGGGGAGCCTATAGAGGTAAGTGTAAGTGGGGCCGGGAGGGGAGAAAGCTTTCAAAAGGAAATTCTCCATGTGCTGGCTACTTTCATGACAACTTGAGACACGCCAGGGTCATTTGGAAAGAGGGGACCTTTATTGAAAAAATGACCTACTGGATTGGCTTATAGGCAAGTCCTGGAATCATTTTCTTAATTAGTGATCGATGTGGGAGGGCCCAGCTCACTGTGGGGCATGCCAGTGGTCCTGAGTAGTATAGAAAAGAAGGTTTAGAGAGCTTTGGAGAGCAATCCAGCAAAGCAACACTCCTCCATGGCTTTTATTTCAGTTCCTGCCTTGAGTTCCTGCCTTCACTTCCTTGGATGATGGACTACAAACTGTTAGATGAAATAAACCCTTTATTCCCCAAGGTGTTTATGGTCATAGTGTTCTATCACCACAACAGAAACTCCAGGGAAGACACTCGGCATGAAAGTGGGGCAGGCTTCTGCCCCCAACGATGGGCAAAGCAACAGTGAAATACAGGAAGTTTAGGAAAGGCAACTGACTCCTTGATATATTACAGCCTTACAGTGGCTGAATTGAGCAGGAAGTGAGCCAGAATGCCAGAAAAAGACTCGAAGGGGGGGCTCCATGCAAGAGGGTGGTAGCCACTTGCCCTTGTTGGACCGCCAGACCGAGAAGCCTGAGAGACCCTCAGGGTCTTTGAGGGGAGACACATCAGCAGAGGACAAGCCTGCAAAGTGTGCAGTATCTCTAGAACAATGAGAAGAGGCAGGTTTCATGGGGAGATGCTTTCAAAAAGTTGTCTCATGAAATTGAAGAAAAGTATGGTGGAGGAGAGCTGCTTGCAGGGAAGAGAGAAGCCAAACTAGATATGCGGCAGCCATGGCAACTTTGGAGAGTGGCATAGCGTGTGGTTGCTGAGTGGTTTAACAGGAGGAGCGGGCTGCTTGTCATCCCAGCCGCCCAGCTATCTTACACCCAAAATAATCACACAGAAACTGTATTCATTTAAACACTGCCTGGCCCATTAGCTCTAACTTCTTATTGGCTAATTTTTGCATCTTAATTAAACCCATTTCTGTTAATCTGTATATCGCCACAAGGTCATGATTTACCAGGAAAGATTTAGCATGTCTGACCTGGCATCTACATGGTGGCTCTCTAACTCGGCTTGCTTCCTCCCAGAATTCAGTTCTGTCTTCTCTGCCTACCTAAGGACTGCCCTCTCAGGCCGAGCAGTTTCTTTATTGATTAACCAATGAAAGCAACACATAAACAGAAGGACCTCCTATACCAGAGTGGGGCTCTGAAGAGCAGGGGCTGCAAACACCCGGTGCCAAGGGCAGCAAGGTGTATGATGGCCAGAAGCTTGAGAAGATCCTACCCCCAGACAAGATCCTACCCCCAGACAAGCTGCCCAGCCATAAGGTCACCCTAACCCTGGGCAACAGCAGGATATTTGAGATGGGTCTCAGCAGTAGTCCAGTACTTAATGGTGCTTCAGAAGCCAACAGCCTTGAACCAGATCAATGACTCATTGATATTTGAGTGATAAACACTCAAAAACAATAAGTGTTTAAGTAAAGCTGTTTGGGCAATATATACTGTGTAACATACCACAGTTTGCAATGTCACTTTCATGGATGAATGTTCAATGGAGAAATGGGAAAGAGAGAAGATTGGAGTGGCTCACACTCAGAGAAGAGACAGAGCTAGAGACCCAGCAATTGTGGTAACAGGTGTGGGACTAGAAGTAACATGTCTGTAAGCAGTAGGACTGGGAGGGTATTGGCAGCATTAATCTAATTAATCTTTATCAATAAAAAACCAGAAGTCAGATATTGGGATAGGAACCTGAAAGATCAGAGAAGCAGGGAACAGCCACCAGTTACCTCCTACCTCTACTGTTCCTCCACTCAAAAGGGCCAAGATACTCTCTCTGCCTCTCCTTACTACTTCCTGTCTCCTCTCCATCTATAGTCCTCCAAACCTCTATGGCTAATTTAGGTCAGCTACTGGCTGACTCTGATCTCTGATTCCAAGCAAGCTTTATTTGTCAGAACACAATGAAATAAAAAGTGAAGGTTTTAACTAACATAGAAAATTTATATACAATAAGAATAATAACAATATACCAAATATATGCAGGCAAGAATTACATTAACAATGTCCAGTCAATTTACATTTGACAAATTTGAATTGCATTGACAATGTCCAGTCCATTTGCATTTGAAAAATTCAGAGAAAATATTCCATTATCAGTCCTTCTTTTTGGTGAGTCCAAAGTTTTGTATCTAATTCATTTTCTATCCTAACTTGCATTACCAAATACAAAGTTAACTTTTTATGTCTCTCAACCTTATATACTTTATACCTCTTTTGTGTGTTTCTTTTATGAATTTGGTAGCAAGGAAAACTATAACTATCTAATCCTCAACACCATCAGGGGCCTGAGAAGGATATAATATTACCTGAGTAAACAGGAAGTACAGAATAAACAACTTTCATAACTAAGAAATGTTGGAAACAAGTGACTGCCTGGACAGTCACCCAAAGTTCCTCTGTAAAACTGGGGCATTCATCTTTGGCCTGAAGGCCTAGACTATCTGGCAGACTTTTCTGTGAGGCATGATTTTTAAAGGACTACCTCACCTTGTCTTAGCAAAGTTTGGCAGTCATGTTCTTTTGTGTCCTGCTTGTCCAATTTGCACAGCACATTGTCAGCACTTAAGGCAAGGGCAGTTTCTTGCCCAATGGTTTACTTTTGTTACAAAGAAAGTAAACTCTATATGGAGTTTCTTCAATACCTATCATCTTGTCTGAAGTAGATTGCTGCTGTCAGAAACAGGCATGTCTCATTCTCATAAAAAGCCTTATGTTATTAAAATATATCTTAAATGCCATATTCTGTAAATATCTGAAGTATTTGAAGGCCACCTATCTATCTAAAATATATCTCTGCTTGACCTAGAAAGTGTATCTAACATGACTACAAGTTTTATTGTAATGGGTGACTAACTACTAACCTGCATTTCTTTATTATTCTAAACAGTTTATAATAATAACTTTCAAGGACTGAAAATTTACATTAGATTGTTAAATGAGCTGCATAGGTACAATACCTTGAACAAGAGTAGAAATGTATGTACAATAGGTTCTAACAAATATATCATAAGCAAGAGTATATATACAATATAAAAAAATCTCAAATTTGTATCAATATACAAGAATCCATAACAATGTAAAATATTTAAGACTAGTAGGCTTTTTGGGTTAAAAGTAGATTCAATCATCTACCATTTTATCCTATCATTTTATATCCTCCTTTTCTTTTATATCCTACTCTTCTTTGCTCAGCTTTTTTCCAGACCATTACCAATAGCAACTTGTAACCAACCTCCCTAAATGATGACAAATATTCATAAAACACTGAAAAAATGCCCACCCAACCTCTTGGGAATGATTTGTCCTTTTTCCTTAGGTGTCTCATTTGTCCAGTGGTCTTTAGATTTCTTGGTTGGATGCCTTCATTCTCCTGGAAAGAAAAGAACAAAAACCTGCCTCAACCCTAACTTTGTGGAGTTTCCCTCTTGGCAAGTTATATCTGATCAAATGAAAAGCATTTTGTAAGTTGTATAAGTTAGTTTAGATTGAATGGACAGGCTGTTTGATGAACTATCACTCCTTTGAATCAGAAGATCTCTCTTATTTGAATCTCACTTTTGTCAATTTTTGATGGTATCTATAGCTTTTCTTCTCCTATGAAAACAAAAGCAAAACCACTTCCTCAATGTAACACATATCCTGATTTCCATTCTGAGGTAAACACATCTTAAAGGTATACAGGCCAATTTAATTCAGCAGTGTTTTTCTATTATCCAATGTCTCTCTTTAGCTGTCATTCCTTTCTCATTAACATTTAGAAAATGTAAGCTTAATTATGTATTGTAAATCTATCTCTGGGGTTTTTTATTATCTCTTTCTGTTTGTTAAACAAATCTTTCAGAGTTTGATTAGCTCTTTCTATAACTCCTTGCCCTGTTGGATTGTGTGGTGTACCTGTAATATGCTTATGTTGTGATATACAAAAAACCTGTTTCATTTTACAAGAGACATTACTAGAGCATTTTTAGCCTTTATTTGTACAGGTATCGTTATGATGGCTACAAATTCTAATAAATGTGTGATGACAGAGTCAGTTTTTTCACAATTCAAAGCAGTTGTCCATTGAAATTTTAAATATGTATTTATGGTATGGTTTAAATATTTTAATTTTCCAAACTCTGCAAAATTAAACAAAACCACTTGCCAAATTTCAATTCTTTGAATACCCTTTGGGTTATTTCCTGCAGGTAGTGGAGTTTGGTTATACAAGGAACAAGTAGGGCATTTTCTTATAATTTCCTTGGCTTGTTGTCAGGTGATGAAAAAAATCTTTTTTCAAACCATTGCTATTAACATGGTGGTTCTTATGTGATTCTGAGGTTTCTAGCACATTTTCTACTAATAGTTGATCAGTTTCCCAATATTTTGTAGTAGAGAGCCTGGTAGATCTGTATGAGATCTGGTGTGTATTTTATATTAAGGGATAATTTCTATTTCTAATTACTTCTTGTAATTGAACAAATACCAAAATTCTGAATAATTTGGAATAAATCCAGAGGTTTCAATATGTAAAATGGCTCTTACTTCATATTAAGAATCTGTAACCATATTAAGAGCTTTAGGAAAATCTAATAATACCATGAGAATAGATATAATTCTGACTTTTGAACAATATCATAAGGACTTTGAGCTACTTTATTTAAATTTAATGATTAATTAACTTGCCTTTCCTGATTTTTTGTATAAATATAGAATATAAGGACTCCAAAAAATTGGTATTCTCTGTACAATGTAAGGAAGGATCCAGTTAGTTCTCTTTATAAACTGAATTCTCTTGCTTTTGAGATATTTGTTATTAATCGCTCCCAAAAATTACTAAAAACTCTTTGCCAGTATTTATTTTGTTGATTTTATTGAAGAACCAACTCTTTGTCTCATTGATTCTTTGTATTGTTTTCTTTGTTTCTATTTTGTTGATTTCAGCTCTCAATTTGATTATTTCCTGCCTTCTAGTTCTCCTGGGTGAGTTTGCTTCTTTTTGTTCTAGAGTTTTCAAATGTTCTGTTAACTCATTAGTGTGGGATTTTTCCAGCTTCTTTGTGTAGGCCTTTAGTGTTATGAACTTTCCTCTTAACTCTGCTTTCATTGTGTCCTATAAATTTGGGTATGTTGTGTGGTGGTCAGTTTCACTGAATTTTATTATTTTCTTCCTTTATTTCCTCCTTGACCCATTAATAATTAAGGTGAGCATTCTTTCATTTCCATGTGTTTGTGGGCTTTATAAAATTAGTGTTGCTGTTGAATTCTAATTTTAAGCCATGATGATTGATAAGATACACAAGGCTATTCTAATTTTTATTTTTTATTTTTTTGGTATCTGTTGAAATTTACTTTGTTACCTGGTTTGTGGACAATTTTTGAGAAGGTTCCATGAAGTGCTGAGAAGTAATATTCTTTTATTTTGGATGGAATGTTCTATAGATGTCTGTTAAGTCCATTTGAGTCATAATGTCTGTTAGTTTCCTTATTTCTCTGTTAGTTTTCTGTCTGACAGACCTGTCCAGTGGTGGGAGTGGGGTATTGAAGCCTCCCCCTATTAGTGTGTGTGGTTTAATGTGTGATTTAAGCTTTAGTAGTGTTTCTTTTACATATGAGGGTGTCCTTGTATTTGGGGCATAGACATTCAGCACTGAGATTTCTTCTTGATGGAATTTTCCTGTGACTAATATGAAATGTCCTTCTTTGTCCATTTTGATTGATTTTAGTTTGAATCTATTTTGTTAGATATTAAGATGGCTACACCAGTTTGTTTCTTAGGTTCATTTGACTGGAAAATTTTTTCTCAATCTTTTACTCTGAGGAGATGTCTGTCTTTGAGGTTGAGATGTGTTTCTTGTATGCAGCAGAAGTATGGATTCTGTTTTCATATCCAATTGGTTAGCCTATGTCTTTTTATAGATGAGTTGAGTCCATTTATATTAAGGAATATCAATGACCAGTGATTGCTATCTCCTGTTATTTTAGTTTTCATTGTTGGTGATGTTATTGTATGTATTTTTTCCCTTCTTTGGGATTTGCTGTTTTGAGATCATTTATTGTCTGTGTTTTTGTGGATGTAGCTAACATCCTTGGGTTGGAGTTTTCCTTCTAGTACTTTGTGTAGTGCTGGTTAGTTATTGGTTAAAACTGGTTCTGTCATAGACTATCTTGTTTTGTCTTTCTATGGTGATTGAAAATTTTTCTGGGTATAGTAGTCTGGGCTGACATCTGCGGTCTCTTGGTGTCTGCACAATGCTTTACCAGGACCTTCTGGCTTTCATTGTTTCCATTGAGAAGTCAGGTGTAATTCTGATATGCCTGCATTTATATGTTAGTTGACCTTTTTCCTTTGCAGCTCTTAATAATATTTCTTTCTTTTGTATGTTTAGTGTTTTGATTATTATGTGGCTAGAGAATGGGTTTGTTTTTGATCCAGTCTGTTTGGTGTTCTGTAAGCTTCTTGTATCTTCCTATACATATCTTTCTGTAGGTTGGGAAAGTTTTCTTCTATGATTTTGTCAATTTTTTTCCCTGTGGCTTTTAGTTGGACTTCTTTTGTCCCTATTATTCTTAAGGTGGGTATTTTCATGATGTACCATATTTCCTCAATATTTTGTGTTAAGCTTTTGTTAGATTTAATGTTTTCTTTGACTGATGAGCCTATTTCCTCTATTGTGTATATTCAGTACTTGCAGTTTTCTCTTCCACCTCCAGTATTCTGCTGTTTATGGTTGCATTTGTGGTTCCTGATCATTTTTTTTTTATATTTTCTGTTTCCAGAATTCCCTCAGCTTGTGTTTTCTTTATTGTCTCTATTTCAGCTTTCAAGTCTTAAATTATTTTTCATCTGTTTGATTTCTTTTTCTTGGTTTTCTTTAAGGGATTTGTTGATTTCTTCCAACTTTTGTTTTTTTGTTTTTTGATTTTTGAGACAGGGTTTCTCTGTGGTTTTGGAGCCTGCGCTGGAACTAGCTCTTGTAGACCAGGCTGGTCTTTTTTTTTTTCTTTTTTTTTATTGTTAAAAGAAAAATTTACATTTACTCCCCTTGTTCCCTGCCCTCCCGCTCCCCCACTACCCCACCGCCCTCTCCCTGCTTCCTTAAGGATGGGGCAGGATACCATGCCCTATGGGAAGCCCAAGGCCCTCCCCCCTCCAACTCGGTCTAAGAAGATGTGCATCCATATAGAATAAGTTCCCAAAAAGCCAATACATGCAGAGGAGATAGGTCCCAGTGCCATTATCATTGGCTTCTCAGTCAGTCCCCATTGGCAGTCACATTCAGAGAGTCTGGTTAGGTCATATGCTCATTCAGTCCTGGTCCAACTGGATTTGATGAGCTCCCAATAGATCAAGCCCACTGTCTCTGTTGATAGTCCAGTCCCTCACGATCCTGGCATCCTTGCTCATCTTCTCCTTCCTTCTGCTCTTCCACTGGACCTTGGTAGCACGATCCCTTGCTCTGGTGTGAATGTGGGTCTCTGGCTCTATCTCCATCCATCATGCAAAATTTCTATGGTGACGATTGAGATATTCAACAAAGTAACTATGGGACAAGTTCAGTTCAGGCACCCACTCCTCTGCTGCCCAAGTACCTAGCTGGGACTTCCCTGTGAATACCTGGGATCCCCTCCAGAGACAAGTCTCTCGCAAATCTTAAAATGACTCCCGTTAATGTAGATATCTTATTCCCTTCTCCAATATTCACCCTTCCTCCATCTCCACCCTCTCACAACCCCAGGCTCTCCCCGGTTCTTCCTTTCTCCCTACTACCCCCCCTCCCTTTCGCTTACCACCACCCCCATCCCCACTGGTCTTAAACTCACAAAGATCTGCCTGCCTCTGCCTCCCAAGTGCTGGGATTAAAGGCGTGTGCCACCACTGCCCAGCTCTTCCAACTTTTTTTGTTTGTCTTTTCCTCCATTTCTTATTTTTAAAAAAATGTTGTTCTAGGGCCTTTATTGATATGTGTTTTCTTTTCTTTTTCTTTTTTCTTTTTTTAAAGATTTACTTATTTAGTATACAGTGTTCTGTCTGTCTGTATGCTTGCTGGCCAGAAGAGGACACCAGATCTCATTACAGATGGCTGTGAGCCACCATGTGGTTGCTGGGAATTGAACTCAGGACCTCTGGAAGAACAGTCAGTGCTCTTAACCTCTGAGCCATCTCTCCAGCCCTTTCCTCCATTTCTTTGAGGGAATTTTTAATTTCCTCTTTAAGGGCCTTAAACATTCTCCTAAGGTTATATTTAGGTTGCTTCCTTCTGCTTCATCTATATTTAGGTATTCAAGTATTACTGATGTAGAGCCACAGTTTTCATTGGTGTGGTATTGCTCTATATTTGTGGTGTTGAGTGTGTTATTATCTTGTCTACCCATATTTCTCATGATGTACTTGGGGCTGTGTCTCTGGTGACCAGTCTTCCAGGTGCCAGTGGATCCAGGGCTCAGATGGTTGTTCCTCGTGGTGCTGTCAGACCCATGCTTCCAGTCACCCAGAGGTCACTGGATGTTCTTGGAGGTCGCTAGGCATTCCTGTGTGTTACTCTGCAATCCTGGAGGTTCTTCGAGCCTGCTCCCAGAGGTTGCTTCCTTGGTGCTGCTCCTGCTGAGGTGGCTGCCTTGAGCCTGCTCTGGCAGAGGTTGCTGACTCAGACCTGCTCTGGCAGAGGTCACTGGCTTGGGCTTGCTCTCTCAGAGGTCCCTGACTAACACCCAACCCGTCCCACAGAGGTTTCTTGCTCAGCCTGCTCCCTTGTACCTGCTCCTGTGGGGGTTGCTGTCTTAGGTCTGCTCTGGAGGAGGTTGCTGACTCAGGCCTGCACCAGCAGAGGTCAGAGGTCACTGACTCAGGCCTGTTCCCGCACATGTCCCGAGCTTTGGCCTTCTCCCATGAAGATCCTTGACTCGCACCAGGTCCTGAACAGGTCTCTGGCTGGGTCCTGTTCCATTGGTGGTCACTCCCTTGTAGCTGCTACTGTGGAGCTTGCTCCAGGTAAATTTTTTAAGGCTCACAATATAAACACACTACTATAGGCCTATATAGTGAATCTCCATCATAAATGTACATGTGATTCCAGTGCATTCAGTAGCAAAATAATTGAATCTTAACATTAACAGTGCATTTGGACTTGTCCTCAGTGAGCCAGACCCTGGAGGGAGACACCCATGCAGCCCTGCATGGCCCTCAGTCTTCTAAAGCTGTTCTGTCATCCAGGGCATTATGTTTTTCTACCATAGTCATTAGGTCCTTTAATTTCTCTGTGGGGGAGTTTCCCCCATGGTGACAGATAATGATCGAACCAATTTTACATGGGGGCCTCCGCCAAGTTATTTCCTAATGGCAAAATGCTACCTAGTCTGTTCCTTGTTGGACTCTATTCATTGGCCCAATGTTGGCCTTTACCACACTTATCCACAGTCCAGAAGGCAGGATCATTCTGTTTGAATTATTGATAGAAAAAAAATGCTCTTTCTAGGAATGCCCTGCCTACAATCTCTTTTTAGGTAACCTTGTTTATCACAGTTAAAACATATGATTTTTTTTGAGTTTCTTCAAGCCTTTGGAAATCACCACTGCTATCCATATCATGGTTATGAGCCTTGACATCAACTGTATCTCAGCTCCCTTACTCTGTGGGTGCTGATTACCCTTTTTTAAATTGTAAATTAGCCTTTTCAAAAGCCAGAGATTCAATCAGTATTTTTCTAGCTTCTGGAATTGGTATCATTGAAGTCAACATTTGTAATAAAACCAGTAAAGGTTTCTTTTGGGCCCTGCATAAATTTAGTAAATAACTCAGTTCTCTTTCTGACTTCTTCAACTCTGTCTCAAGCATCCAAAGCTGCTGTATGGCTCAAGCAGAGCCAAGGTGTGCTCTTCATATATAGACTGTCTTTGTACACCAGCATAATCACCCTCCCGCAGAAGTTGGTCTTGGGATATTTCAATACCTCTCGGCCTGCTTTGTTGTTCAATGGTCCTAGCCTCATCTTTCCATCAGGTCCTCCATTGTAATTGTGGATCAGGCTCCAAGACTGCTGCAAACAAGTCTTCCCAATCTGATGGGATAATTCTGTTATTAGTTGCCCATGAATTTAACATCTGCTTCCCAAAGGGTGAGTGCATAGCATATGAGACTATCATTTCTTTACATCTCCTCAAATCTAACCTTTCCACAGGAATTCAGTGAGATCTTTCATAACCTTGAGGATACCTGTCATTATGGTGGTTGTTCATGTTGGTGACTGGATAAACTAAGTCTGGTTATTTGATAACCTTAGAATGTTTCTCTGTAATTTCATAATGTAATGGTGGGTTGGTTCTCTTTTAAATTTCTCTGTCTCTAACTGAATATCTCTATTATCTGTTTTAACAAGTTTTTCTAAGGCTTAGAACTTATCAGTTGTAACTTTTTCTACAGCCTGAATCTCATCAGTCAATTTCTCACATTTGGCTCTGATATCAACCAGTTTTTTAGGGATGAAACAAGATTTTCCAAACTGATAATGATTATAATAGACATTACATGAATCCCAGCTAAGTTAATTATCCCCTCAGTTAATTGTTCCATTTCAAAACCATCCATTGTGGAATCACACAGAGACATAAGTCCCTCCGTGGTAATATTGTTTCACATTTTTTAACTTGGGGAAAAAATGCTCTCTCTCTCTCTCTCTCTCTCTCTCTCTCTCTCTCTCTAGCTAATTCAGCCTTTTAGAATTCCAAATCTGCTGACGATGACATTGAAGCGTAAGGCTGGATGAAAACACTGAAAGTCCTGGAAGAAACCATGGGAAAACACTGTAAACTATAGACCCAGGCAAGGCCTCTCTGCACTACACACCATTCACCCAGGAACTGAGTAGATGAGTGAAACAGCCTCCTGGTGAACTTCAGCTGTGAGCCGGGCGGTGGTGGCGCACGCCTTTAATCCCAGCACTCAGGAGGCAGAGACAGGCAGATCTCTGTGAGTTCTAGGCCAGCCTGGTCTACAAGAGCTAGTTCCAGGACAAGCTACAAAGCTTCAGAGAACCCTTTCTCAAATCATGAAGAGAAAAAAAAAACCTTTGGCTGCAATTTTTAATATAATATGAGAGTTAACAGAAATAGCGCTATGATATGAAAAATTACCATTAATTCTTATATAATCATTTTCAAAATGTGTCTGTATTTTACAATGTTCTGAGTCTGTATTACTAAGTCTGTAGGGTTTCTGTCATCTGCAACATAGTAGCCATATTCTATTGCGCTTTTGTTTCTGCACCACTTTAAGGAGGATGGTATTAGTAAGCCTTTGCTGCACGAACTACAGAATCCTGCTCCACATGTCAATCTTTTTAGCTGGGACCAGAACACTGCACAGGATTCCTGCCTGCCTCTGCTTTTTAGCATCTGTGACATTATTTCTAAGACTCTGAGCAAATCTGGAGACAAATATTGCCAACACTCTCTTCATGTCCTTTATGTCAAAAGCAGCATCCAAGTTGGTGATACATTCTAATCTTGGGAGAGAAAGATCAAGGCCACTTTCTGACAAGCTTTGGATTCAATGTCAATGTAAAATGTTAGGCAAATTCTCGATGTTTGGTGTGGGTTTGTCTTGATTAAGAACATGAACTCGGGAAGTAGAATTTTTGCTTCTGGCAGCAGTGGAAGGCTACTAGATTCTTTACACACATAAATTTGCAAAGTCTAAATGCATTCCTTTTTCTTTCCTAAATTACTTTCAAGTAAATATTAACCACAGTTACTTTGCCAAAATCTTTGGCCAACAAAAGTCTGAAATTGAAAAGAGTGGCACCGGAGCTTCAGGCCGTCTATACAGTTTTCCCCACTTAGGCTTTACAAAATATGGAAGCTACTTTTGTGGCAGCTGAATAAACTTTGGACTGCCCCCACCCTCTTGGCAGCACAAAGAGCATATATGTCTTAATTAGGGAGCTGTGTGTTAAAGTCCTGGCAGTACCAATTAGCAGCTTATGGCACCTTGTAAGACCGTATGGCTGTCCACCCTCGAGACATCTCAGTTTTTGGAGGTGTTGGACCTAGACATCAAACCCAAACTGGACACCTGGTCCACATGAGTGACAGACTCTAGCCAAAAGACAGTAGAATTACCAACAGGGCTCATTCAGAGGTGTGAGGAGGGGCAGAGGAAAGTAGGGAGGGAGAGAGAGACAGACAGAGAAGGTAAGGATATGAATCCTATTCCCTAAGATCAGTTGTTCAAAATACAAGGTCCACTGTCCTTTAATGTTTTAATGATCTGCCTATGTGTCCACACCATAAAACACTGTAACACCAGCCTGCCTGCCCACAGTTCCATTCTTGCTGTCTTAGAAAGGGCATTAGGGAATCTCCATACTTCTCTTACCTCACCTGTAAAATTGACTGGGAAAACCTTCCGTGTAATGTTGCTCGTAATATCACAAAATAATGTAGGAAGAATGCTCACTTGAGTTTGGGAAGGTAGGAGATATCCACTAGCTTCTTACCAATCTGTGCCTCATAGGAAAACTGTGCACTTCCATGACTGTGTAATCCATAGTAATGCAGGGGACTCTTAAAGGTATAGGACCATGGGTCGAGTGGGGCTCCTGACTGCTATCCAGACCATCGTAAAGATGGGTAGGAAAGGTGACAGCCATCCTCTGGAAGAGGTGGTTAATTTGATCGTGAGAACTCTAGTCAACTCTCTACACCAGTATAACTAAATTTGGGAATAGACAACATATTGTCCTCTGACAACCCGAGAGAAGTGCACATATGCTTAGGTACTGCCCACCTGTTTAATTAAGGAGTGGTAGGGACTATGGTCCACTAACATTGGCATCACACTTCATAGTCAATAAAAATCGAATGTATGTACTTGATCCCAGGCTCAAGACATTAAACAAAGGAGATGTCTTAAGAGACTTTTGGCTCATTTTCCAGAATAATCATTCTTTAGACCAACTCAAGTGCAAGCTCTCTACAAGTCTCCTGAGTCCTCCATGAGAATATCCTTTACTCCTAGCGCTCACTGCACAGCTGACGTGCACACCTCTCTGTGTTCTCCTCCAGTGTATTCTGAGCTTATCTTCACACATTACAGTTGTGGCTGTAACTCACTGAGCTGCCCCTACCTACGTGGCTCCATAATCAGCACATGTGTGCACTGTTCTACTCGTTCCCCACAGTCATTGAAGGGACATCTAACTCATCCTTATCTTACAGAGAAGGAGACCACGGCAAAGAGCAAGGAGATATGCCCAAGTTCTCTCAGGAGAAGGAACAGGGCATGTTGTAGGCACTGTCTCCTGGCAGGAGTGGAGTCTGTCTCTTGCTAATGACTGCCACCCCCTGGACCAGCTCCATGCTGCCACAGGTCCTTGGTCAATGCTGACCCGTATTGGGTGCTGCAGAGATACCAGGGGTCTCAGCACCTTTGTTGGGCCTCTGAGTGCTTCTCTGCTTTGAAGAGGAATGGAGCCCAAACCTTCCTTCCCTAGAGCTTTCTTTGTCCACCCCATCTGCCCTGCTTTGTCTCCTGTCCTCCTTACTATGCACCATGCAGACTTTAAGTTACTGCTTTTCCTAGGCAGAGGAAAGCTGACCTCTAACCTGTCTGAGAAAGGGGAAAGTTCAGCTGAGACAGAAGAAGAGTTAACCCAAGAGACGGGGAGACAGATGAGAAAGCAAAATGTCCTCAACATCACATCCCCAGAACAAAGTTTCCTAGATAGGACAGTGTGTCCACTTAACTTGCAGTGAGAATAAACTGATGGGCATGTCATAAAAGGCCAGATCACGTGTGGCATCAGCTGACACTCCAGATAACAGTATGTGTGTGACCTTGGCCCAGTGCACTGCAGGAGGGAAGAGCCTACAGGGACCCATCAATCTCCTGCCAGCAGTGAGGACAGACAGCATGAGCACAGCCGGAAAAGTAAGAAAAAGATCCTACTGTTGGGAATATATTCTCATTAACATGCTAAAAGATGCTGACTTCTAACTTAGAAATGACGTGCACTGAAAGGCAATGTGTAATGCGTGCTATAGCACAGGGCATGCACTGGATGACAGTGCAGCAGCTGCTGCTAAATATCTTTAACAAGAGCACACAGAGTCTAGATCTGGGGACGTCCGCACTTCCTCACTAACTCTGCAGCACAGGGAATTCACTCTAAGCCAACTGTGACTATCTGTAAACAGAACGTTTTACAGAGATCTTAATCAGAGTTGTCTTTACTCATATCACAATTCCATAGCTTGTTATTCTTTGTAATCATAGCTTTCTTATGAAAACAGAAAAGTCTGATGAACGTTTCGTAAGAGGAATTTGACTCAGGAACATAGTAGAACTGTCCCATTAACCTTTGATAAAATTTCTGACAAGAGGTAGCTTGATTTCAATGCTTTAGGATCATCCACGGTAGGATTACATTCCCATGCATGCCGTGATTTGGAGGGGTTCATTAATGCACAACTCATAAAATCTCTAGAAGCTCTATAGAACTGTCTCTTCTCTCTTAAAAAAAATCATCCAACTTTTATATAAAATTAATTCTAGGAAAAACTGAATGACTTGTAAACAGTAAGAATACACACATATGGTACTACGCTTACCACCAAGTCACCTTCCCTCTGCAGTCTGTGTGTGGTACTGAGACACGCAAGCAGTCATTCAGCAGAATTAACTGATTCGGGCTATCCAACTGCTTAATTATAAAGCCTGTGTTTCTGTTGGCACAGGGGCTGTTTTAGTCTTGGTCAAAAGTCCAACAGCTCACAGTGAGAACTGGGGTTGGAGACTTCTGCATCCACAGTGTGACACGATTCAGTATTAAAAAGATGGGTGGAGAATCGTCACAGAAGGGGCAGTCACCAGTAGCTTTGTTCCAATTCACTTTTTTTCTTTCACTCCTGGTCATGTTTAGGATGCATATCACATTTCAAAGGAAAGTAGTTAGGATAAAGAATGACTGAAAAGGTTAAAAGAAAGACTGAATTCATGCAGCATAAGTGGAAACCCGATCCTATCAACCAAGCAAGAACTGAGGGACTAGGGAATCCAGGCTCTTAGGTGCAGGGTCAGTAACAGTGATATTTTGGTCATCAGTTTGAGTTTATACTGCCTACAACAGAAAATAACAATGTAGCCAGGTATAATAGACCATCCCTGAAATCTCAGCGCTAGGAAGGCCAAGACAGAAAGGTTCCTAGTTCAAGGGCAGCCTGGGAAGCTCATTAGAATGTTGTCTCAGAAATCCAAAGCCTGGGAGTTCTCTGTGATGGAGTACTTACCTAGAATGTACAAAGTAACATTTCAAAAATATATTAATAATTATGATTTAAAATTAAAATATATCCAATGTAAGCAGAGGCTGTTGGTTCTTTTCCCGGCTGCCCAGACATGAATAATCACACAGAAACTGTATTGACTACAACACTGTTTTGCCAATGGCACAAGTGTATTCCTAGTTAGCTCTGATATCTTAAATTATCCATTTCTATTAACCTATGTATTAATAGAAATGGCTGTGGTAAGCTATGGCCTACCAGTACTGTTCTGTTGGCCGTCTTTCTCCTTTGGCATCTACATGGCATCTCCCTGACTCTGCCTAATCTCTCTCTATATAGCTCTCCCAGCCTGGCTATATTCTGCCCTGCCATAGGCCAAGAACACTTCTTTATTAACCAACGGTGATAAAACATATTCACAGCATATAGAAGATAATCCCACATCAATCCAATGATTTCAGTCAAACAACCTCTCAGAACAGTACCAGTGACTTCAAGAAAAAAAAAATGTAGCGCAAGCATGGCCTGAAAGAACATCCCAATGTATGGCTTTTTTGTTCCTGACCTTCCATATGGTGTCACACGTTTTTCAGGGTGTTTTGACTCCTTGTAAATGAGAAGTGTCCATTTCTATGTAACAATGGGAGGCAGACCTGGGGACAGACGCTGTGCATAGGAAATAGAAAGACACAATTGCGGTGATGTCCGTGGAGCTGTGCTAATCCTTCATCTTCCAGGTGATCAAGTGCAAAGCAGCTGTGCTATGGGAGACCAAGAAGCCCTTCTCCATCGAGGACATAGAAGTCGCACCCCCCAAGGCCCATGAAGTCCGCATTAAGGTAAAGTCCCTTTATACCCTCTAAAATATTAGGTTTGAAAAACTCAAAAAAAACCTCCATAGTCCAAAAATCCATTAACATCCTGTTTCACATGCTCGTCCAGACAATGAGTGAGCCTGTTGCTGAGCCTAGCTGTTGACATCATCTGCTGACAGTTCGAAGTTTAACATAATCCCCGAAAACTTTTTTATGTTTATGTGTTTGTAACGTGCTAAACATCTTGACTCCAAAAGCAATTAATATTAGGTAATTAGGTAATATTAGGTAATTTCTTGGTGCTCATTTCCTAGCTCTAACTCTATAACAATGTATACATTTTTTGTATGTTGTATAAACTACATTGTTTAGGGTCCCTTAATTCACAGGATGATCCTTGATGCTTAAGCTGTTTAACAGGGAAAAGATACAAAAGCACGGGCAAACTTGGACCTAAATCGAATCGGGAAGCAATAGGGATTGGTAGCGAGCTCCTCAGAAGCCCAAATTCAGAACAGGTGTGCTAAACCTTCTCAGTCGCTATCTTGGCTCAGCGAACTCAATCTCTAATCTGCAGATGGTGGCCACGGGGGTCTGCCGTTCAGACGATCATGTGATTACTGGAAGCCATCCTGCGCCACTTCCTGCAGTTCTAGGCCACGAGGGAGCTGGTATTGTGGAGAGCGTTGGAGAAGGGGTGACTTCTGTCAAACCAGGTACAGAATTCTTTACCCTCAGGGCTTGTGCTTTGTCTCTGATTGATCCAAGCACATCCATCCCAAAAGAGGAGCCCAGGCAATAGGAGATTTAAAATCTGGCCCGAGGTCACAGAGATTCCACCCCTTTCTCCCTGCATGCCTCAGTCCTGTAGCATCCAATCATGTCTTTTATCTTTTTATATCTACTTATTATCTGCAATATGTCAGGGGTCAAGTTAGAGTTTCCAATGTGACATTGAGAGTTCATAATCTGCTAACTTCCACTCCAGTGTCACTGAGCACCGTGGGCTTTTCAAGACCCAAGCAGACCTACAAATGGGGCAAAGGCAAGACCTGCAGGTCTAGGTTCTGAGTGCCTAGGCGTAGGGAGCTGTTCTGTGCTGAGTTCAGAGACCCGACTGCTCGCCTGGCTTTCAGGATGCCGTAGGTTTAACCGAACTGCATCGCGTGATGGCTTCCTCTTTTCCTATATGTTTTCTTCTTCAATACAGAAGAATATTACAATATAAGAGGAAAGTCCAGAGGGAAAAATATAGCCAAAGTCCTCCAAACAGAAACACACCTTGGGCTGAAGGTGGTGGTTTGCACATTGCTTTTTACATTATTCATCTTTTTATTTTAACTTTGTTTGTTTTTGGATGGAAAGGTTGATTAAAAATAAATTTTCTGTGGTGTCATCACACATTCATTTTATCTGTGAAACATAGTGATCATGTCATTAATTTGTACAATAATGTAGGTAGCACGTGTGATTTAAAAACAAAATTATGTTCATCTCCAAAAAGATCACTTTAGCCAATAGAGTCAGACCTCTCTTGCATTCCAAATAACCAGAAAATAAGAAAAGAACTCGTCTGGCTTGAGTTCAGTTTTGCTGTTTCCTTCATTTGGAAACAAACTTACAGTAAAACGACACCTTTACTTCTCAGGATGCTTTGTCTATAACAGAAGACTTGATAGTTCATAAACAATTATCTAAAAAAACAAAAGTCACCTTTTCTTTCTCAGGAGAAATAGCTAATCCATGTTAGGGACTGAGATGTCCCGAGCAAGTCATCACTTCTCTGTAGCATTTAGTCTGCGTCCTCAAAAATAACTAAGATTATTATTAAAGCATTTGTTTCATAATAAGAGAAGCTCAATCACTTTGAAAAACCAAAACCTGGGTGATGGAGAAGGGACTCAGTGGGTGAAGTCATCCCCTTAGACAGTTGACAGCCACCTGTAACTCCAGCTGCGTGGGAATCAAAGCCCCCCGCTGGCCTTCGAGGGCACCCACACACAAGCACATACACACATGGATACTCGCACAGGCACATAAAAACAGGGCAAATCTTTTTAAGAAGTAAAACACTAGCTATCAAAATTCTCATTTGAATTCTATCTTATGATCGAGTTTAGTTTGTCTTATTTTTATTATGAAATATTTCCTATATTGTGTTTAGTCTTATTTTAGTTTCATTTTAACTATTATAAAAAAAATCTCAGAATTGTCCAACATCTCATTGGAAGTTAGTAACTCATGGCAACTAAAGTACATATTTATACTTAGCAGTGAGTATATCTAAGGTTTGACTAGGCCTAATATGTGGAAAGCACCCAAGGCCGACTGAGGCACACATTGAAAGTTAATTGCTGAAGAGTAGATGTAGCTGTTTTTACCATTCCCTTTTGTTTTGGGAAACTTTAGGCACATAAGAAACTGGAATGAAAAACAATGACCCATGCATAACGTAGTGCAGTTGGGCTCTATTTCTTAGAAACCTTTCAAGGACACGTATCTCTGCATGTAGTCTTCATATTCCTGCCTTGTTATTTATTTGGGTGGACATTTAAGCCATTTTTTGTTCCCCTTCCAGGCGATAAAGTCATCCCGCTCTTTTCTCCCCAATGTGGAAATTGCAGAATCTGCAAGCATCCTGAAGGCAACTTATGTGCACAGAAGTAGGTTTTTTATTGCCTTCTTGCACAATTAGGTTACACGCTGGTTTCTCATTGTCTTCTTGCACACTAGTTTTCCTTTGACTCATGTCCTTTATTTTCTGTGTTTCACTGGCCAGTTCAGCACAGCCTCAGGGGACTTTGAGTGATGGCACCAGCAGGTTCACCTGCAAGGGGAAGTCAGTCTACAACTTCATTCACACCAGCACCTTCTCCCAGTACACTGTGGTAGATGAGATTGCAGTGGCTAAAATCGATGGGGCTTCACCCCTGGACAAAGTCTGCCTCATCGGCTGCGGGTTCTCAACTGGCTATGGCTCTGCTGTCAAAGTCGCCAAGGTAAGATGGACAGTGAGTGGCACATGGACCAAGCTACCTGCATATTGTTGGGACCAAAGGGAAGAAATTGCTCACAGGCGTCAGAGAGAGTTTTTGTAGAAGAGAAATAAGATTGTCCAACTCCACTGAGAATTCCCTCCACACACTCAAGAAAAGATCTATAATAATATGCATCCAGTTCTGCCCAGTTCCTAAAAGAAACTGGCCTCTCGTAGAAATTATTTGAAACTTACATAGATCTGGAGCTGAAAACTTTGCATACACTGTTGTCTGCAAAGCTCTGTTATGTCCCAGTCCCAAGATACACTTGAGCAATGAAACATGTTTTAAAGAGTCAGAAACTGGCAAGCTTGGCCATTTGGAACAAATGGAAGATTTTTAAAGTGGAGATGTCATCACTGTTATCTCTAGAGTAAGCCAAAGTGGGGAGATCTGCCCGGCACATATGCTGTTAACAGTGTTTTAAACATAAAGACCAGCACTGCTACCTAGAGCCAACCTGCCTGCGTGGTGGAAATTACCTGAAAAGGAAACCGAGGCTTAGTGATGAACCAGGACTCAATGGCACTGGGCCAGTGCAGCCCCTCTGAGCTGCCTGATGTTCTTTGAAAGAGCATCATGAGGAACGTGAACTCCAGTTACCCTAGTTGTGACTACTGAACTATCGTTAACCAAGGAGTTAATGATTAAAGGGTGGCTAGATTCCAATGAGGTCTCCTAGAGTAACCATGATCATTTGTTTCACGTATATAAATTTATTGTGTGTATGTGGAAGATGTTATTGTGTGGCCATTGAAGATTAAAGTGATTTCTATGTCGAGTTCAAAGATCAGGCAGTACAGCTCACAGGGGATTCCCATTGGATTAGAATGGAGTTCCATCTGCAGAGATTCCAATTGATTGGTAGAAGCTGGTACAGAATCCTGAGATTAACAAAAAATAATAACTCTCTAGACGTGTCTAATATAGAGCAAATTTTGGGAACCAATGTTGTGCCCCTTTGAGCAACTATAGCCATAAAAGGCTTTGCCGGCAGAAAGAATGAAGTCTGAGTAGCCATGACAGAGAACAAAGCAAGATGCCTTGTGTAGTATGGAGCACTTCCTAGCCATCACTCTTGGGTCCATGTTTTGTATTTTCTGAAAACACAGGTGACCCCAGGCTCCACCTGTGCTGTGTTTGGCCTTGGAGGTGTTGGTCTGTCCGTCATCATTGGCTGTAAAACAGCTGGAGCAGCCAGGATCATCGCTGTGGACATCAACAAAGACAAGTTTAAGAAGGCCCAAGAATTGGGTGCAACTGAGTGCATCAACCCTCTAGACTACAGCAAACCCATCCACGAAGTAATCCAGGAGATGACCGACGGAGGGGTGGACTTCTCCTTTGAAGTAATCGGTCGCATTGACACCATGGTAGGTACTGGGGCATTCCTTCAGATCTGTCCTTCTGCCAGCAATAAAGAAATCTCATGCAGAAAGCTATTTTAGATGGTAATTTTTCATCTCCAGTTTCCTACTTATATTGATTCATTCAGTGTTCTGACAAATTTTTTGTTTTGTAAGTTCTACAAACTTGTCCCAAGTAATTATCCTCCATTAATACAGGAAAGCGTTTCATTGAGCTTTTTTTGTTTTTGTTTTTGATTTTTTTGGTAAAAATCAATTCATCAAAGGAATTTAAAAATAGATTCTGGACCTAAGCAGATGAATAGATTTTCTTCCACAGTATTAATATTATATAATATTTGAACTTAACTATTCTGAAAAGCATTTTCAAGTCTCATCATGTGGCCAAAAGGAATAATGAGTAATATGGGGACAAGAATTATTTATTAGTATCAAACATGTAGAGGAGTGGCTGCTTTAATGGATCACCATGTTTTCATCTCAGAGACGGCAGAATGCCGGGCACTACAAACACCCAAATCTACATTTAGGAGTAAAAAACTTTTTAAAATAGAATTCACAGACTCTGCTATACCCCCTATTTAAGAGATACACATTTTGTAGGGTTGCTCATGATATACATTATATAGTGAGTATAAAATGCTTACCATGGAGCCAGCTGCCATGTGGTGAGCATTCAATTAAGGTAAGCTGGGGATAATGATAATAAATGCTCTTGCCAAGGTTACAGTGCTTGTAGTTTTGAAATATACATGATTAATATAGTTGAATACACCATACATCACTAAAGAACATATTTAAAATTACATATCAGCAAACCTAAGACCTCTGGAGTTCTGGAGAAGCATCCCCAGAAACCTAAAGAATAACCATTACTGAGGCCCCCAGAAAGACTTGGCAGAGTTGGTAATAGAGAATGGGAATGGTGCCCTGAGAGTGACATTCTTCTCAGCCTCGAACTGAGGCAGGATGCCAAGAGCAGCTAGCCTCTCCTCTGTGGATGGGGAGTCCTTCAACACTCAGGGTTCTGGCTTCTCCACGGCCATCGTTCTTCTGTGATTCACTAGATGGTCTCCTTGGTTGCTCATCTGAGCCTGGGTTGTCACTGTATTTGAAGATCGAAAAGTCTGATACCCACGTGTTCTGAGGACATCTGGTTTTCTAAATGTCAAGTTTCAAAATCATAAGATGGGGTATCATGGATCTTTGAGGATTGTAAATCATTTTTTACTATATAATTTTTTTAAAAAAATAACCAGTTGAAAGGTAGAAACTTCATGGATGTCTCCAGATAATAGAATAAAGTAAAACAAATACATGCACTGGAGGCACAGACACTGAACACATGCCTGTTCTTGATCTAAGCCCCACAGTAGGGACTTGTTAAAGAGGGAGTTTGACAAACAGATAAGAGACAACTTTTCATGTTGTCAGCATTACATCTTCACTATCAAAATTCTGTCTTAGAGTGCAAAAGTCAAATTGTAATTAATGGACAGTGACAGGGAATGAACCTACGCATAGGCAGCCTGAGAGTCACGTGATGAGGAAACAATATTCTCCTTGAAGGACCCAGACTGCACAGACTCACAATGAGGCTTGCTTCTTTATTAGTTGATAAGGAAGAATTGAACATAAATTGATTCATTCACTCTTTCTCTCAAAAAATTTCTTTGCACATATCTTAATATGACATGAAGCTGTGTATCGTGAGTAGAAACCTCAAGAATATCCACTATAAATAATATGTATATTCCAGATGTCTTCCCTGTTAAGCAGCCACGCATCATGTGGT
This sequence comes from Dicrostonyx torquatus, assembly GCA_028555095.1. Classification (NCBI taxonomy): domain Eukaryota; kingdom Metazoa; phylum Chordata; class Mammalia; order Rodentia; family Cricetidae; genus Dicrostonyx; species Dicrostonyx torquatus. The sequence continues at coordinate 8,263,159 of JAQHUG010000074.1, forward strand.
GTAAGTGTCGTTGTTGGGGTGCCTCCTCATTCTCAAAGCCTCTCTGTGAACCCCTTGTTGCTGTTGCTGGGACGCACCTGGAAAGGAGCAATATTTGGGGGTATGTATTCACAGCTGAGGATCAGGTTCTGTATGAGTCCTTGTGTGCCAAGGTGGACGTGTGGATGTGTGGGGTCAGAAAACATTTGATGTAGATACGCAGGAGCAATAAGACTTTTTCAGTTTCACTGGGAGTCACAGTGGCCTGCAGCTCCTGGTCATGATAGCATTCCTAGCCAGCCATTCCCAGGTATCTCCCCAACTTCCTTTCCGCAGACTTAGAGTTACAGGCTCCCCCAGCACTGAATCCGATGTTTAATGTTACTGGGTTTTGTTTATTTGGTTTTTTTTTATTCTGAAGATCAACTCAGCTTCCATGACCACCTCTCCCCCTACCTGCACCCCTACCCCTAAAAGAAGCAGTCCAGACAGGACGCCAATGAATAGAATTCTTAAAAGATGTGACAGGGATGCTCCAGTGTGGGTCTCCACAGTGGCTTCTGGTGGGGTAATGCTGAGGAAGGACTCAGTTTTCTTAAGGAGCTGGCCTTTGGGAGTTTGGCCATGCTCCAGTGAGAACATAGGCAACACAAAATGATCTTGGAATATTTTTTTTCCTTGGGAGAGGTCACAGGGTTGAAGGATGGACCTGGAAGGACTGAGAAGTGAGTGTGATCAGGGGCATTGTGTGAAATTCCCAGATAATCAACAAAAATCTAATGTCAGGAAAAAACAAAAAAGAAAAAAAAAAGAACTTTATTACCTGAATCATCTCCCCAGCTTTGAGGTTCTAATTCCGAACTTTTTTTCAGAATTTCTTCCCTTTTGGAACAGAAATGTTCTTAGAAGGCAACATGAAAATCATGTTCACTCTATAGCAAGAACTAAAGCAGGAAAACCCAAGACAGGCTGTTCTTTGTCCCCGTAAATGAGCAAGGGCTTTCCTGGCTCCTTCTACTTGTGTCTCTAAGGCCAGAAAATGCCTAACAGGATGCAGAGAGCCCAAGGCAGAAATGTTTGCCTACACTCATTACAGAAGTTTGGAACAATCCCTTCCTTTGGCTATAAACATCTGTAATATGATTTCTCTAGGAAATCTCTAATCAGCTGCCGTCACCAGCCAGGGACCCTGTTCATCAGGTGGCATGTCATAAGACATTAGCACAATGCAGAGGGAGTATGGGTCCTGCGTCTGTCTCTCAGGTGGCAGGCTGTGCACTACTGCACTGCTAGAAACTTGGTTTCCTGGGAAGATCTCTAGTCTAATTCTCCTGCCTGCCCCCTGCCCGTATCTCACGGTGCTGCTCTCTCCTTTCAGGCTTTAAGGGTAAAGATTCTGTCCCCAAGCTTGTGGCTGATTTTATGGCTAACAAGTTTCCATTGGAGCCATTAATCACCCATGTTTTACCGTTTGAAAAGATAAATGAAGCATTTGAGCTTCTTCGCTCTGGAAAGAGGTGAGCCTTAAGATTCTTTCTATGGGGTGGGTGCGGAAAAGAGATTATTTTGATGGGGTGGGTTGGCAAAAGAGATTATTTTTATGGTAGGGGAAATGACCAACAGAAATGAAGGAGAAATGGGATAAGAGCAAAAATGGGACTTCTGTGACGGTTCAGGCTCTACACGTATATGTATGACCTAGGGCCATTTATAACGCTAAGCCCCAGTTTCCACTGTCTCTAAAATGGAGAAAATGTGATAATCGACCTTATAGTGCCACTCTTTAGGATGAAGTTTAAATGAGACAAGGCTTAAAAAGCTTCTACAAAGTGTATGGCAAATAGCCAGTATCAAATGTCTGTTACTGTCCACTGCTGCATTTCTTACTCCAGCCAGGCAGGCTTCAGTAGTATTAAGTAGTATTAAGAAAACTAACTTAGAACTGAAATCCAAATGGCAATCCTATTAAGATGTTCTGGTGAGTTTAGAGTTGAAGAGAAGGCTAGAGAGGTCAGAAAGAGGTGAATTGCCCATTTATTGACTTGCCCGTGGTCACAGGGATGGGCAGGGAAAGGTTGGGAGCCTGAACGGCTTTCATTGAGACTCATAACACATGCTTTATTTACACTCCGGGGACCATGAATTCTGGAAATGTTAAACAATATCTTATATTTCCTATTTCAGTATCCGGACTGTCCTGACGTTCTGAGACCATATTGATGCCTTCCTACTCCTGACCCCTGCATCCCACTGAATCGCGGCACCAGCCACAGCACAGTGCTAATGTTGTTTCTTAGAGACAGTGCCAATAAAGTACTCATGTAAGCTTTCCACAAGAAACTGAATTTTCTATGATTCTGTTTTCTGAGGTGAGAGCTACCACACCTCAGATGGGGAGCTGGAGGGTACCCAGCCTTCCTTCTGATTTGATTGACCTCTGTCATCTTCCCCACTGGGGACAATGTGTCTTTTGATATCTGGTATTCTTTTCTGTCTGGAATTCACAGATTGTCTTCATACATCAATGCAATCTGCCTCTCCCAGAAGTTGGTCATGGGAAATCAATACCTCTAGCCCTACTTCATTGTTCAATGGTCCTAGCCTCATCTTTCCACCTGGTCTTCCACTGTAATTGAGCATCAGGTTCCAATACCACCATAACCAAGTCTTCCCAGTCATGTGAGATAATTCTATTACTAGTTGCCCATGAATCTAACATCTGCCTCAAAAAAGGTGAATATATATCATATAAGATTATCACTTCCCAAATCTCCTCAAATCTAATATTTTTACAAAACCCCATGCCTTGGGGATACCTGCCGTTTGGTGGTTGTTCATGTTGGTGACCGGATAAATTAAGACTCATTGATTGATAACCTTGGAATCTTTCTCTCTAATTTCATAATGTATTGGTGGGTTGGTTCTCCTCAAATTTCTCTGTGCATATCTGAATATCTGTATTATGTATTTTAATAAGTTTTTCTAAGGCCTTTACTTATCAGTCAAGTTGTCACATTTGGCACAAATGTCAACCAATGATTTTAGGAATAAAACAAGTATTACCAAATGAATAATGATTATAATAGACATCACATTAATCCCCACTAAGTTAATTATCCTCTCATTTAATTGTTCCATTTTCAAACCATCCATAGTAGACACCTATTCCCTCCATCATAATATTGTTTCCCATTTTTTTTAATCTTGGAAAAAAGTCTCTCTTTCTCTTTCTCTCTTTTTGGCTAATTCTCCCTTCTAAGAATTCGAAGTAGCCTCATCAAGTCTGCTGACGATGACATGAAGTGGAAGGCAGGGTGTCACTTTGTTGCAGGGTCTGTGCTGAGAACACAGGCAATGCACAGCCTGGTTGAGGACAGCTGCTGTGGAATATGCATAGCTGTCAGTTGGGAGTATGTGACAGCTGCCTGAGCAAGTGTCCAGTGGCTCCTCTAGTATGGCAGCAGCCAGAGACTGGGGTCCGGGTGAACCGCACAATCCACCGAGAAGAGCATCCAAATGCAAGTCATCTAAAAAGTGGATACAGGGGAATGTGTCCATGCAGCACTGTGATGGGCAGAAAGTAAGAGTGCAGAGCTGGCCAGTGGTGAAGTGTTTAGAGACTTGGTGTGGTATAGGAGGTTCTTCTTTACAGGTGTTGCTCTCATTGGTTAATGAATAAAGAAACTGGGTGAGGAGAATGCCTAAGGCACAGCAGTGCTTGGTTTTCAGGATGTACCAGAGCCCTAGTAACAAAACAACATGGTATTAGCACAAAACAGACCCCTAGACCAGCAGAATAGAAAACAAGATTGTAAGTCAAACTAGGCAGGTGGGACCTGTATTTCCCCCAAGGAAACTGTGCCTGCACTGAATATTCTACAGAAGCTGGTTAACTGATTCTGACTTTAATGTTGTGGAGAAACTGGAACACTTCAGGTCCAGAGGCAATGTATCCTGGGCTGTCTTAGCCCTTTAAACGTCCATTTATTGCCCACTTGAGTCTGCAACATCATGGTGATTAGTAGGTTAATCCCTTTGGAAAGTTCAATCACACCCTCTTCATCAACCCAAAACCTGAGATCACATCTGAGGCCTAGATATTCCACCACCCCGTTTTAGCCCCACCTGACTGACCTACCCCCACCAATGTATTTAAAAATGTTTGATTTACACTAACTTCACAAAACACCTACTATGTTAGGACAGAGGTTTTGGGGTAACCTATATCTGTACTCCCAGGCTTTGCTAGTACTAATACTTGGCTCCAAAATAAACTATTATTTCTGTTGAGAAAGATCTGTGTGTTTTTAAAGTGACTTGGTTACAATGAACTGAATTCATCAATGGTACTGAAAACAAGCACTGGAAAACAAAACAAAATGAAAAGCCAGCCTCCAAGAAATGTTTCTGGGAGAAACATAAGACCATATGTAGAATTAAACCACAGTCCCTATCTTCTTTCCTACATCAAAATCAATTCAAGATGGGTCAAAGGTCTTAATAAGACACTGAAACCGTTGAAAATAGTGGAAGAAGCCATGGGAAACAGTGTAAAATACAGACCCAGGCAAGGCCTTTCTGCACAGCACACTGTTCACCCAGGAACTGAGTAGCTGAGTAAAACAGCCTCCTGGTAAACTCGGTTGTGATTGGGGATATTATATGACAGTCAACAGAAATAGCACTACACTATGAAAAAAAATCACCATTTATTCTTAAGTTACTATGTCTGTATTTTACAAAGTTCTGATTCTGTATTACTAATTGCATGGGGTCTCTGTCGTCTGCAGTATAGTAACCGTATCCTGTTGTGCTTCTGTTTCTGCACCACCTTCAGGAGGACGGTGAGCATAAAGCTTTGCTGCATGATCTAGAGAACTCCACTCCACATGAGCAAACATGTCAATCTTTTTAGCTGGTGCTCAGAACACTGTAGGGGATTCCTGACTGCCTCTGCTGCTTGCATCTAAGAAATTATTTCTAATACCCTGACCAGCGATTTCTGGGGGCAAATATTGTCAACACTCTCTTCATGTTTTTTTGCACATAAAATATATATACATGGGAATATTGGTTAATAGATTACATTTGTATAATAGAATTACATAGCGGTATGTCTTTGAAACAAAATGGTGGAATATGTGCGTACACTGTGACTTCCAAACAGAGTAGAACACGTGAAGCATTTAAGGAACTGATTGCTGGATTTAATGCCAGTAGATGGTTAACATAACAGGAAAATATCAAGATGTCCTCTTCTAAATTTAATAGAAAACAATAATACCAAGAAGTGAACAACAATCAAAACAACAACAACAACAGCACCAAAGTAACTATATCTTTGGCATCTTCAGGAGGATATGCAGTAACTGAACATTGTTCCAGGAGCATGACTGGTGTCTGTCACTTTATCAGCCTCACAGGTTGGAGTATAAACATTCAGTTCAGGGTACTAAGCTTGGAACCACTCCATTTGTCATGTTCTGATGAATGCCCCAAGGAGTGATGATTGTTTTCCAGCCTCTCCTTGCTGCTGCTGAGCCAAGAGACTTCAAACCTTGTGCAGTGGAGGAAGAACTCATCACCAGTTAGAAGAGTCCCATCTTCAGGCACATTGTGGCAGACCTGGCAGCAATCTGAGCATCATCCGTCAGTCATGATTGGCAGTCTCAGGTTCAAAGTCCCTATGAAGCTTATCATCAGCTACATTGATATGCATGAAGGATGGAACCTCTTCGTTTTGGTGACAATAATGAAGGACAGATGACCTAAGTCTCAGGATCCTGGGTGTCCTGGGTGGTTGGAGAATCATTTGGTTCAGCATCATTTGCTTCCAGCTGTTCTTCCAAGCTCCTATGGTCCATATATCACATGGAGTTATTCAGTGAAGGAAAGTCCTGTAACTGCACTTCAGCTTCCAGCTCTTTAGAGTTTCCACATCTTGTGTTGAGTCTCAGAGTTTTCAGGCAGCAACCCGAGCCTTCTTCATCGAGCTTGGACAACTGTCCCTGGTTAGGTTGTCTCTTTTTTTCCAGGTTGTCTTTATAGTTCATATATTGGCAGCTATGATGGGCCAGTTGGTTTCCTATGTGAATCTTTGAGAGTCTAAAGCCAATCTTATAACAATCTTCCAACAGGCTAAGGGGTTATGCAAGCATTGATATTTCCTCAAGGTTAGATTCAGCTGTACATATCTTTTGGGAAGATCATGAATGTCTGATACTTGTTTTGCAGGGTGGTATAGTGAACTCTTGGGCTGAAACCCCTTATACAACGAAGAAAGTTCCCAGCACTGATCATGAGCTTCCAACTCTTGTTCATACTTTGTGTTCATTCTTATCAGGCCCAAACATCCTCACACTACAGAATACCCATGTGGTTTGGGGCTCTGAGGCTTGATTACTAGCTATCAGAGTGTTTTTCTTACAGCTCTGTGTCCTCCACAAGCCTTTCATCAACAGCACAGACATAGGAGACAAAATCGGACCGATCCATTTCTGGTGAGAATCTTCTAACTCTTCTTATAGGATGTCCATATCTTTAGCTGAATCTTTTCTAGAGAAAGAGGTCCAGGCACTCCTTACTCAGACTCCAAGTCTTCAGTGAACTATAGAAAATCCTTATCTCTGAGGACTCCTTTTGAGGTTTGACAGCAATCAGAGGGTTACTCTGACAAGTTGAGTCATAGTCCCTGGGTCTGCTCGCTATTTAACTTTGGATAAGTTGCACAGGTGTAGACATGGAGGACAGGCACCTTTCTGGTGTGCAGCTTGAAAATAGATGATCTAGGATCCACGGTAAATTTTTTTATTCTTCTGCCATGCAACTTCAATCTAGAGTTCCATGAGCTTCCTTTGGTAGTCAAAAGTGTATTTCCTCCTTATTCAGCTCTGAGAGAGAAACTCTAGTCTCTCTTAGTTGTTTGGTAGACCTGAGTTGGACAGGAAAACAAAGAGAAGCTCCTATGTTTTCCTGGTAATAGGGACTCAGTCCCAAGTACCTGTTAGCCTAGCCTGAATATTTGAGATGAATTCTTCAGACACAGGGCCAGTTCTGTAGATTGTTTCACCAAAGGAGCATGTCTCAAACCCCTCCAGTGGAGACAGAGGAAGACTATGCTTTCTTATTCAAAGACGGCATGATACAGAAGCCCCCCTTTGGCAAAGTATGAAACTCAGGGGCTACTGTGGTTGAAGGAAATAATTTTAAAGACCTCTTCAGAAGATAGTCCTCTGAGGTGGACTTACAATGAGGTGTTAGCTCCCTTAACTAGTGAATTCATTTACTTTTAGGGGGATATCTATGACGTGATGGAGTTGTGAGCTGGAGACCTGAATTCTGAATTGCCCTGGTTCTGGAATGATAAGTGGGAAGCTCCATTGTAACTTTGCAGTAATTCTTTGGTTGATTGGTTATAAAGGGTTTGTATTTGTGGCATCCTTGGGACACTGGAGAAGCCTGAGGCCTCTTTGCTTCTAAAGTTAGATGTCTCAGGTTCTCTTCAGTCATGGAGGATGTGTATGACACCCTTTTCTGAAATTGGAAGTATGAGTTCCATTTGGCATTTAGTGAATATCTAAGTTCTCCTATTACTCAAAGGGAAGATGTGTCGATGTTCCCTTGAACATCGGCAAATGACTGAAGCTTTTGATGTTGAGGGGCATTAGTTTGAAACCCCCTTGAGTTATTACAAAAGTTTAGAGTTACCTTGGTTCTAGATAGATTGAGGCCACCTGGGTCATTGGGGAAGATCTAACAGTCCCTGGTTCTGAAGGAAAGGTCAGAAGTTCCCTTTATTCATATATCAGATTGGAATATCTGTGCTTCTGTAGTGGTCAGGATATAGTCTGCTTGAAAACTAGTGGAGTGCATTCTGCTTCTGGTTCAGAAGAGATGCGCCTGATGCCCTGTGTGTCCTTGACAAGATCTGGATACTAATCCACACACCTATGAACACCTGATTTTTGACAAAGAAGCTAAAATTATACAAAAAGAAAGCATCTTCAACAAATGGTGTTGGCATAACTGGATATCAACATATAAAAGAATGAAAATTCATATCTATCCTCATGGACAAAACTTAAGTCCAAATGGATTAAATATAAATATAAAACTCACCACACTGAATCTGATAGAAGAGAAAGTGGGAAATAGCCTTCAATGCATAAGCACTGGAGACCACTTCCTAAATATAATCTCAGAAGCACAGACACTAAGAGCAACAATAAATAATGGGACCTCCAGAAAATGAGAAGGTTCTGTAAAACAAAGGACACAGTCAATATGACAAAAGGCAGCCTGCTGAATGGAAAAAGATCTTCATCAACCCCACATCAGAGAAAGGACTGATATCCCAATTATATAAAGAACTCAAGAAATTAGATATCAAAATTCTAAATAACCCAATTAAAAAATGGGGAACAAAGCTAAATAGAGAATTCTCAACAGAAGAATCTCAAATGGCCAAAAGAAATATTCAACATCCTTAGCCATCAGGGAAATGCAAATCAAAACAACTCTGAGATACCATCTTAACACCTATCAGAATGGCTAACCAAAAACACCAATGATAGTTTATGTTGGAGAGGATGTGGAGTAAGGGGAACACTAATCCATTGCTGGAGGGAATGCAAACGTGTACCACCACTCAGGAAATCAGTATGGTGGTTTCTCAGAAAACTGAAAATCAATCTATCTCACCCTTGGGCATACACCCAAGATATGCTCAATCATATTACAAAGATATTTGTTCAACTATGCTCATAGCAGCATTATTTGTCATAGACAGTATCTGGAAATAACCTACATGCCCATCAACCAAAGAATGGATGAAGAAAATGTGGCTCATTTACACATTAGAGTACTACTCATTAGTAAAAAACAATGACATCTTGAATTTTGCATACAAATGGATAGAACTAGAAAACACCATCCTGAGTGAGGTAACCCAGACACAAAAGGATGAATATGTCATGTCCTCACTCATAAGAGGATACTAGTCATAAACAAAGCATATTGAGACTGTAGTTTATGATCCTAGAGAAGAAGCTAAGTAGCAAAGTGAATCCTAAGAAAAACATATATAGATCGACCTCAAAAGTCAAAATAGACATGATCACCTGATAAAATTAGGAATATAGGGATGGGAGAAAAGGGGAGGGCAAAAGGAGAAAAGAAGGGGAGAAAAGGAGGGGCAAGGAGAACTGGCTCTGCCCTATAGTCAGACTGATGAATATCTCAAATATCACCATAGAATCTTCATCCAGCAACTGATGGGATCAGAGGCAGAGACTAACATTGGAGCATTGAACTGAACTTCCATAGTCCAGCTGAAGAGTGGGAGGAATGAGAATATGAGCAAAGAGGTCAAGATCATGATGGGTAAATCCCCTGAAACAGTCTGCCTGAGCTAATGGGAGCTCACCAACACTAGCCGGACAGGGAAGGAACCAGCATAGGACCACACTAGTCCCTCTAAATGTGGTTAACAGTTACATGGCTGGGGCAGACTGAGGGGCCACTGGAAGTGACACAAGGATTTACCTCTACTGCTTATACTGGCTTTTTGGGGAACCTATTCTCTATGGATGGATATCATGCTCAGCCTAAATATATTAGGGAGTGCCTTGGACGTTTCCCAAAACAATAGGCCTTACAGTCTCTGAAGAGTGGATAGGGGTAGGGTGGGGGGATATGTGAAGGGAATGGGAAGAGGAGAGGGACGGGGAACTTGGATGGGTATGTATAATGAAAAAAGATAGTTTCTTTTCTTAAAATAAACACTTTGATTTTTATATTTCCATTCTGGCTATCACCGATGCACACTGAGGCATTGGATAGGGCCATCTGACTATAATGAAGGCAGGTGTTTTTCTTCTGAGTAGGTCACAATTTATACCTAGAACATGATATAAAATCTAGTACCAACTGAGAGTAACATATTCTCCTGACTAATGTGGCCCTAGACTGACTTCATACAGACTAATGGGTTATTGAACAACTCCCTCTGTCTAAGAGATTCTGAGTCTTTCTTATTCTAACCATCTGACTTCAAGGCCTTTGTCCAAAAATAAAAGGACCCTGGTGCCTGAAGTACTAGAGCATTACAGCACCCAGCAGGTGCCATAATCCAGGACAAATATGCCTTTTATTTGGCCATTAGAAATAAAGAAGTCACGTCCTTCATGTTCAGAAGAAGGTAGCTGAATTGGTCAGGAGACTTGCTGGGAACTGCCCCCAAGCATGTTAAGGATTGATTACAATGCTGCCTGCTCTACACGACATGGATGTTCTAGAGCCCCATGAAGATTAGATAAGGAAGTGTTCAGCGTTCCCTAATTCCCAAATAGACTCTTGATATCCCCAGAATCCCCTCCCCAAGACTATTTGACCTATCTGCATTCCCTGACATAGCATGACACTTTCTGCCTCTGAAGAACGGTGTCCTCAAAATTCCCTGTTTGTCTGTGGATGCTTCGTGGGCATTCTGTTCAAGGGTTCTCCAAATTTTCTTTCTGACAAAGGGGCCTCAGACTTATTCCTTGAGACCCCAGTGACTGAAGTGGAGCTCACATTGTTGTCAAGGTCTCTTCATGCTCTTTACGTCAACATCAGGATCCACGATGGTGATGCATTCTAAGCTTCGGAAAGAAAGTTCACAGCCTCTCTCCCTCCAGCTTCGGGTCTGCTGTCCAAGTAAAATGCTATGCAAATTCTCAGTGTCTGGTGTTGGGTTTCTCTTGATGAAGAACATTAACCCAGGAAGTAGAATTTTTGCTGCTGGGAGCAGTTGAAGGCTATTTGATTCTTTACACACACACAGTATAAATACATGACCAAATATTTTTATAAATACATTTCCCAAATATCTTTTAAGTACATATTAACCACAGCTACTTTGCCAAAATCTTTGGTCTACAAAAGTCTGAAGTTGAATATGATGACATATGAATTTCAGGCTGTCTGTATGCTTTTTTCTCCTTAGACTTTACAAAATATGGAGGCTATCTTTGTGGCTAAAGAGCTGAATAAACTTTGGACTGCACCACACCCTCTTGGCAGTACAAAGAGCATGTGTCTTTTAATCTGGGAGCTGTGTGTTAAGGTACCGATTAGCAGCTTAGGGCACCTTGCAAGACAATGTGGCTGTCCACCCTCGAGACATCTCAGTCCTCTTGTTATACTTGAAGGTGTCAGAACTTGACATCAAAACAAACTGGACACCTGGTCCATTTGAGTGATAGACTCTAGACAAAAGGCAGAAGAATTAAAAGCAATGCTCATTCAGAGATGGAGGGAGGGAAGGAGTAAGGGAGGCAGAGAGAGAAGGAGAGAGGGAGGGAGGAAAAGGGAGGGAGGGTAGGAAAGAGGGAGGGAAGGAGGGAAATAAGGAGGGAGGGAATATGAATGATCCCTAAGATAAGTTGTTCAAAATACAAGTTCAAAATCCACTGTCCTTTGATAATGTAGTGATCTGTCTGCATGTCCACACCATAAAACTCCATAACACCAGCCTGCCTGCCCACAGTTCCATTCTTGCTGTCTTAGAGAGGGCATTAGGGAATCTCCATACTTTTCTTACCTCATCTGTAACACTGGCTAAGAAAACCTTTCTCCTCATGCTGCTCTTAAGATCATGTAATAAATGTAGGAAGATAGTCACTAGCGTTGTCAGGGACCTTTGCCCTAATAAAATATTGCAGGAGGTTAGCAAAGACCTTTGATTTAGAATGTTTAATAGAGCCAGTTAGGGCTATTGACTCTAGGAAGCTAACAAAGATACAGAGACTTTTGTTTTAAGGATGTTTGCAGAGAGCCCCTCTTCCAAAGTTAGCTATCCACAAAAGAATGTTTCTGTTTACACAGGTGTGCTAGCTAGTGATTTTATTACCCCCAGTTCCTGCTTACTGCCCTATGTCCTGACCTCCCCACCTCAAACCAAGCTCCCCATTCCGGAGCTATATATACTGGTATCTGTTCCCTAATAAAGTAAGACCTTGACAAGTGAATGCTCCTTGGTCTTCTTCCTTTCTCTTGTTCATGATTTTCAGGTAGAGCCTCTTCAGACCCTTAATAACTGGACCTGCAGGTCGGGTCAAGTGGCGCCCAGAACAGGCGACCTGAAGAATGGTGAACTACCAGATGGCGAAGGACTATCCCGGGACACAGAGGATCCTGTCGACTGCATCACACGTGCTCTTCTTCTGGAGGAGGTAAGGCGCCTTTCATTGCCATCCCATAATCATGGGCCATACATTGTCAAAGGAACAAAGGTTTATCAAGGAATTCAAGAGTTTGTTCAGAGAGAAAGGAGTAAGAATCAAGAAGAAAGATTTGGTAAAATTCTTTTGTTTTATAGATGAAAAATGTCCTTGGTTGGTACTTCCTGGGCCAAATATAGTCCCAAGGGCTTGGGATAAAGTGGGAAAGGACTTAAATAAGATGTATAAGGAGGGAAATCCAATACCAGAAGCTGTCTTGAGTTATTGGGCTCTGATCAAGAATATTATTAATAACACAGAGTATGGTGGTGATGGGACCCGTCTTATAACCATTGTCACTGATTTTTGCAAACATCTCGACCGCCCTCCTGTGATGGTGACAGGCCTGTAATGATTGATAGACTGGGACATGTAAAACTGTCCTTGCCTTGCCCCTCAGTTATTGTAGATATTCCTGAGGCCTCTTCAACAGAGCCTATTGATCCCAAAAAGACCCTTAAGAACTGTGACGCGATTTGGGTGTAGGGCCCTGCCCGGGTACTGGATTTTTTCC
>JAQHUG010000075.1:38524-61739 GCA_028555095.1 Dicrostonyx torquatus
GCTTCCTGCTTCCCAATTTCTCCTGTTCTCCTTGCTCCACCTCTACTTCCTGTCTGGTTTTCCCGCATATACTTCCTGCCTGGCCAATCAGCGTTCATTTAAAACATGATTGACAGAATTGTCCCGCACCAGTTTATCATATCTGGATATTATTTAGTAATATAGTCACCTAAATAAGAGCTGTATATTAATAACACCAGTTGACATGCAAAGATGGATGGAAAAAATCTCTTAGATAAAGATTTTGGGCAAATAATGGTTGCCAAGAAAGGAAAAAGACCCATGATAAGTTTCCAAAGCTAAGTGGTCAGCCTTAAACACATATACATATGTGCAGCATAAAATAGATTCAGCAAGTTATACATTCACACACATATGCACACATATATTTGTATATGTATATATGTATGTATGTATGCACACACAAGTATATATTCAACAAAAAAACAAGAGGTCAAGAATTTGAGAGGGGCCTTGGCGGTGGTGGCACACACCTTTAATCCCAGCACTCGGGAGGCAGAGGCAGGTGGATCTCTGTGAGTTCCAGGCCAGTCTGGTCTACAAGAGCTAGTTCCAGGACAGGCTCCAAAGCTACAAAGAAACCATGTCTCGAAAAAAAATGAATTTGAAATGAAATAAATGAATAAATAATAAAATATTTAAAAAGAAAATTTTAAAATACTCTACTCAACCAGTATGGGATAAATTTTAGCAGTGTTATGTAGCATGGAAAAGGTCCTCCTTGAAGTCTGTGCACAAAATGATTCCATTCCAATGATGTTCAAAACTGAAACTAAATATCATTTGGGCAAGACCACATATAAAATAAAATATTTTAACATTAAGAAAACACTTATACACAAAGCAAAATATATGGTGCACATTTTTGTGGAGGGAAGACAATTTTAGAAGCAGATGGCAGATCACTGATACTGGTCTATACCTTGAGTTTAATGGTGAGGATAAACGTGTTTAGTCTAAACTGGATGTGGTGGCACACACGTTTAGTCCCAGCACTTGGGAGATAGAGGCAGCTGGATCTCTGTGAGTTCGAGGCCAGCCTGGTCCACATAATGAGTTTCAGAGCAGTCAGAAATACCCAGTGAAACTCTGTCTCAAACAAAATTTTAAAAATTGTTCAGTGGATGGTTTTGCTTTGTAACTTATGCATATGCATATTCCTTAATATTGAAAATAATGTATTAAAGTAATATATATGTTTTTTCAGAAATCTGCCTGAATCTTCGAGATCCTCCAACTAACATAGTTATCATTCCAGAAAAGCAATTGAAATCAGAGTGGAAATTACCCAAACTAATTAACCGATTTATTACAAGGTAAAATAATTCCTCATAATAGTCTCTTAATCTTTAAAATGTTAGTAACCAGAAAGTAATGAATTATATCTTATTCAAAATCTACCCCAAATTACACTGTATCAATTATTCAGATAGGTATTTTCATAGTTATTACTGAAAAATGTTTTGTCACTGTTTAAAGATATAACATCTATCTATTTTTTTATTTCAGATCAGAACTAGACAATATGCCAGAAAAAGAAATCTGTGATGTAGTTGGTGTGCTATCTTTTGTGGGAAGGGTGCAACGGACAAAAAAGAAAGGTGAGCCTTTAAATTTGAAAGTGTTAGTGAGTGTTTCAATGTGAAGAGTCTTGTGTCCATAAGTATGCAGTGACCTTCATTTATTTTACTGTTTTTTCCACATAGAAAATAGTGAAGACTTTTGGTCATATCGCTGGATCCACATTGCTGATGAAACTTCAGAGCAACCATTTATAGTGAAGCTGTTTTCTACATCTCAGCCGGAAGTCTTTGAAAACATTTACCCAAGTACTCAATCTTTTTATTTTAGAAATAGCAAAATGGGGCTGAAGCAATGGCTCCGTGGTTAAGATACATACTTGCAGGCAAAATACTCATATACCTAAAAGTATATATATATATATATACTTGAGGGAGAGTGATTTGACTTAGAGAAGTGGCATGACAATGAGATAGAAACACAAATGATCTAAAACCATTTCAAATCTTTCCCATGTTGAAGTATTTAGTAGTCTGTGTTCATCACCGTTTGGTCTCTTCAGGAGTTGGCTTAGGATTTAAGTCACAATGCACTACTCCCCTTTTCCCATCCGACCTCCCACTGGTCCTCTTACTTTTCCCAAATAGTGGCCTTCTTACTTTCTTATCTTTTTTAAAGTGTAGGTTCTTCCAGTGACATAAAACTTGATTCATGCCTTTCTGAGTCTGGTTTATTTAGCCTAACATGATAATCCCTAATTCTTCATCCATTTTCTTGAAAATAACATGATTTCATTCTTTATGACTGGCTAAATTTTACATATATAGTTTCTTCTACTTAGCCTATTAATGGGTGCCTAGGCTAATTTTATATATTTTGGCTATCGCAAATGACGCAATAGTAAACATAGGTATTCAGGCATCTCTTGTATATTGCCTTTGATTCCTTCAGATGGCAACCTAGTAGTTTTATAACTGAACCACAGGTAACTCTGTTTCAGGATTTTGAGGAAACTCGATATTGGCTTGCACAGTTTCTGGACTAGTTACATTCTGGCTAGCACTGTTTACATTTTGCTTTTTACTATACGCCCTTGCCAGCATCGCAGTGCTTTGATTTCTTGATTGTAGCCACTCTGCCTGGGCTGAGATGAAATCTCAGAGTGCCTTTTAATGGCATTTTCCTGGTGGCTAAGAATATTGAATACTTTCTTGTGCATTTATCAACCATTTGTAGGTATTTTTCTTTCTAAAGAGAGTCTTTTGTGCATCCCAGCTTATGTGGTGCAGGAGATTAAGGCCAGGGCTTCCTGAGTGCTGGAGAAGCGCACTTCCAACTGAGCTGCATCCTGACTCACCATTTGTTGTTCTTTCGAGAAGTGTGCATTCAGTTCCATTCCCCTTTTACTGATCAGATTACTTGTTCTTTTGACATGGATTTTTTTTTTAGTTCTCCGTATATTCTAGATACTAATTCTCTGTCACAAAAATAGCTAGCTGGCAATATTTTCTTTGATTTTTTTTAATTATCTCTTCATTCTGATATTTTCTTTCTTAGCTCTGCAGAAGCTTTGAAAATGACTTCAATCCCTTTGCCAATTCTGGCTATTATTTGTGAAGCTGTTGGGTCCCCATTCAGAAAGTAATTGCATGCTCCTACATCTTACAGTGTTCTCCTTTAGTAGTTTCAGGACTTATCATTAAGGTCTTTGATCCATTCTGAGTTTATTTTTAAAGGGCGTTGAGGGACTCAGACAGGCCCTATTGTCTGCTGTTTGTTTTCCTCATTCTATCTTGATCACTGACATATTTTATAGCCCTAGGTTGCATGGTGATCTAAATCATTCAGGTTCAACAGATCAGCTCATACCATGGCACTCAGTGAGCCAGTGAGCTGCTAAAGCCTTTTACTTCCCTAAGTTCCCTGATGGAATAGCTGTGAACACAGTCCTTTCCAGCCTGGTAAACTGAGCACCAAAACCCTGCCCCTCATATACATGCCCGACTCTCTCTAATTCTATCTTTTCTATGTGTTATATCTATAGGCACCTGTGGTGGTTTGGAAGAAAATGGCCCCCAAAGTGAGTCCATTTAGACACTATTAGGAGGTGTGGCCTTGTTGGAGCAAGTATATCATAGTCGGGGAGGACTTGAGGTCTCTTTTTCTTAAACTTGCCTCAGTGTGACAGTCAGTTGACTTCCTGTTGCCTTTGAGTTAAGATGTAGGACTCTCAGCTCCAGCACCACATCTGCCTGCAAGCCACCATGCTCCCCACCATGATAATAATGGTCTGACTATCTAAAACGGTAAGCCACCCCATTAATGTTTTCCTTTATAGGAGTTGCTGTGGTCATGGTGTCTCTTCACAGCAATGAAAAAATAAAAGACAGCACCCGAGCCAGTGATAAGCAAGCATCCCTAATGACTTTTATGAACAGGCCCATCAGGGACTGATCCTATTTCCCCCTTGTCTTACAGCTTCCCCATCAGACACTGAAAAGTTCTCATTTCTTGTGTAGAAGTCTTTCCCATTCAAACAAAGGCAGAACATTTCCTGACTATCATAGTCTTGTTACTGGGCCGTTATTTTAGGCTCCATCTGCATGCTGAATTGTGGACTTTTCCTTCCTTTGTTTTAGAAGTCAGACACTCTCTTCCTCTGTAGTGTCTAGTTCTTCCAATGGGCCCCAGTTCTTCAGCTCCCAGGAAAAATTCCTTAGCACAGATCTATCTAATTTTATTCTCTTCTCCATGCATCCTGCCCACTCTAAGAAATAGCAAACCTCTGAGAGTGGTGGTCGGTGTCTGTGATCTAAGAACTTGTGAGGTGCAGGTAGGAGTATCAGAAGTTCAAGTTCATGCTTGGTTGTAGATTGACTTTAAGGCCAACCTAAGCTACATACTATATGAAACTTTGTCTGAAAAAAAGACAAACGAAAAATGTCTTAGTTAGGGTTTCTTGCTGTGAAGAGACACCATGACCACAGAAACTCTAATAAATGAAAAATTCTAACTGGGTGGCTTACAGTTCCGAGGTTTTGTCCCTTATCACCATGGTGGGACATGGTGGTGTGCAGGTACGCATGGTGCTGAAGAAGAAGCCAAGAGCTAATACAGCTTTCTTTGCAGGCAGCAGGAAGTGCTCTGAGACACTGGACAGTATCATGAACATATATGAGACCTCAAAGCTGCCCTCACAGTGACACACTTCCTCCAACAAGGCTACACCTACTCCAGCAAAGTCTTTTTGTCTACTCCAGCAAAGTCTTTTTCTCTATGTAATTCCTCCCCTGCTCAGGCAAACTCTTTCTAGGAAGACAGCTGAACTTTAGTGGCATGATTTATTACCCACAACAAAGGCTTCTAAATGCTGCCACAGCCTGCTTATGATCCCATCCCTGATATTTTGGGGGATTACACTATCTTTCCTATCCCCTCAGTCATTTGGGGGTTATCCCCTGATTGGCATTGTAGGTTCCATTCATTACGACATAGGACATGGCCACTATGGCATTTCTCCCAATGACACTCCACCCTTAAATACTCAGCCTCAGTTGCGAATCCTTTGGCCATTGTGAGGAGCATTCAACTGCCCCTACACAAAGAATCACATCATCCTAAACCACATGAGATAAGGTAGCCATACTGGAAAGAAACCACTGAACACACCGCTTTCAGACAGATGAGCTGTAGTTACAAATCTTATTCCTAATGATGGGAGCTATTCATCTCATCTTTCCTGTTTTGATGCCAATTGCTCTTGGGTTTTCTGTTTTGTTTTGTTTTGTTTTTCTGAGATGGTGAACACAAATATGTAGTCACCACATAGGAATCTCTCTCTCTTCATGTACTTTCAGAGTGACTGGGCTAATTTACATTCCCACCAATAGTGTATTGTTTCTTTCCCCCTATATCCTCACTGTCATTTGATATTTTTTATTCCTTGATGATAGACATTCTGAATGGGGTTCAGATAGACTCTCAATGTAATGTACATTTTCATGCCTATGTTGAGACTCAGATGTCTGTAGTTACACAAATTTGTGCCTTGGTCTTAGTTTTATACTACTGAACCATGATCCTACTCTATGGCAATATAAAGCTGTTTTTGTTATCATGTCACTAGCATAGTTCAAAATCCAATATGGTAATACCTCCAGCATAAGTCTTTTGCTCCAGATTGCTTTGGCCTTTCAGGATCTATCATGCTTCTGTGCAGATTTTGCAATTGTTTTTTCCTAGCTCTGTAAAGAATGACATTAGAATCCCAAGGGGATTATGTTAAATCTGTAGATTGCTTTTAGTAGCATAGACTTTTACACGATATTAATTCTGCTGATCTGATTTTTTTTCTGTTTTTTTTTTGAGGTGAGATTTCTCTGTAGCTTTGGAGCCTGTCCTGGAACTAGCTCTTGTAGACCAGGCTGGCCTCGAACTCACAGAGATCCGCCTGCCTCTGACTCCGAAATTGTTTTCTTGATGTAATTATTGGCATATAGAAAATAGAAGGTGTAGGGAAAAGGTCATCAGAATATATATTTTATTCTTGTTTGAAATTAGTGAAGAATGAGCTTAATTAATTTTTAAAATGTGAAAAAGTGAAAAACCATTCTTAAAACTTTAATGAGGTTTCTTTATTTTCATTTTTACAGAAGAAAGAACTAGCAATTGGAGCAATAGAAAATGACTTTATGCTTATGCTGTGGAGAAAGTTTTGTTCTCCAACAAAAACCTACTTTTGAATAATGACATGAATTTACACTTGCTTATTTATTTATTGTTCTAGTTTATGAAATCAAAATTATTTTAGCATGCAGTGAGTTGAAGTGCCCAATAAGATTAGGGTAATGAAATTTTATTTCCACTTGCCCCTCATTTTGGGTTTTCTGTATTGATTCCACTTTCATGTCTTAAACAGTTTTCTTTACTTCATTCTCCTCTACGTGTTTCCATTAATAGATTTATTTATATCCTCCTTAAGGTCATTGAGCATATTCATAATAGCTCTTTTGAAGTCCTTGTCATGTGTTTCAGCTACACTGCATCTGTCAGAGCCTCCTGTGGTGCGGGGTTGTTGAACTCTGGTGTAGACATAGTGTCCTGGCTGTTATTGATTGTTTTTCCACTGGTGTCTAGTCATCGAAGTTTGTGATGATTGTAATTTTAGACGCTGATATCTGGTCTTGTGTATGTTGGGTACATGTCTTGTTCCTTGGTTTCTGTTTCCCTCTCTGGTTCTTCAGGATGTGTGGCTGCTGTGGGTTGTCTGGCAGGGAATGCTTCTGAGATTCTGCCAGGTGTTGCCCCTGGAGTTTCTGGGTATAGTATGTGTTTCTAGGTATTGGGAACTTACCACTCAGGAATGGAGATGGGGTAGGAGGGGGAAGCTAAGGGGGTTCACAGGAAGGAGGAAAGTTGGGTGTGCTGCCAGGATCTGCTGTAGACCCCTGGGAATGAAGCAAGAAGGAGAGGCCACAGCAAGTGGTGTTCTCCAGAACAGAGGGGCAGGGATAGGAATTGGAGGGGAAAAAGAAGAATGAAGGTTGCTTACCTGATTCCCTGGCTGGTGTGGACTACAGGTTTCCATGAACAGAATAATGTCATAGGTAGTTTTAAAATGATAAGTTTTAAAGTAGTTAAGGTCTGAAGACTTTATAATCTCATTATAGTCACATTTGTAACCTATCAAGTAGTTTAGCAAGCTGAACAGAGACTACGAGGCTATATAAATCCCCTCACCTTGAGTCTTGATTAAGGTAACTGTTTAAGACATAAATCTCCCATATAAACAAATACAAATTAATACTATATAGCCTTCTCTGGTGGAAGGATTTCAAGTGAACAGGGTTTAGTGTTGTATTAAGGAAATCAGTGGAAGTATCTCAAAGAAACTAAGTTTCCTTTCCCAGTAGAAAACAACCACTGGCATTGATGTTCCCAACTACAATGATTCTTACACAATAAACAACTTGCTTTATTTACATGTAGCCCTTGTACTTTCCAAAAGAAAGACCCCTGGTTAAAAAAAAAGACAAAAGAAATAAAAAAGAAAATGCTAGGTAGCATCAGATCCCTGTTTGATCCAAGGACAGGTAACAATCAAAATGCAGCATCTCAGGCAGACTCGTTACTGGTAAATTTACCTAGTGAATCTAATATGGCATCGTAGGAAAAGTGCTTTCTGCTGTCTCCCTCTGTTAAGTCTTGGGGAGAATTTCCAGTAGATCCTCCTCTTTGGAACGGAAATACAATTTCACATATGTTTTCCATTTTCTGCAGTGACATGTTTTGTTTGTACTCAGTTGAAAGTTGTTAGAAATAACAGTCAAATACCTAATCTGCTTTACCTCACCACTACAAATGAGAGCCGCGTTTTCATTGCTGGTGAGTACTTCTTTATAGCTTTCTATTGGAAATGTAATACACTGTCCTTTCACTAGAACCATTTAGTATGTATTAACTTCTACCATATAACTTTCAATTTCAGGGTAGCTGTATTTTGACATCATTATGACTGTAAAATATTTTAATAAACAGTGTTTGACTTATGAAATAGATTAGTCCTGTATTACTGCTGGTAGGAAATGGTTTCATGGCTCATTGGAAAATTGCATTTATGTCATTTGATAAACTTCGATTACTACTTTATATAGAAATAGAAATATTGCTTGCTACATTGAAGACTGTTAGGCTCAGTACCACAATGAAGAGTAAACATGATTTTCACACTTGGTCTTAGCCAAAAGATCAAAGAAGTGTTCAGTTAACACTATTTTTACACTGTGTAAAAATTTTTATTTTACAAATAAAAATGTGGGTCAAAATTTGACTCCAAATCATACGTTTAATTTATATAACTAAATAAGCCTCATTGTCTACAATATATTGAACCCTCTATATATGTGACTTACTTAAACTCAGACAACATCATATCACAAGTATTTAGGGGAAGTGTGTGTGTGTGTGTGTATGCTAAAATGTACAAACTTCACTTTTGTCAGTATTCCTTGAACAATGTAGAAACAGTGTGTGTGCTTTTGTAGTGTTCTGAGTATTAGAAGTAGTCCAGAGCTTATAAAAATTATCCAGGAGGATGTGCATTGGTTGTATCCACATAGTATGCCATATTATACAAGGAACTTGGACATCTATAGATTGTTTTATATACAAGAATCATGGGTAGAATCAATCACTCATAAATACTGAGGAACAGCAGCACATTATTGTCCCTTTAAAACCATGAAGATTATGAAAGAATAGTGTAGAATGAGGTATTTACCAGAATGCTGCCAGGCTGATAATTAAGGATTTTGTCAAGAGTTTTATGAAATGTATAGAATATGTCTTTATCAATATTCTGTAAACATTAACAATGTATGATATAAATGTGCCATTTTAAAGTCCACCTTAGAACATGAATTTAAACCCCAAACTATGTCCATATGTATTTTAGTTCTGAGATTACACCATACTATCAAGTTAATAAGCTATGAAAAAGCAGCTTTTCAGAGGATGCCAACCATTTAAAATGAAGTTTCAGGGCTTTCCCTCCTGTGATTTTTATTATCACATAGACAGTTTTAGTTTTAAATCCGGTTGAGCTCTGATATGTCTGATTTTCTTAGGATGTGTTTACTGTCATTGGATAATTATATGCTACATAGTAGATAAGTAAAATTGCTATATTCTGCATAGTAAAATTGCTTTTTATGTAAAATTAGAGACTTTCGATGGTAATTCTTTTTCACAAAAAGTCTGCCCAATGTATTTCAGTGACCTCTTTATCTTTTTTAAAATGTTTGTTTATTTGCATTTCTCCCTTCTTGCAAGCAGGTCACAGAGGCCAGCCGTATACATACGATACCAAGGTAAAAAACTGTATTCAGTGGATTAAAACAAAGACTGATTCAGAAATAATGAACACTGCTATTGGGGGATATTACCCTTATCCACCTGTTCCAGAGACATTTTCCAAGTATAGTCGCTTTATTAAAGGTATTGTTTTCATTGTCAGCTCCTTTATTTAATGTTACAAGTTTAGTATATGTTATTTCTATTAGTCAAGTATATTCCCTTTGCTTACAGGAGTGAGCCTGTATGGGTCATACCTTAGTGACAATAATTTTGCCCAAATATAGATACAAAATATATGTTATGTCTCCTAAAGGTTAATGTTTTTATTTTATTAGACTAAAAAAACATAATGTAGAAGATGGAAGATTAACTTGGGGATAATATCTTATTTTAATATCATGGAGATCAGCTCCAATGATTTAAGGTCATTAAGATCAGCTCCGACATTGGAAATCTTACTGTATTAAATGACATAGGAAGAACGATGTTATCCGAATGAGGTGCTATAAATCTGATATCCAGCTGTTGATGGCTATGTGATTTTTCTCTTGTATATAACATGATTGAGTGTTGATTTTAAATAAAAAGTAATGCTAGAGTAAATGTGGTGTTGAATTTGGAATTGGATTTGCGGTGAGATTAACATTAATTTTCTTTTATGCAAAATTAATATTGGCAGTCAAAAGTTTAAAATATGTATGTTCATTTTTAAATCTGGAGATAATTGCATATTTGGGAGACAATAAACACTGAACTACTGAGCTATCATATATATGTTGCTATCCTCTTGGGTGTCCTATGTTAGTAATATGTTATATATATATATATAATTGAAATCATGAAAATGTGTTTTTCTGGGCCGTGAATAACCAATAATATATAGTTTGAAATATGATCTATATTTTTTACATTTTGTTTTTATTTTCTTTTTATTATTTTATTACTTTAAAAAATACCAATCCAAATTCCCACTCCCTCCCCTCTTTACACTCCCTCCACACACCCTCCCACTGTCCTCCAATCCTAAGAGAGGACAAGGCACCCTGCCCTGTGGCAAGTCCAAGGCCTATAATACAGGTCTATAGGTCCAAGGTCTATAAATTAAAATCAGTATGTACAGCTTCTGTTACAATAAAGACCAGACTAGAAACCTATATCACAATTGGAATGATACATGTTTTTTGCCTATTTTTATGAAACTTACTTAAGAGGATACCAAATATAAACACAAAGTCTCGCAAAATTTAGTTCATATGGCAAGTTCACATTGTAAAACTACATCAAAAATCTAATTTTAATTTTTTAATTGCTTTAAATCATATTTTCTCTTTCAAACTTACCTTTTCTTGGGACTTGTTCTTTTGCAGCTGAGTTGCTCTTGACAGCTATATGCGAAGTGAGGAAGGTGATTGAAGACTTGCAGTACAGGGAGCAGAAGCGCATTGCAGTTCGGGGGATAATTGCTGCTATAAAGTACATCCCCCACAACCACTCAGCTGAGA
This sequence comes from Dicrostonyx torquatus, assembly GCA_028555095.1. Classification (NCBI taxonomy): domain Eukaryota; kingdom Metazoa; phylum Chordata; class Mammalia; order Rodentia; family Cricetidae; genus Dicrostonyx; species Dicrostonyx torquatus. Next base: position 49,423 of record JAQHUG010000075.1, read on the forward strand.
GTGCCCCAGCATCAGAAGCACATCCGGTATGGTGCCAGAGGATTCCTAGTACATCTCTGACAGCACAATGGTCATAATGGCCATTGATACTTTTATGTATTAACTCTTAATCTGAGGGGAAAATATTTTAGTTTTGTTCCTATTTCATGCCCTTTTTCTGTTATTTTTGGGCAAGGGACATAAGATCCTGTCTTTGATTTCTAAATAATTCAAGTCTGGTTTTTCGAGACAGGGTTTCTCTGTAGTTTTTGGAGCCTGCCCTGGAACTAGCTCTTGTAGACCAGGCTGGTCTCGAACTCACAGAGATCTGCCTGCCTCTGCCTCCTAAGTGCTGGGGTTAAAGGTGTGCGCCACCACCGCCTGGCTAGTTCACCTTTTTCAAAGCTATGTCTAGGAGTATTACTGTATATGTGGAAATAATCATTTACTCCATTTGGTCAGTTACAGTAGAATAAGAGGACTTTTATCTTCTTTAAACTTAATACTAAGTAGATTAAAGCAATATGTATAAAGGCAATATGATTACGACATTCTGCTCACCTCTTCAAAGTATGAAAGTTAGTATAGTTTATCAGAAGAGAAACCATTTTGTGAGTCTGTTTTAAAACATTTTTTTCTAACTATTGTTTTTAGGATGTCAACCAGCCCTCAACTTCTCAGACGGCTAGAAGAGAAGATCATTATTATGAAAGAGGTAGCAAAAGACCTCAAGATGACAGCCCGGTGGGCTCTCAGCATTCTCCGTCTACACCTATGATTTCGAGTGTCAGCGCAAAAAGAAAAGTTATTCAAGGCCCATGTGCTAACCCGTAAGTCATTTGCTAAATGTACACATATGCCTTCATTTTCACATGGAGTTCACTACCGTACCTGACAGTCTAGTTTTCCACCTTTAAAAATTGTATTTATTTTCTTTGTATGAGTGTTTTACCTGCATACATGTATGTATGTGTGCCACTTGCTTGCCTGCTGCTCATGGAGGCCAGATCCCCGAGAACTGGAGTTCCAGAAAATTTTGAGGCACTGTGCTGGAATCACAAACATGAAGTGCTGTGCAAGGATATGATCTCATCTTAACGAATCCCATCTGTAATTACTCTGTTTCCAAATTAGGTCTCATTCTGATGTACTTAGACCTTCCATCATGACTAGAGCAGATTCACCGTTCAGAACTCACATTTGCCTGCTGCCCATCTCTCTCTGAATCCATGTACTTCACACACAAAAGCACTCACTCTGTCACAGTAATCCTTCAAAGTCTTAACCTACGATCTTTTTGCTGTTGTTGTTGTTTTGTTTGTTTTTGTTTTTCAAGACAGAGTTTCTTTGTGTAGCTTCGGAACTTACTCTGTAGACCAGGCTGGCCTCAAACTCACAGAGATCCTCCTGCCTTTACCTCCAGAGTGCTGGGATTAAAGGCATGAGGATGTATGAGCTGGCTTTTTGCATCTCTTTTTTTTTTTGAGTCAGGAGGGCAACCCAGTGAATACTGAATTCCCCTGCATTTATTTTTTATATGATTTATATACTCCAATCCAAAAGAGGGAGGGGAGAAAGAAGGCAAAAGCCTGCTTTACCATGACACAAAGAATAAACAGAGTAATTACCTCTTCATAACCAAACATCCAGTAACAATATCCTGAGTTAAGCATTCTTTTGTTTAGGCAGGACATGTAGCAAGCACACATTGGGCCAAGCATCCTGTAGGCAGTCACTCCATGGGTCAAACCTCCTGTCATAACCTTGAAGGAGTAAGAATAGACCTGAACTTGCTGACCTTTGGTCAAGGTAGAACGCATCCCCATCCATGGGCTCCAACACAGACCATGGGTAATTGACAAATTACAGAGGTTGCATCTCATTCCCTATGGTAGGATATGTTGCTCAGCCTTGATATGGGGGAGGGGCTTGGTCCTGCCTCAATTTGGTATGTCAGACTTTGTTGACTCCCCAAGGGAGGCCTTACCCTTTCTGAGGAGTAAATGGGGCATGGAAAAGAGGGAGGTATGGGCAGGAGAAAGGAAGTGAGGGGGAACTAGGATTGGTATGTAAAATGAAAAAAAATTAAATAAAGAAAGCACAGAAAAACAAAAACAAAACTAAAAAGTCTGAACCTACACCTTCCTCAACTCTAGTTCACAATCTCAATGTAAAGAAAATTCAGGTGGGTCATCTTGGTGAAAATTCTTCAACGATTGACTGCTGAAAAGAGGCAAGGGATGCATGCAGATGACATTCGTGTGGCAGGGCAGACGCTCCCCTTCTGAAAAAGAGAAACTAGAACGGAAGGCGGAATTATGAGATAACAAGCACTCTAAAACTTAGTGTAGCAAATTCCATTTGATTCTCAAGGAACTCAGACATATTGTCTGGACCAATACTGTGTCTTCCAGGCCTCCTAAGGTAGCTTCAGTCACTCAGCCCTGCATGGTTGCCCTACACTTTGGGACCAACAAGGTGACACCCTCTTTTCAGGATCATTCTTGCCTTATAAGCATCTACTTATTTATTTTATTATTTCTAAATTATAATTATAATACAAAGTAATGGATTTCATGGTGGTACTTTTATATATACTGTGTTCTATTCTTAAGTTTGATACATATTTTGATCATATTCACACCCCTCCCCCAACTCTTCCCAGATCCACTCGTTTATGTCTCGAGCCATCCAATTTTGTGTTCTTTAAAAAAAATCCTTCAAGACAGTTTTCTGCTGCCCAAATATTCTTGGACGTGGGGTCTTCCACTGAAGATTGGTTAACATACTCAGGGCTACACTCTTAGAGACTGTCTCTCCTTCCATCATCTGACAGTTGTCAATAGCCTCCCAGATAGGATTGGGGTTGTGTATGCAACTCTCCTCTCAGTACTGGGATTTGGTACGATTTGGGAATGTACACATTTTGCACATGCTGCTGCAGCCAGTATGAGCTCATATGTTCAGGTGCCTTGCTATGTCCAGAAGATATGGCTTTCTTGTAGCCATTTACTGCCTCTGGCTCATACAACTCCTTCCATCCTTCTTCTGCAGTGATTCTGAAGCCTTGGGAGAGGCTGTGTTATATATGTTCCATTTAGAGTTGGATATTCTGTAGTCTCTTATTCTCTGCAATATGACCAGTTATGCAACTCTGTGTTAATGATAATATACTGCAAATAGAAGCTTCTCAGATGAGGGTTGAGAGATGCATTGATCTATAGTTACAGTGGCACTTCCTTCAGAGTTAGTTTTAATATATCCATTTAGTAGTATAACAGTACTTGATTCTCCCCTAGGACCTATGCCTGTCTATCAATATCTTCATAACCTAATAAGTATCATTTTGAGGAGCAGGGCTTAAATCTATAAGAAACTGTTTAGAATCTGGGCATGGTAGTTCCCATGTTTAATCCTAGCAGTCAGGAGGAAAGGCAAATGGAGTTCTGTGAGTCGAAGTCTAGCCTGGTCTACATCAGAAGTTCCAGGTCAGCCAAGGCAACATAAAGTGATCCTATCTCAAAATATCAATAAATAACAATACAGAAAGGAAACAAGTTAGTTATTCCCATGATTTTAATGCCACTATTGTGCCTGTTGGCAGTCCTTAACTGGCTTCCTCTCCCTTCTCTTGGTTCCTGTCCTATCCCCATTAACCCCTCTTTTTCTTTCATGTCACATGTTTTCTTTCACCTCTTTTGTTCTTTGCCTCTCCCTTAAGATCTTTCCCCATTCTCACTGACACATTTATATAGTTCTGTAACCTGTAACACATACACACACACACACTAAAATCTGGGAACTGTGTGTAAAAGAGAAAATGTATTTGCCTTTCTGAGTCTAGCTTATTTCACTTAGTGTAATACTTTGTAGTTTCATCCATTTTCCTAACAATTTCATTATTTCACTCTTCTCTACAGCTGAAGAAATTTCATAATTCATATTTCATAAGCTGATGAAAAAATGATCTGATTCCATTTCCTAGCTCTTGTGAACATAGACACAGTAAACATAGATACGCAGATATCTTGGTGACAGAATATAGAGTCCTTTGGGTGTATGTCCAGAATGGTATAGCTCAGTTACGACATTTGTGTTTTGAGTTGTGACTGTCCTCCACTCTGATTTCTATAGTGGTTCCACCAGTTTACTTACTCCTTGGCAGTTTATAAGTTAATAAGGATCCCTCTCTTCCCCTCACATCCTCACCAACATTTGCTACCATTTGTTTGCTTAATGATAGCCATTCTGAATGGGATGAAATTTCACCTCAAAGTACTTTTAAATTCTCCTATGGCTAAGGATGTTTAACCACTTAAAATATTTTTTATTGTCCATTTGCATTTCTGTTTTTGGAAAACTCTATTTTATCGATATGTTTTGGATTCAGGTGATAAATTTTTTACAGTTCTTTATATATTCTGGATATTGAGTCCCTGTAACAACTATACAAGATAAAGATTTTCTCCTATCCTGTAGGCTGTCTCTTTATTCATAATTTCTTTTCTTATATGCAGAATATTTTTAAGCTCATGTATTCCCACTTGTCAATCCTTTAGGTTATTTCCTGTGCTACCGGAATCCTTTGTAGAAAGTTCCTTCTCACAGAGTTGAGAAGGAACTTTCTACAAAGGGGAGTAAATGTAAATTTTTCTTTTATCAATAAAAAAAAAAAAAGAAAAAAAAAAAAAAAAAAAAAAAAAAAAAAAAAAAAAAAAAAAAAATTTGATCCACTAAAAAAAAAAAAAAAAAAAAAAAAAAAAAAAAAAAGAAAGTTCCTTCTCTCTTGTAGCTCATTTCCTGCCTGCAGAATCCCAGAAGTCTGACATCTTTTCTTCATTTCATCCTGTCTGTATTTCCTCCGGTTTTCTAAACAAGCAAACCTTCTATTTTGATGGTTGATTGGATCTCTGATCATAAGCCTAATCTTTTCAAATTAATTTTTAATTTTATTACGTATATTTATGTACTGTGTGTGCTTGTGTATGTGTATACCTATATGCGGGCATACACATGGAGGTCAGAAGAAAACCTTCAAGAGTTGTTTGTTCCCTTCTGCCATGTCAGTTTAGGGATCAAACTCAGGTCATCAATATTGGTGGCAATCATCTTTATCTGCTGAGCCATCTCTTCAATCACATATTAATTTTAATTAGTGTACAAAATAATGGACTTCATATGATATCCTTTTTTATTAAATGTTTTCATTTGTTTTACATACTCATCACAGTTTCCCTTCTCCCTTCTCTTCACACTACCTTCCCCCATCTTCCATCTACCCCTCCATCCGCTCCTCCTCCACCACCATTCCAAGAGGGGCAGGTCTCTCGTGGGAGTCAATGAAGTATGGCACATCAAGTTGAGGCAGGGTCAAGCTCCTCCCCCTACATCAAGGGTGGACAACACAAAGCAGCATGAGGAATAGGTTCCCAGAAACCAGTTCAAGGCCAGGGACAGGTCCTGATCCCACTGCTAAGAGCCCCACAAACAGGCCAAGCTACACAAGTGTCACATACATGCAGAGGGCCTAGTTCATCCCATGCAGGCTCCCTACCTGGCATTCCAGACTCTGTGAGCTCCCATTAGTTCAGGTCAGCTGTCTCTGTGGGTTCTGCTGTCATGACCTTGACCTCTCCCTGGCTAGTACAATCCTTCCTCCCTCTTTTCAACAGAACTCCTGGAGCTCGGCCCAGTGCTTGGCTGTGGATGTGTGCATCTGCTCCCATTAGTTACTAGATGAAGGCTCTCTGTCGACAATTAGGGTAGTCACCAATCTGATTACAGCAGATGACCAGTTCAGGCACCTTTTCCACTATTGCTAAGTCTTTTGTTGTTGTTGTTGTTGTTGTTGTTGTTGTTGTTGTTGTTTTCAAGACAGGGTCTCTCTGTGTAGCAGTTCTAGTTGTCCTGGAACTAGCTCTTGTAGACCAGGCTGGTCTTGAACTCACAAAGATCTGCCTGCCTCTGCTTCCCAAGTGCTAGGATTAAAGGCATGCACCATCACTGCCCAACTTTGCTAAGAGTCTTATCTGGGGCCATCCTTGTGGATCCTTGGGAGTTTCTCTGGCACCAGGTTTCTCCCTAACCCCCAAATGGCCTATCATTATGATATCTTTACACATGCATATAAGTATACTTTACTCATGTTCGCCCTCTAATTACTGTCTGCCTCTTATCCTCTTCACTGATTTTTTTCTCCTCATCAGATGGTCTAACCCACTTTCTGCTCTAATGTTTATGTGTATATATGTGCATAAATCTTTATTGCATATGAAAGAAAGCTTAATATTTATCTTTCTTTCCCCATTATCTTCTGTCATCTACACCTCTTCACTTCTCTTAGTCCCCTTCCATTCCCCAAATAATCTTCCTGTACATAACACATGTGTGTGCCGCACACACACACACACTGCATATGAGAAAAAATATGATGTTTTTATCTTTTGTCTTAATTATTTTTCTGAACTTGATCATCTTCAAGTCCTAATTACAATTGTGCATGTGTATGTGCATATGTGTGTGTGCTTGTGTGTCTTCTCATACAACTGTATTTCCTTGTGTGTGCATATTCACATGGAGGTCTAAAGATAGCCTCAGAGATTACTCCTCAGGAACTATCTACCTTGCTTTTCAGGCCTCATTTTTATTGGCCTGGAGCTTGCCAACTAGGCTATGCTGTCTCTCCAGACAATGAAAGCGAGCTGCTTATCTCTGCCTCCCCAACACTGTGATGACTAGCATATGGCACTGTGCTGGGCTTTTTATGTGGGTTCTGGGGAAAGAAATCAGATCCACATGCCTGCGTGGAAAGCACTTTTCCAACAGAGCTATCCCACTGCACAGCTATTTTTCACACAAGACAAATCTTTGAGCAGATGGTTCTCCAGCCACACCTTTGGTGATCCATCCAGAGCAAACTTCCTTCCATTTTATATTTGTAGGTTGGCTGTTTCCCAAATATTTTAATTTTGGGGTTCTTTTGCTTGATGATTCCCCTCTATTGGGTATCACTCTTTGTATATTTTAGTCTGAATAGGAAGGAGAGTCCAAGGGGTCCTCCCACATTTTGATTCGAAATACCCTCAGCTAAATATCTAGGTTTGCCACTTATAAGGTCAACTTTCCGTGCACACAGAATAGAGTGTGAACAAGCCATTTGAGACTGCATAAGAAGGATCACCTTCTCAATAAAACACTTTTTATTTCTGTCTGAAACTCTAGCAGAAGAGTCTGTCATGTCCCTATTCCTAGGCACTGTTGGTTCATAACAGTGTGTTGTCTAAGAATATAAGAAATTTCTGCAGCTCACTCCTCATCCTGAGCCCCAGTGAGGTTTTCCTTTGAAGTTTACATTTCTACAAACATTTCCATGGAATTCTAGACTTTTTCTATTACACATTTCAAAACTCAGATTCAACTTAGAATATAGTTTCAAAGAAACATCTACATTTTTAATTTTTAATATTATACTTATATCATTTCCCCTTTTCCTTTCCCCTCTCAAAACCTTCCATGTATACCCCCTCTTTCAAATTCATAGCCTCTTTTTTTCTTTACTAGCTGGTAGCTATGTGTCATAACAACATCCCATATACCAAAACATGTACTAGCATATTAGGCCTCTTACATCAGAATACAACCAAATTAGCTGGCTTAAACAATGGAAAAAAAGCATTTTCTAATCAACATTTTTATAGTGTATGCAATATATACTGCCTAAGGATTGTAAACAGGTTTATTTTAACTATTTTATTTATTTTGGGTTCTCTGAGAGTTTTTTCTTAATCATTTGTATAAATAATATGTTTCACTAATGTAAAATTTAATACCATGAGCCAGGCAGTGGTGGCACATGCTTTTAGTCCCAGCACTCTAGAGACAGAGAGAGACAGGATGACCTCTGGGAGTTTGAGACCAATCTGGGCTACAGAGCTAGTTCCAGGACAGCCAAGGCTACACAGAGAAAGCCTTTCTCGAAAAAACAAAATATTAATAACATGTAAAATATATCTTGCTAAAATTTTATAGTCAAATGTTGCTTTCATCATTCATGAATGCTCCTTTATAGTCTATTAGTAACTAGTTATAATTAAGAACATAATGAGACTAAAGAAATATACTGATAAAGTAAAATGAGTATAATGTAACATGACATTTCTGTATCTTTTTAATTATTATTAGTTTTTGATTATTTATTTTAATTTTGAAATTATGTTATAATTACATCATTTCCCCTTTTCTTTCTTTTCTTCAAACCCTTCCATATACTCCTTCTTGCTTTCTTTCAAATTCATGACACCTATTCATTAATTGTTGCTACACACATATATGAATGTGTGTATAAATATATATTCCTAAATGCATAGATACAACCTGCTCAGTCTGTGTAATGTTGCTTGTATGTTTGTTTTCAGGGCTGACCATTTGGTATGGGATAACCAATTTGTATGCTTTTCTCTAGAGGTACTATTTCTCCCACTCTCCGGCTCCAGGGCTTTTACTTGTCCACTTTAGCATGTTCAGTGTTGTTGTCCTTATTCTCACATTTAAGCAATCATGCTGATGAGACTTTATGAGTGTAGCTTCTGACATTACTGGGAGACATAAACTCACAGCAAACTCCTTGATCCTCTGGCTCTTGCAATTTTTCCAACCCTTCTGCAATGAACCATGAACCTTGGGTGCAGGGAAGTTTTGTAGATATATTCATTAAGACTGGACTCCACAAACTGTACATTTTTATTGGTTGTGGTGTCCAACTGTCCCAACGAGAAGTTTCCTTGATGAGGTGTGAGGACTACACTTATAAGCACAGATTATTAATATAATGCAGTTACACATTATATTAATTTAGCAGAATGGCAGTTGTAGGTTCTCCTCCAAGACCCATGAGTTCACTGGTCCTGGTGTAGTTGGTTTTTTTTCTTACTCTTTGCTCTTTTGGGACTCACCACCCAGCTCTCAAATAAACACACAGAGGCTTATTCTTACTTATGAATGCCAGATTTCTAGCCAGTTTTTCATAACTTAAATTAGCCCGTTCTCTTTTGCCTCTGTGCTTTAATTGTTCTCTATTCTGTACACCTTTCTTTACTTCTTACTCCATGGCTTGCTGTATAGCTCGGTGACTGACTCCTGGAGTCCTATTCTCCTTCTCCTCCTTGATCTTCTCTTCCCAAATTTCTCCTCCTGATTATTCTCTCTGCCTGCCCCCCCCCCCGCCTATCCTACCTCCTGCCTATCCTATTGGCTGTCCAACTCTTTATTAGGCCAATCAGGTGTTTTAAACAAGCAAAGTAACACTGCTTCACAGACATAAAAGAATGCAACATGTCTTTGCATCCTAAAAAACATATGTTTCATAGCATAAACAAATGTAGTACATCTTCAGCTAATGTTCCACAACACCCTGGGTAGTTGGTTAGGTTTCCAGTACCAGTTATGATTTCGCACTTGTCAAGCAGGTCTTAAGTCCAGTTTAGAGAACTGTTGGTTATTGCCAAGGTATTGAAGCCACTACTATACCTTTAGAGTTATCCTGCTATGTCGGTCATTGCTGTGTTTCATAGACATCATAGCTGGATAGGACTGTTGGTTGACTCCCTCCTTTGGAAGCTTGCATAGAGCCTTCTGGTACCATGAAAGCTAGCCCTCAGGGTGCAGGCTTTCAGGTTAGATTCAGTTCAGCGAACTCTGAGCCCTATATCCTGAAGTGCATGGTGTGCTCAGAAATAGGGACTTACCTTCCACTTCTGGAGAGGGGCACCCAAGGAAAATAACAATAGTGTTTCCTTTAATTTTGGAAATGAAGCAATATTTCCTTATCACAAACTGTTGCAAGAATCAAATGGAAATATTTCTCTTTTGTTGTTGTTGTTTGTTTTTTTTTTCCAAGACCAGGTTCCTCTGTCGCTTTGGAGCCTGTCCTGGAACTAGCTCTTGTAGATCAGGCTGGCCTCAAACTCACAGAGATCCGCCTGCCTCTGCCTCCTGAGTGCTGGGATTAAAGGCAAGGTATGTGCCACCACCACCTGGATGAAATATTTCTTTATAAAATTGTGATTTTCTTTTCCTTTAATATAAGATGTTTCTCTTTTTATTCATTTTTGTTCAATAAACAGCTGTTTGGCAACTACTATATGGTGTAACAAAACTAAATATAGTCAGTGTTCTCATAGAAAACTTAATCTTAAATACTATATTCATTTACAAACCTGTAATTTCAGTAGAGTATTGTTTGTTGTGATAGACATTTGTTGGATGGATAGTTTTTAGGTAGGTGAACAAACATCTGTTCACCCCAGAAAAGGCACCAACAGTAGATTAAATGAATTATCAGTTAGGTCTTTCTAGGTGAACCAGTGAGTTTAGTTAGGGTTTCCTACAGGAAGGGAGATGAGTGAAGAAGGGCTGCTTACAGGAACAGGTGTAAGGGGTTGCTTATAATTCACTAAAACACAGAAGAAAAAACCCTCTCCTCCCAGCCAACTGATAACTTCCTAGATATCCTCAGGTAGAGTTGTGACTTCATGAATGCCATCCTTTGAACCTCCGCCCCTACCGTCTAGTACTGAACATTAGTAGAACGATTATTGGGTAGCAATCCTGCAGTAATTCCATCCATTGATAGCTCAAGAGAGCAATGGGCAGCCATATCTGAAGGACAACATTCCACAATCCTCCACCCATTTCTCTGTATCTTACATTCTTTTTTAATAAATTTTAAATTAAAATAGAATCCATCACTTTCCTCTCTTTCCTTCTTCCAGTCTCTCCCAGGTAACTCTCCTTTCAATCCTTCCCATACCCCAGTGCCCTCAAATGGATAACCTCTTTTCCTCTTTTTAATTATTTTTTTCATTTTATTTTACATACCAAGCACAGTTTCCCCTCCCTCCTCTCTTCCCATTCCCTCCCCCTCCTCCTCCTCCATTCAGAAAGGGGCAGGCCTCCCATGGGAATCAACAAAGCATGTCATATCACACTGAGGCAGGACCAAGCTCCTCCCCCTGCATCAAGGCTGGGTGAGGCATCCCTGCATGGGAAATTGGTTCCAAAGAGCCAGCTTATACTGGCAGGCACAGGTTCTGATCCTACTTCTGGGGGCCCCACAAACAGGCAATGCTACACAACTGTCACTCAGAAGCAGAGGGCCTAGGTCGGTCGCATGTAGGCTCCCCAGCTGTCAGTCCAGAGTCCATGAGCTCTCATTAGTTCAGGTCAGCTGTCTCTGTGCGTTTCCCCATCATGGTCTTAATCCCCTCTCTCATACAATCCCTCCTCCCTCTTGTCAGCTGGACTCCCAGAGCTTGGCCCAGTGCTTGATGAAGGCTCTCTGTTGACAATTAGGATGGTCACAAATCTGATATCAAGAGAAGGCCGGTTCAGGCACCCTCTCCACTATTGCTAGGAGTCATAGCTGGAGTCATCCTTGTGAATTCCTGGGAGCTTCCCTGGCACCAAGTTTCTCCCTAACCCCATAATGGCCTCCTCTATCAAGATAGATCTTTTATTACTCATCCCTTCTGTCCTGCCCTCAACTCCACCAGCCCATTCCCCTCTACTCAGCCCCCATCCCAGTTTACCCAGATCTCATCTATTTCCCCATCCCAGGGGAATCCATGAGTCCTGCTTAGGATCTTCTTTGTTACCTAGTTTCTCTGGGGTTGTGAATTATAGCCTGATTAGCCTTTGCTTTACATCTAATACACACTTATCAGTAAGTACATACCATGTTTGTCTTTCTGGGTCTGGGTTACCTCACTGAGGATGATTTTTTTCTAGTTCCATCCATTTGCCTGCAAATTTAAGGGTGTCATTATTTTTTACCACTAACTAATACACCATTGTGTAAAAGTAGCACATTTTCTTTCTTACTGGTTTTTATTGAGCTCTACATTTTTCTCTGCTCCCCTCCCTGCTTCTCCCCTCCTCTTCAACCTTCTCCCAAGGTCCCCATGTTCCCAATTTACGCAGGGGAATCTTGTCTTTTTCTACTTCCCATGTAGATTAGATCTATGTATGTCCCTCTTAGGGTCCTCATTGTTGTCTCGGTTCTCTGGGATTTTGATTTGTGGGCTGGTTTTCTTTGCTTTATGTCTAAAATCCACTTATGAGTGGGTACATATGATAATTGTCTTTCTGTGTCAGGGTTTCCTCACTCAAAATATTGTTTTATAGCTCCATCCATTTGCCTGCAAAATTCAAGATGTCATTTTTTTCTGCTGTGTAGTACTCCATTGAGTAAATGTACCACATTTTCCTTATCCATTCTTTGGTCGAAGGGCATTTAGGTTGTTTCCAGGTTCTGGCTTTGACAAACAATGCTGCTATGAACA